>CM055838.1:28744245-29081745 GCA_029490765.1 Euthynnus affinis
AACGTCTGAATAACTTCTTGAATGAGAAAACAAAGTTGAACAGTTAAATTATTAACTGTCTGTTATAAACATTCATTACACTTTATAAACCTGTTTACTGGTTCAACTTAGGCCTACTGTACTGTACCTGTCCACTGCTTACATTTAATTTTACCTCCAAATAAAGCGGTTTAGATAATCTGGCTAAACTGTTAGCTTGTTTACAACATGTCTGATTGTTTGACCACTTGTTTCTTGCTCTGTTAAACTTCATTACAGTCATGTTCAGAGATCTCGACAATTACTTTGGTGAGTCCAATGATATCTGACCGATAGAGATGATGTGCAAAAACTACAAAGCATATCAAAACCAGCACAGAAATACGGCTTCAATTGTCATGCTTGATGATGTGACACTTACACAGGTAGAAACTGAGCTGAGGATCCTCCAAATGACTCCTCACGAAATTCTTCACAGCACCGACTGCACACAAGACAAACGGAAAATTGACTTGCGCGAAAAGAAACAGATCTGTTTGCACCTACACCAGTCACTGTGTGGAGCGTAATTCATTTTTAGATGGAATTTCCCTCAGATTTGTTGTTCTGCAGCTTGTTGTGTTGCCGTTAGGGTTGAGGTGGATCTATTCCCTGGAATTACAGACCTGTGTCATTCTTTCTTTCTCTCTGGTGTGGCTACAGTCATAAATGTGGTGAAGGAGCCACAAGTAGCTTTAACATTGCAGCCATACCTGTGGCTAGCCCAGCTGAAATGAACACTCACCACACTGCGTGCACACATTCACGCAGACACACACACACACACACACCTGTCTCCAGAGGCCTGAAGAAGCCTTGTAGAACATGTCTGTCTGGAAACTGGACCCTCAGGACCACCTGGAGACACACAGTGGCAGTGGGTTAATTAAAAGTCTGCACAATACAAATATGCACGTTTTAAAAAGCAGGATTGCGATGACTTGCTCTCACTTTGGGATATCTGTCCATCTTCTCCTTCATCTGTGATTCTCTCAGAGCTTTAGTCATCAGTGGCGCCTCCTCCAATAACTTCCTGGAGAACAGAGGGGAGCAAGAGACGGACATAGTTATAATGAAGCGAGCTGTGACATAAAAAAAAAAAAAAAAAAGCAGAATCGACAATGGGAAAGATGATCGTAAAAATCAAAGTCAATGCTTCATCCTTTTAGCCTCGCTCGTGTGTGGCCGTGTATGCGTGTGTGCGTGTGAGAGGAGGAGGCGAATTGCTGCGGTCTGCTTAATTCCACCCCTGGTAATTGCAGTCATCGACACAGTAGTAGCGTAGCCATGAGGCAGCCAGCTAAGTCAATGTAGACTGGAGATTAAAGGATGTATGCGGTGAGGTCTCAACCTGACAGTGTTTGGTCGATGGATAAACGTCTACGCAAAACAGGCTTACTAATTACCCCCCCGTACGCCATATTTAGAAGCTTTTGTAGTGTGCGTGGTGTCTTATAAATGAGAAGAACATGTTTGCAAACACACACACACACACAATATCTCGGCAGCTGTGGTCTGCTGTGGCCACATTCAGAGAGCGCAGAGTAAACTTGTCCGCATCTGTTTTGAAGAAGCGCTCATAAATAAATACAAACTTCAAACTCAAAATAAATAAAAACTTCAAAACGCACCCAGTGATGCCCAGTATTCTCCCTGCCTATGGCCTCTCATCATCGCCATGGTATTCTGCAATTAAGGGTTATACATCGACGAAAAACAGCAGGACCACCAAATGCCAAACGGACTAATTATCTGTTACAAACAGTGCGGGAACACATCTGATCCAGACGTGTTTCTGCATCAACAAGGTATTTATCCTAAATATCACACGCAGTCCTCAGACCCGAGTCACTCAACCGTTTCCCTTCACTTCCTTCTCCCTACCTCTCACTCTTCAGTTGGGCGAAGCGCTTGCGCACATCATCCATTGTCACTTCAAAGAACTCGTCGGGCAGATCCCCGTGGTGCTCCGAGTGACTGGACATGGACTCCAGGTGGTAGATGAGAGGTTCCCTCTCCACCGGCTGCAGAGAGACATAGAGAGAGAGTGAATGAGAGTGTCCATGTTGAGGTTTTCATCTAAAGCACCATGAAATGTCAGGATCATTCATACAATTAAGACAGCTGGCCTGAGCGGGAATCAAACCCTTAATTGATGAGTTACAGAATCGTATTGCGTCATTCAAGTTGGAAACCCAACTACATGGGAAGCAAGTTTACCTCCAAGAAATGTTCTCCCTGATCCATGTCCTCATCTGGCCGGTTGGCAGTGGCTTGATGCTGTGAAAGAAACAGAAAAGGCTACAAGTTATACTCCCCTTAACTTGAAACGAAATTATTTAGTCAGTTGTTGTTTCTAAGGTCAAGAATGAACTCTGAATCTAAAGCAAAATGGTGTGAAATCTGGAGAAATGGGTGTTTATCAAGCAAAAATGAGTAAATAAGATTTCTTGCCCTGGTAGCCTAAAGGTTAAGATGCATACACTGTCAGTAGAGATCAACCATTAAGCCAGATAGAGCTGCAAAGACTATATAAGATAAAAATGTCCAAATTCTCTAGTTCAAGATTCTTAAATCTGAATATTTTCTGGTTTCTTTGGTCCTCTATGACAGCAAAGTGAATATGAAAATGGAGCACAAGTGCTGCTGGGTCTTTGTGGTGGTCACATAGAGGTGCTCTTTGGATACTTGACGTGTATTTTGCTTCTTGTGAATGAGACCAGATCCAACCCAGCAATGAGCCCTTCACAAGATGGAATTAGTAAACTGAATATCTTTGTGTTGTTGACAGTTGGGATAAAACAATGTGTTTTGGGATGCATCTTGGGATTTGGTAAATATAGATTAAAGTTTTTCACCATTTTCTGACATTTTATAGACACATAGAACAACTAATCAATTACTCGATAATGAAAATCATTAGTTGCAGGCCTTAAGCCAACGTGGACAAGTCCTTTAAGTGCTCAGAAAACTGAAATTTTTCCATCTACTGGATGGAACTGTGTTGAGATTGTTTTATTAAAAAATAGCAAATACTTAATCATCTTAAAATAAGATATCTGCCTTCACTGTACTCCAGCTATGAGTCTCACCTTGGTGCCTGAACCGTAGCTGGATTTGGCTTTCTTGGCTTTGGGTGATTCTATTGCAGCAGTGGCAGCTGACAGAGATGAGGATGACGAGGACGAGGATAGTGTGCGTCCAACCGCACCTCCCGCCGGACCCCCGAGGCGCTGGCCACCTCCAGTAAAGGGAATGAATGGAGCTGAGGGAGCGGAGGAGGAGGAGGAGGAGGAGGAAGATGGGTGTGAGTTCAGTCCTGATGGCCCCGCTTCCTCTCCGTCCTCCTCTGGCATTCCTCTTCTGACAGGTGGAGCCTTTGGCCGAACTGCATCCTGGGGTTTTGGGATCTCTTCCTGTTGAACAGGAAGTGTGCTGGGGGCAGTGGCAGGAGTTGGTGCAGGTTGGGTTTCCATTGGCGCTACAGGGCTTGAATATTCAGTTGGCATTTTTGGCACTGAAGTATCCGGATGTGATGGAGCTGGGTCGGGCTGAGATGGCGGGCTAGGTGTGCTTTCCTTGGCAACAGGTGTGGTTGGCACAGCAGCAGTTTCAATGGCTTCCCCGTCATCTTCCTCTCCTGGTGCTTTGTTCTTTTTCAGTAAAAACCTTTAAGAGTAATGGAGACGGCAGTTCACATCATACTGTGAAGCATAAACTCAGTGTGATTCTCTGCTCTATACACAGTGTAAATTTGAAGTATATCTATACTCTCAATATTTACTGTTTTTTGTATGAAATATTATAAATCACATGAAAATTTGAAAACCAGCAGTCTACCTGACAATAGCGCTTCCTCCTGTCAGACCCAGAGACTTCAGAGTGGCCTTCTTCAGCGCTTCTTCCCCACTCACCTACACACATACACACACACACACACACACACACAAGGACAGCTGTGTTACCATAAAACTCACTTTCATCTCTTGAGAAACGTTGAGTTGAAGGAACATTGCATACCTCGTCTCTCATGTAAACACACACGGGGGTGGACCCTGTCTCGGACTGCTCCGACACGCTAGAAAAAGGTGATGACATTGAGATAAACAGCAGGAGTAAAGTTATGGGCGGATAATTTTCATTTGCTTCAACTGTGACAAAACAAATGAAGTGACTTTCCCTTGTTCAGGGAAATCAGCCCTGTGATTTTACAACAAAACCTCATGTGATGTGGTGGCACACTGTCTGCATGTGTAACCCATGTGTGCACAATCCCATCTCGAAACTAATTGAACCATAAATGTTTTACTATTGTTCTCCTTAATTCTGGAAATCAAAGCTTCCCCCTCTGCTTCACAACATTCCCAGAGCTTTTAGGGCGGTGTGTGGCTAATATTCATTTCATGGAAGCGTAACTTCCTTGGAAAAAGATCAAGATATGGAGTGATGTCATTTAATAGAGATGAGATGAGGACTGGACGGATACACGAGCACCTGGGACCGCACAGCTGGAACTACTGAGTAACAGCTGCGTGTAAGAGTGTATGTGAGAGTGTGTGTGTGTGTGTGTGTTTGAATGAGTGATGTGTGGGAAAGCTTCAAACTTCAATGAGGAGCAGTGAGAAGGGATGTTATCTCATACAGTGCTACAAACATACATCTTCTATACTTGTGAGGACCACCACATAGCATCTCAATGGGGCTGCGAAATATCAATATGTATATATATGTATATGTATATATACATAACACATAAAATAATGAAAAGCAAAGAGCTGTAATGCCTTACAAGACACCAAATTATTTATGTGTAAAGAAAAACTTCAATACCTAATTTAGTTGATTTTTGTTTAGTTTTCAGTTACAACGTGCTCAGGATCATTGTCTTTGTAACAAAAACATTATTACAACAGTATGACTTGTTTGAAAGAAGATAAACTCATAGCCCAAACACAACCTTTAAATCTAATCTGAAAAATTCAAATTTGGTCCTCACAAAGATGGGCGTACAAGGGCGTGCACACATGTGTACGTGCATATGCACACACACCTGATCTGGGGGAAATGTGTGAGCAGCTCCCACAGACTCTGTCCACTAGAAAAAGAACCCTGGAGACGAGAGCCGTCCTCCATCTGTAGCGCAATCCGCACCTAAGAGATATGAACACAGTGACACACACAGCTGTGGTTCAGACGTCAGAGATGTCAAAGACCATAAACACACCTTATGCATTAGCCAAGACACTAGAGAAAGGAATGAACTACATTTTTACATCACTTAAGGAAAACGGTGGAGCAACATGAGTCCGTCAACACTTCCCTCTCAATGTCTAACATCATAGATACAAACATAGAGTGTGCATGAAGTCTCCTTCTACTCAAAAATATGTTGTTCTTCTTGTTCCTACAGTTGGATGTTTTAGCTTCACAGGATGATGTCTGTGCAGAGCTTCTTTTCACATTTATCTGCTGAAAGTGGAAAGTTTCTCTGTGTTCATTGAATATTTGATTTTTAGGGGCGGGCCTACAACAGGATTTGTGACATCACAACTAGTTTGATAGCCAATTCTGGACCAATATTCAAGTGAAACAAGTGTGATGTGGAAACGTGAAGCCTCCAGTGCAGAAACACTAAGAATGAACATTACAGTGAAGGAGGAGACATCTTGTGTGCAGCTGTTAAACTTTTGAAACAAAAAATATTTGCATATTTATAGATTCAACATTTTTAATGGGGGCGAAGAAGGAGATGACATTTTTAAGATTTTTTTTTTGTATTGTTGTATTTGTATATGTTTAATATATGACTAGAGGGGATCTTAAAGGAGTCATTAAGTGTTTTTCAAAGTATTTTTGAGGCAATTTTTAGTCTTTGCATTTATTATAATCAAATCTAATAGAGAGTGACACAGCTGACAAAGATCTCCAGCTGGATTTCATCTGGAGACATTGCAATTACATGGAATGTGTCTTATAAACCTAGACCACCAGAATAAAAATAAGCTATTTTCTTATGTAACACCGCAAAGCGTTTCATCCAGATCTCTAAAACGAATTCAACTGAAACAGTTTGAAAAAGCCAAATCTCCGACATGCAACCTGTGATGAAGAGTCATAAACAAAAACAATTTGGAACCACCACATTAACACTAAACAAGCATATTAAACACTTTCAAGTACCCCACTGATTTTTCTTCAACTTATTTAACACATTCTAGCTGCCTTTAAACACTATAAAGTGCAGAAGCTAAAAATAAGTGGGCAAAAATGGCATCTCTACCTTCCAAATTACACGTTTTTATCTTCTTCTTAAATGCATAAAAAGGGAAACTCATCATATTAAGCATCAAATCTCCCTCGGTGGTCATTTGTGGGTTCTTGGCTCTTTTCACAGGAAGGAAATTCTTTGATAATCGACTTGATTAAGCTGCACATGTGGGCCTCCCTCAGACTGAATCTGAATTTCTTTATTTGAACGGGGAGAATGTACAAAGGACATTAACCTTATATAAAACCAGGAGAGATGTAATGTACCAGGTTTTAGCAAATTGGTATTTTCCACCTGTAACTCCTGGGCAGGTAAGTAAAATAATAAAATATGAAGAGAATTACACATTAAAAGAGTGCAAAATACTCTTAAATACCCCCCATCCCTGCTCCCCACCAACAACACTAATCCACAAATGTGTGCAAGTTTGCTGTGCGAGTATCCAGCGTTTTGTTAGACGGGACAAAGTTACAAAATTTGTTGTTGTTATTAGTTCTGTTGGAAGATTGTTCCCTCGTTTTATGGCCATAAAAGTGAAAGATGAAATGAAAATGACTAACACCAGACATCGGAGTGAGTCTCTGTTGTTTCTCTCTGAAGTCATTCTACGATTTGTTTCTGTTTACTCAACAACCCTGTTGTCCAGCACACGATGCACGCTGCACGACGGCACACCGGGAGAGATGAAAGGACTGCTTTGGCTGTCAACAGCCAAACACAAAACTCTCTCACACACACACACACCAGTTTGTCTGAGGTGAATGTTGGGAGAGACGGAGCATGTCCGTCTGTGTGTATGTGTGTGTGTGTGTGTGTGTGTTGGGGGGGGGGGGTACACAATTTGCGGTAGAGTGAGCGTGTGTGAGTCTATAAAATCTGTGAGGTATCAACAGTCAACCATCCATCAAATGAACAAGAACAACAGATCAAACCCAGGCGTGACTTTACTGCTTAGATTATGATAGCATGATGTCATAGGAAACTACAGCTCAGCTACAACAAAGTGTTTTTTGGGGGGTTTTTTGGATACAGATCAGATCAAAGTGAACTTGGCAACACAGACGGAGAATTTAAGCGTTTACAGGTAGTGACAGTAAAAATCAACATATTGAGTGAACAAAAATACTGAAATTATACTGATATTATGTTACATATAAAACTAGATATCATCTGGGATTTTTTAAAAATCACTGATATGAATGGAACAAATAATGTATGATACAATACTGATACTCTACCGACACATTCTGTTGCATTATTGAGATCTGAGCTGCTTTTCTTTTTGGCAGTTCAGCTTTATTCCAGTTTATGGCTGTTTGACGTTACAACAATGGCTCATGTGAAGTCACTGAGTGTGTTATTAAATGTCACAGTTTTTGAAAACTCTATGAAACTTAAAAATCCTCATAATATGAGGTGCAGCATACTTTTGATTCCTGATTTGTAAAAATCTATAGGGGTTTTTTGGGGTATCTTTTTCTCTTCAGATACACAGGTATCATGAAGTATTGTTGCTGGTTTTCTTGTAATATACTGTGTATCAGGGTTTCATACTGTAATAAACAGAGGAAAAATAAATGAAAAACCTCAATAAAAGAGTACGGGAACAAATGCAGATGGTTCTGTATAACACCGGGGTCACTGAATGGTTTGATACGCATGGACCAGCATCAATTCTCAGCAAGTTATGTCAATTTTTGGACTATAGAAGCAATCACAAATCAATTTACTGATATATAAAATGTATTTACTTATATATATATTACATATTTTTCAAAGTGTCACAGTTTTTGTTCAGCAACTAATTATTTTTGTGCATTAATGTGTCACAGTGTAATTCCAGAGCAAGCTGTAGCACATTTAGTAATTACAAACATGTGAAATGATTGTTCCAGCTGTTTAAAATATGTATTTATGTGATAAGTTTACATTTTTCTGCATTACTACATTCGACCTGTAAATCAGGCTGCTAGACTTATGCTTCCAGTTATAGTGACCAGCAGATAATCACCATATGTACTGTGACATATTGTATTTTATATACTGATGTCTGTATTATATGAAGTGAGACTCTCTCTCTCTCTATCTCTGTCTCTCTCACACACACACACACACACACACAAACAAACACACATTTGAATAACTCACCTGGCTGTCAGCTACAGCCTGCTTCCTTGTACTTGACACCATTTCCAGTTTAGCATTGTTGGGCAGGTTGGCAAACCTCCAGGGCACTGTGAGGTCAAGAACAGTCCTCTGAAACCTGAAGGTGAAGACAGAGGATGAGGGGAGGATGATGGAGCACTCAGATCTTTATTGTTCTGAGGCTCAAACACAAACATTAGCTGGGAATTTAACTAATGACAAATAGAAAGCTTCACTACATTTGACCAAACATCTCTCTTCTACAGCTGCTGAGCTCATTCATTCAATATAAGACACATAGAACATTGAAAATAGGTTAAAAGTCATATAAGCAAATGTCAATGTGTTTTATTTAGTTGAACTGCAGGCAACTTTATAAATGATATTTATACTCTTCTGTACAAATTAATTATATAAAGGGATCCTATTCTTCTTTGTTTTATGTCACCAATCTACTGTATATTTGTCCAAATATACTTACATCTGATATATAAAACATGCTTTATATTAACAATACATTTAACTGGTTAAATGTCAGCATCTGTGTCAATTCACACATTGTTCAATACTGTTAACTTCACTTTACATATTACATACAACACATTAAACTTGTCAGACTTTACTTCTCACACACAACATTTCAAACCAGATTCAGTTCACACATGTGGCTTGTTTACATATCCAGGTGCATTTAGATGAAGTGCAGACTCAGTTACACTCATTTGGCTTCATTGTCATCACTGTAACAGCAGCATCTACTAACTGATGCTCACTTCAAACCGTGATCTTCGGGGTTAAATCCGTGTTTTTTGCAGACGTCCTCCAACACCTAAGGAGGAAAAATAGAAGCGGAAAATGACACAAATGAAGGTACGCAACACAATTAGCTAAAAACAAATCTGATTTAATCCGCAGGATCAGAAAGTGATCTGTCACTGGCTAACTACAGTTAGCCAGACAAGCTAACGCAGAGGGAAACATTTAGCGCTGGTTTTGACGCGGACAAGCAGAATAAAACAAACCGGCCACGTCTGAAAACATGACGTGTTCTCTAAACACTAGTTACCTGTAGTAAAGGTGTGTTTGGAGACACTTTAACTGTTTGTCTTCTTCCATTTGGAGTAAGAACCGTCACAGCTGTACCGCTGGCTGCCATTGTGTTTTGTGACGTCACAGTGTTTGTTTGAATCAACTTTATTAAATCTCTCTCAAACAGCTGGAACAGGATTTAAAGGGTCAGTTCACCCAAGTTATAAAAAAGACGTTTTTCAAGAGGAGAAAATCATTTCTGTTTTCTCCGTGGTGCTCACAACATTAAAAGTTACATATAACAACTCACAGATCTCAGTGCTTTTATAAGGATCTATATTCCACTGAAAAAAACACAATCTCTACAAATGAACATAGTCTGCAATATACTCCAAATGTTAAATAAATTCCACACAAGCCACAAATGTAGATGATACTCATTTACAAACGTATGATCACATGTTGTGATCAGTGTAGCTTTTAATGTATTGCATTAAGATGACTGACAACTAAAGCAAAACCTGAGTTTCAAGTTTCAAGTATTGTTATATCTTGTAACACAAATATAAAAAAGTAAAAATCTTAGGTGTCAGCTCCTTGACAATGCAGCAAGGAGAGAAAAATAAATATTTTAAATAATAAAAGATGTAGTAATATATAAAAGAGTATAAACAACAAGAAGAGTATAAAACATTTGATGACATATGTATGAGTGAATATGAGTAGAAACGTGTCAAATGTGATGCAGCTAAATTAGATCAACATTCATGCCCTATGACAGTACTCACTGTTCATCTTAAGTTTAGATGGCAAGTTTAAAGATCTAAGTTGTTGATTACAAAGTGCTTTATCATATTCTCAATGAGAGCGCTTGGCACCCACCGTGAGAACAGGCCTAAATGTTTGGCCTCTACACTGAAAGGATCCAGAGGGCATTTTCCTGTCATGGTTCTGATCCCTCGTCCTCTTAGAGAAAAGAGTCACTGCAAATCCACACAAAGATATTCTGAGTGATCATGAAAAACATTCCCACCCGTCATCTGTATGGTACAAGGGCTCTCTAAATGTTTGAATATGAAAATGATGTGAGTCTTATGTGAGGCCTTCACAGTCAACAGACCTCAACACCTGGGAGACTTTGGACCAACATGTTATACAGCGCTCTTCAGTACATGAAGGAATATTTTTCCACACATGGTTAGCATAGCCTGGTATAAGGGGGCACTTTATATGTACATACATGAAAACATATAGAGGGGATTGAGAAGGGCAGAGTGATGCACTTTGTAAACCAATGTCATCCAAATTATGTAAAAGTTAACATACAAATATGGACATCACTTGAGAAGTTTTCCATTTAATTTAGAATAATCTTTGAGTCTAAAACTCCAAAATAAAGGATTCCATGTCCTGTCATATACATTTTTAAGTTAAATATTGATCCTAAAGATGAATAGATCCATCCAAAACAATATAAAGATTATTATCCTTGTCCTGATTTTTAGTATAACTTGTTAAAAACTCAATAACACAACATAACTAGTTATCATGTAGACTAAAATAGCGTATTTTATCTACTAAAGGAAGACATGTAATAATATCACACAGACTAGATTTCATTTTTTTCAGTTGAGTGGTTCTTGGTTTCAAAATAATGAATAAATACCATTAAAGTCAACATTATATATTTTTTTATTTATTTCAAAATTCTAAACACTAAAGAGAAATTGTCATTTTTAAATTGACTTTCACATTTAAATTAAGTAAATAAATAAGTAAGTAAAATTTATTCACAGAGCACTTTTCATAGACATTAGTCCACCAAAATCACAAGATTACTAACAGAAATGTCCCTGCAACTTAAAAGTGGTTCATCCCAAAACGATTTAACCTCTCTCATTCATTCGTCAATATTTAATCTGTTATAGAGTCTAAGAATGTATTAATTGAGTCAACTATGTTAGGCACATTGTTAGGGTTTACAATTTTTTAAAAAAATGTTTTTATTTTAATTCAAATCAAGTTTAAAGTTGAGGTTGATCTGTTAAAGAAAATGACATGCGGCCAGCCAGGAGAAGGTGAAAAAGCTGAAATTATATGTCAACATAAGTGTATTGTCAACTTAGTTACCCAGTAGTGATTGATATGACCATACTCTTACCCTACAACTACAGATTGTGACTGTCATTGTCAACTACTGTATGTTACATCTGATTTTTTCACAATAAAAATAACTAAAATGCTGCTTCTGATATCCTTAAATATGTTACACATTCACATTAGTTGGAGTTTTGTATAACGTCTCTTAAAACTATCAAAATAATCTGTAAGGCAGATTTGTGAACATATTACACGTATATCTGCAAAAAAATACAATTCTTATAGTTTTTTTTTTTTAAAAGATCATATATAGCAGAATAGACACAAGAGACTTTTAAATGATATGTTACCTGAAGTGTAGGACTCAATCAAAGGCTGTAATGGCATACTAGTGGATATATTACACTGAGGGAATATATTAAGTTGAACCACTGATTATTTTATTGGGAAATCACACTATTTTTGTACCTTTTCATTGAAGTGAAACGTATCCCAAATTATAGAGCAACACCTGTAGACTGGCAACAACACATCCAGTCTGTTTAATATGGATGACTTCATGTATGTATCGTGCTGTTTGACAGACTCCCTCAGCGAGAATCAAAGCGGAAGCTGAAATCAGGCTGGATGGCCAACACGAGACAACACATGGTGCCGGCAGCTGGGGAGGTGTGAGGTCTGAGATTCAGAGGGCATGCAGCTGACTGACTGACCACTTCAGCAACATTTTAGAGTCCACCTGGGAGAGAGAGAGACAGAGGTGAATGCACTTCTCAGTTTAGGGGGGAAATTGCCACCGTCTGAATAAACAAACAAACAATCAGTTTCCTTCCTCGCTCAGCAGGCTAGAAACTTCAAAACTGAGCCTGAACAGAGTGAAAGCTTATACAGGCATCTGTAGCATGGCTATCACAGGGTTTTATGCTTTTTTTAATACTAAAAACAAAAAAACAAAAACAACTTTAATCACTGATTAATGAATGGTAAAAAAATATATACTTATGAAACACTGTATCAAAGTCAAAAAGCAAAAAATTAAACAGTTGCTAAATGTCAGATTTAAAATAGAAGAAATCTGGTGTAAAATTTTAATTCAAACATTCAAAGGAAATGAACAAAAAGAGGTCTTTTATGACTTGGATACATGAAATATGGATTTTAAAGAGACTATAATTTTAAGAAAGTACTTTAGAAGACAGTGAGGCAAAGAAACTTCACAGATAACAGGAAACCTTTTTTAACAAACAGTTATCTGTAGGTGTCTTCCCTCATTCAAAGTGCTTCATCCAGACCAGTCTGCGTTATGTTCTGTCTAGTCAGTGTGAATCAAAGAGAAGCTGCTTCTGTCTACAGAAGATCCAGCAATAAAACCAGGAGTCTGCGTCACCACAGAGAGAAAATGTGGTTTTAAAGGAGGAGTTATACCAGAAGCAATTATCATCTGTGGACACTGAACGGAAAATCTTCACAATACAGTTTCTCTTTAGAGTGAGAGCTCACAACTAGCAGTTCTGAACACTTGGTGGGGCTCAAACTGATGGAAAAGGATAGTAAGACAGATCATGTGTTAGAAATGATCAGATGCTGTGAGGAAACTGCAGGGAAATGCAGTCTTGTAAAAGTTTAAATCCTAAAGAAGAAGGAAAGGTTCTCCTCAAAATATTAATCTGCTGAAAACATCCTGCAAGTCCTGATGTAGCACCCAAACATGCCGACCCCCAAAAGTAATGCCCACCCCAGTGTGTCCACTGGAAGCCCTACAGCTGATGATTTTAGTGCTGTCTCTCCTGGTGATGATGAAGGCGAAGAAGGATCCACTGTGAAGTTGCTACTCATCCAGCTGGCAAACTGTGTCTTCACTTAAAGCCTTCCAGTAAGAGGAGACTCATCTCAATAAGATTCATCTCCACCAGCCACAAAGAGAAAGAAAACGCGCTTTCAAATGTGCATCAACTGGAAACGTGTTTCTGTTGGCATCATGCTGTGACTCTCTGCGGCAGAGCGGTCTGTCCCGCTGCGTCTTTCCCCCTCACACCGTATTCAATCACAGACACTTCAAAGACAGCGTGGTCATATGATGACACAACATCAAAGGGACCGAGTGTACGAGTGAACCGACTGAGAGGGGGCGTGCCAGGCAGACGCGCGCTCTGGGTGTGAGACCGACGCCCCGCACGGAGCATCAGCCAACGATAATAACGATTGGCCCGCGGCAGTGAGAAGCACGGGGCAGGGAGGAGGAGGAGGAGGAGGAGGAGGGAGAGACTTCAAATAAAATCCCACGTCGTCCGCAGCTCATGAGGACCTGCATTCAGAGCCAACAGGTCGTCTATCACACGGTTAAAACTGCGCCTCAACAAATGACTTAAGGGATTTTTACGCGCGTAATGACGCTTTTACCGGATGAATTGCAAACGATTTAAGGATTTAAATTAAGTGGGGACTGCATTTAGGGTGACTTTTAAACTAACTGCCAGCCTCTTAAGGCACCATGGAGACCCATAACCTGCGTTCATTCAGCACACCTTGCGTGAGCGATCGTTTCCAAGTCTGCGCCCGCTTTCAAAGAACTTTTCACCTTTCTAACGACTCTTAGGATATGCTGTGTTTTATTCAGAAGCCTCGCACACACTTGAGAGACATTTTCCAGTAATAGTTAGAAATGCAGAGCCGCGGTGTGGTGAGAAGCTCGGCCGGTCTGTGCGCGCTGCGCTCCTGCGTGCTGCTGGTGTTCATCCATATGAGCGCACCGGTGGAGGCGAGGAAAGTGCGCGGCGGTCGGGCGCAAACCCGGCGGGTACAGCAACCGCAGCAGCAGACTCCGGCGTACAGGGAGCGGGTAGAAGGAGCAGCAGAAAGCTTCCCGTTAGACTTTACAGCCGTGGAGGGAAACATGGACAACTTCATGGTGCAGATCAAAAACCTGGCGCAGTCACTGTATCCGTGCTCTGCGCAGAAGCTGGACCAAGATATGAAGTTGCACTTTTTGAAGAATGTATCTGTGACTTGCAATGACGGGTCACCTGCAGGGTAAGTGACCCGCTTCTCAACACTTAACGGACCTCTGTTATCATTTGTGGTCTATTTGGAGAGGTTTGATCCATGATCCAAGGCGCAGAGGCTCAGTTGCGCTCTGCTTCACCAAACATCCAATTTGCGTTACTCTGGCGGGTTAGTTCCCTGCCCTTCTTTCCCCTGTCACTCCGGATGTGACCAAAATGGATCAAAGGACCAGCTCAGGGAGAACCAGTGCGCGTTGCCGCTGAGCGCTATACGTGAGTGAGAGAAAAAGAGTGCGCGCCCCTGTGCACGCTTTTTATCCATCCAATCAGCTGCAGGGACGCGTTCATTTAAGTCGGATGGACCAAAGTTGTCAGATCTAAACTTTACAGTATAAAACTAGACTAGTCAAGAGTTTGCCAAACAGGTGTGTGTGTGTTTTTCTTCCATAGTGAGAATAGAATAATCATGGAGGATGTCGTGTGAAACATTATAGATCCTGTGAATCGATGATGGATTAGATGGATTTATACAGTACTGGTTACTAATATATATTGAAATACACACACACACACACACACACACACACACACACACACACACACACACACACTAAGGCAAAGTACCACAGGAATGTGTTTAAGTAAGACTGCAGCTTTGGCTGATTTGTGCCTGAATCATCATTTGTCATGTGTCGTTCACAGCTACTGTGCAACAAGTGATGAGTAATTGAAAATAAATGGTTCCAGCTTTAGTATATTTAAGTACAAAAAGAGTTCCCAGTCTTAAGATGTC
Source organism: Euthynnus affinis (assembly GCA_029490765.1). Taxonomy (NCBI): domain Eukaryota; kingdom Metazoa; phylum Chordata; class Actinopteri; order Scombriformes; family Scombridae; genus Euthynnus; species Euthynnus affinis. The sequence continues at coordinate 28,759,601 of CM055838.1, forward strand.
AATTATCCCACACCTTGGAGTAACAGTCAGTGATACTGGAGTCCTTTTTCTGGAAAGGAAAGGATTCAGTCATGATGTCAACCAAATAACACTATTATTTATTGAAGCTATGTGGAATATGTTATTAATACTATATTATTGAGATGAAGTATGACACTGCATGTATCACTAACAGCTGAGGCAGGATTTTTGAGGGTGATTAAAAAAGCTGCAACATCAACTTTTGTAGACAAGTCCGTGGAGGATGACTTTTTCAAATAAATCCTGAACACACCTCTTAGAAAAGCAAGACATGATAAATATACCATCTCATTTAAAACTTTTTTTTTGTTTTTTTAAATGCTTAAATATAGAACATATTAGGATCAGGTCGATTAAAACCACCAATTACAGTAAATAAAACACTGTGATTGTGTGTGAATGAGACTTTCCATGTGCCACCCAAGCTGTCGAACACCTGTGAGTGTTTGTGCTGCCAACAGCATGATGAGTTTTCTCTACTTGTGTGTTTCTGCCCTTTTTTAAAGTAACTGAATAGAACTCTGAAAGCCTCCAAACAGGCTCCTGCAGAGATTTTTAGCAGCGCGATCGGAGCCAGATCTTTCATGTGTGGATCAAAGGTAGCATCCCTACTGTGAAAGCTTGTGGGTGTGGGTGTGGGTGTGTGTGTGTGAGAGAGAGAGTGTGTGTGTGTGTGTGTGTCTGCATGATAGACACAAATACATTCATGTGCTCTGTTTTGGTGGTCTCATGCAGGTACTACATCAAGGAGTCTAAAGGCAGTAAGAGGTGGCTGCTGTTCTTAGAAGGTGAGGAAAAGCAGTGAAATTAAGAACAAAGATGCTGATCAAAAAGACAATTATAAGTAACATGTTAATAAGCTTGTGTGTGTGTGTTGGTCAGGTGGATGGTACTGTTTCAACAAGCAGACCTGTGACAGCAGGTACGAGACGATGAGGAGACTGATGAGCTCCACCAAGTGGCCACCGACCAGAACAGGTAGCAAAGCGTGTGTGTCATATCTCTGCATGCACTTTATCTCTCATGCAGAGACATACAGTATACATACATGGAGGTTTTACACACACACACACACACACACACACACACACACACACACACACACACACACAGCTCATACAGCTTTTTGCAAAACGTCCATGCAGCCCTACAGAGCTTTTGCTTCTCTCAGTAGGGAAAAAAAAACTTCCACTGAATGAACGAGATTCATAGAAATGTTTGTGTTTCTTCTTTAGCTGAGTTTGCATTCATCTTAAAAGTCAAACTCCCTGGTTCTTTCCTCCCAGCCATCAGGGAACCCCTTGTTTGTCCCTCCCTCTCTCCACCAAACCTCTCTGTGTATACACTGGTGGCCAGCGCGGCAGTAATTGCTGACCAAAGCAGGGAAAACTTAATGACTTATATTGCCACAGGGGAAACACACACACACACCTACAGTAAACACACACCTATACCTCAAGGTCTGTGAAGTAGCCTACAGCATTTTAAACCTCCCTTGCTCCTACTTCCCTCTCTGTGACTGAAGCTTTTTTTGACTCCACGATGAGGACATTTGTCCAGAAAGTGAAGTATACGTTAAATCTTTTCTCTTTTCACAGGAACGGGGATCCTGTCTCCTCAACCGGAGGAAAACCCTCACTGGTGGAACGCCAACATGGTGTAAGAGCTCATGTCCGACCATCTCTTTAGATTTCATACACTTATTTGTTTTTCTGCATTGCTTCATATGTCTTTCCACTTATGCCAGTGATTAAATTCATGTGCACACACCTGATAAAGTTGCACCTCAGGTAAAAGAACTTGGGAATTGTATTTGTAGAGTAAAAAAAAACACTTGAAATGTAAGTAATTGATTATTTTCAGTGTGACTTTTAAACCACTCTACTTCTCAAAAGGAAATATTTCCATCTTTACACTTTGAAAATATGATGCATTCATGGAAAGTTCAAACTACCAATACTTAGCTTCACCTGGATCATCTACGAGAGTGAAACACTGCTTACAAGTTTACACATCAGTCATTTAATGTGCTGATCATATTATGCAATATTTTGACTTTTAATTTGTTATTTTTCCATTCTGGCATTATTACTTTCACTCAGGTACATGTAGGATCTAATGAGTACTTTGGCCGCCTCTGCTTGTATTGTTCTTGTAATTGATCATCATCCCTTATATGAAACTTCATCATCGGTGCCTGACAACACTCTCAGTCTGGTCCTGTTCTGTTCCTGCAGCTTCCTGCAGTTTCTTTATCAGACGACACAAACTCACCAACCTGCCGCGACAGCTTTCTGTCTTTGATCACTTTTACTGTTTGTGCTCAGTCTGTTGTTGGTTGGGTTATATTTGTACAACTGTCCAATCTGTCAGCAATGCAAGTCAAATAAAAGCCACTCTGATTTTAGATGTATTTCCAGATTGTGTGTGTGTGTGTTTTGCTCTTAATCCTGATAGTATTGCTGTCTTTCTCCTGCAGGTTCATCCCGTACTGCTCCAGTGATGTGTGGAGCGGAGCCACGCCGAAAAAAGACCAGTGTAAGAGACAATGGTGTAAATAGTTGACTCACTGAATGAGGGTTTAGTTTTTCGTTGTCGTGTGGAAGCTAGAGCTTTGAAACGGACACAATCATTTACAGTGTATATTGTTACAAGACTGAGAGCTTTCCTCTTGACTAAAACTGTTTGAACTTCCTCCATTACTCTGATCATATCTGACTTATTGAAACCTCTACTACATTATGGTTGTATTAGACACTTGGCATAACACACAAGCTTTACAGATGTTCCTGTCAATGAGCTCAAACTTAATAGTACAAACCAACCCACATTATTTCGTCTTTTAAATCTCTTTTCTTTTTTTCATTTCTCCATGAAGTCAAGATCCGTTACTCATTCCAAAGTGCCCAAGTTTAATATCCTCAGGGTCTGTACCACTTACTAACTTCTGGTATATATTTACATTAATAATCCTATAATAAGCACATTAGAACCTTAATAAACACCTCAGAACCCCTTTGTGTTGTCTCATAACAACAACCTTTCTTTTACCCTAAGTTCTCAACAGCTTTATAATATTCAGATTTAGTTAGTAGTTTGTTTGTGTAATAAATAAATATAATTTTTCTTCTCAGCTGACTATGCATTCATGGGGTCTCTGATCATTAAGGAGGTGGTGAATGAGCTGCTGACGAAAGGTCTGGACAACGCCAAGGTCCTGCTTCTGGCAGGAAGCAGGTCAGTGTCGCCTACTGTATATGTGTGTATTTCACCAAAGATAAATCTTCAGTTGCACCCTCTGATTTCCTCCTCCCTCTTCCTTCTACCAGTGCTGGAGGTACGGGCGTCCTGCTGAATGTGGACCACGTTGCAGAGCAGCTGGAGTCACTGGGCCACGGAGGAGTGCAGGTCAGGGGTTTGGCCGACTCTGGATGGTTCCTGGACAACAAGCAGTACAAATTCACCGACTGCCTCGATACCATCAGCTGTGCCCCCACTGAGGCCATAAAGAGAGGCATCAGGTAAGACGGACAGGTGGATGAAAGATGGCGTTAAAGTACAGATAAACAGCACAGGTTTTGTAAAAAGGTGGTGCTTTGCTGTTGGTGCAGGTACTGGGGTGGACTGGTGCCAGAAAGCTGCAGACAGGCTCATGTGGGAGAAGAGTGGAACTGTTTCTTTGGATATAAAGTCTACCCCACGTTAAAAAGTGAGTGGCAATACACACCCTGTATGACTATACGATAAAAACGAAAGAGGCTGGTGTGTCATTAAAAAAAAGTCTGACCAGCGGGACGTCCTCTCTCCTGTCCAGGCCCGGTGTTCGTGGTGCAGTGGCTGTTTGACGAGGCCCAGCTGACAGTGGATAACATCCACCTGACTGGACAGCCAGTGCACGAGGGCCAGTGGAGGTACATACAAAAACTGGGACAAGAGCTGAAGAGCACGCTCCGTGACGTACCGTAAGTCTGACACACACGCAACACACACACACACACACACACACACAAAATGACCGTGTGGTTCACTGTTTGATTCTGTGTTTTAACGACAGGGCGATGTTTGCTCCGGCCTGCTTGTCTCATGAGCTCATAACCCGAACGTGAGTAAATACAGCTTTGACAACTATGAAGCTATGATCATTAAGATGCTCTCCATTGAACATTAATTAAACTGGGTCGCCATCAAGTGTTCATAATGAAGATTGAAACAGGTTTTCCTCGCTGTAATCATCCCTCCAGTTTATACTGACCATTAAAAGATCTCCTCAAATGTGTTTACAATGTAAGTGGGAGGATCCACAGTCTGCATCTTGAGTGAAAATGGGTTTAAAAATGTATCTCAAGATAATGCTGAGTTTCAGCCATCAGAGTTCATCAGATAAAGTGGATATCTAGAAGTCTTGACAGACAGTGTTTTTATCTACATTTACAGTAGAAGGATCATAACAAAAAGAGGGAATTTGGCACTAAAAAGACTTAAACTTTGAAAGATGTTGGGTTGATTTGACTAACTTGGACAGCTGAAGCCTCATATTAGCTTCAAATGAACTTTTAAATACATTTTTGCACAAAAGTTGGGCTGTATTTTGTCCCCCATCATGAAGAGGAAGAATGATTACAGCCAGAAAAACGTGTCAATGTTCATTTGGGGACCTGACTGTTGTTTTTGGTAGAGGTGGCTACTTTCTGTGTTTATTTTCATCCAGACTCACAGACAAATGTCTGAAATGAATCATATATATAAAAAACCCTCCTCTCTCTGTCATCTATCTGTAGCTACTGGATGGAGATTCAGGTGAAAGGCACTTCCCTGCCCAGAGCCCTCCACTGCTGGGACCGCAGCCTCCAAGACATCAACAACAACACCACCATTAACGGTAGCCACGGCAACCACAACCACCAAAAGCACAAGACTCCACCCATGAGGGGCTGCCCTCTGCATCTGATCGACAGCTGCCCATGGCCGCACTGTAACCCCTCCTGCCCGACCATCCGTGACCAACTGACGGGTCAGGAGATGAGCGTGATCCAGTTCCTGAAGCATATGGGCTTCGACGTGCAGAAGATGGCCCAGCAGCAGGGGATGGACCCCAGGAAGCTACTGGGCATGCTCAGTAACGGGAACTGAGTTAACAGCTTCTGGACTCTGCTGGCGTGGCATGTCTGTACGTCACTCTGCAGAAATTAGAAGGTGTTGAACATTAACAGAGGACAACAGGAACATGGAGACAGAACTCTGATGAGAAAAAACTGTCAAACGCCGTCTTCCATCAGCCACAAGCAAAACTAACTCATCATTTGGAAAACAAACACTATCAGGTTGCTCATGAGTTTTGAAATATTGCCAGAAGAACTGAATCTGAGCTGTTTAAATACACTATATGGGCTCACTTGGTTTAACATGCAGACATTTATATAGATATGTGATTATTGTGAGGATAATGACAGCTGGGTCAGTGTGTATATGTACAGTAAATATGTACTGTTTCGTGTGTGTTTCGACTGTCATGGTGGTAGTCTAATATAGTCTGAGTCTTGATGGGAAAGCACTGGATCGAAACCGTCTCCTTGTCCGTGTGAGTGTCACAGATTTGTGGGGATTTGGTGCTCTCTTCTGTCAGATCTAAATATCACATTCAGAAATCCATCCATGGTGCTGCTGTCTCAACCTTCCACCAAATATGCTGCTTTTTCTCATTTGGAAAATAGTTATTTAATGGGTAATATTTACTAATTAAAGGTACAAAGATTATTACTTTATTCTTCAGGCCACTTTAAAGTTCCTGTATATTTATTTTTCTACTGAAGATATATTTTATATGTCGTATAGTCAGATACAATTAGCTGCTGTAACAATGTCCCTATACGTTTTACTTTTTATTTGCATGTTTATAAAAAATAACTGTATGATAATGGTAAAAATTCATATTGTCTTTGTGGCTGTTGGGTTTGTAGCAACTATTTTAATGTCCACGTTTAAGCAGTAGTAGCGCCCACACCTCATATAAGCACCAATAAATACAAATACACACTAATGTGGTGAAACAATTTAATTACAAAAGTATGACTTGACAGTTATCATCCTAAAAACTCACATATGTACACAAACAGCTGAGGCCATTTCCATTATTATCATACTCTCACATCATCCACAGTTTACCTAAAACATACTGACACAATGATAAAATTAATTAAAAAATTAAAATCATTTAAAAAAAACACTCACACACACATAATAAACTATATTCTACATTTTTTGCTCCAGAACTAGAATAAAAACAATTTGTTCACAGTATGAAATTGAAAGTGCTTCTATGAGAGATATCTGAAATCCTTTTAAAACTGATGCGTCAGCTTAAAGATTTCTGGGGTTATTCTGTCCGTTTTGTTACATTTAACTTCCTAAAGTTTGAGTTCAGATATTGAATCTATACACAGTACAGTTTAAAGTAGACAGCTTTGTTTCACTCAACATTGCCATCATGTTTGTTTCATCACTCTTCAAATACTCCTACTTTAAAAATCCTAGCTGAGATTTAAATTCACCAAATGCATTTATGTCATATGTACAGTAGTCCTTTCACGTTATTATTACAGTCAGTTAAAGATTTCTCCAGACACTGATCAGAAAACTGAGATGGTTTGTCTCCTGGACACAGAGATGTCAAGATTTCAACAGCCAGAGTCCTAGAAAAGACAAAAATAAAAGGAAATAAGAGGGGGTCAGGGGATAGAGACTTGTGTAGTTTCAGATAAAAAGCACCAAAGCATCAGAGACCGACCTGACTTGTGAGTCGTCGAGCGGGGGTTCGTTTCTGCTCGTGGATGGACTGCAGGCGAGTTATCAGAAACTTCTTATCCTCTCCCTCCTGAAAAGGCGGTGATAAAGAGGGAGGTGAGGAAGAGGGTGAGAAACATAAGCAAAGGAAGAACAGAAATTCTATTCACCTGAGAACATTTGAGTCTGATTTAAGGTTCGAAAGATTTGCTCACATTTTCTATCTGCTCCTGCAGTAAACTGATGATCTTCCTTTGACCGTCCACCACCTGACTGTGGAAGTAGATGATGATCCTGATGGAAAGAAAAGACAGAGTCCAAGTAAATACAACCAGACAACACTGATCTCAATAATTAATCATGTATTGATCAGGATCTCTACACAGTTAGTATGTGTGTGTGTGACTCACAGAAAGATGCCCGCCCCCACAAACAGGAAGAAAGGGTTTTCCACCAGATAGGAGTGAGCCCTGGCCAGCAGGGACAAGTTGGGATTATCTTCTTCCAGTCTTTTCACCCAGTTCTTCCCTGCCTGAAACATGGTTTCGAGTCCACGGAATGGACCGCATGATGAGGAGGGCTTGATACTGAGGACAGAAAACAGTCAGACAGTCAGACTGTGTGTGTGAATATCTTTGTTGTTAGCTTGCATGCAGCAGGAGAGGAAAGAGCTTAAAACAGCTTCTGTTTGAGGTCAACTCAAAATCAACAAAAATCACTGTGTCAACTGTGTGTGTGTGTGTCTGTGTATGTACCTCCACATGGTGTATGTGACAGACACAGAAGCACCCAGGAAGGAAGGGAAGCAGAGGAGAGTGATGAAGATGGTCGTCATCTGGCTGACTCTGTACGGCTTCCTGGGAGCCTGACAGTTCATCATCACGCTGCTCTGTGGGGGGAAAAACACGGGCCGGGGTCAGAGGTCAAAACTTCCATCTCAACTGTCAGACGCTTCAGAACAAGAGTAAGAAAGTCCAACTGGCAACATAAGATAGCATTTAGCAGACGTGACAGACATTTGTTACATGAAAGATATCACGCTGTAAGTCATACTGTGTGGTTACAATACAGACTTTTCTACTTTACAGACATGCAAACACTGAGGGTCAAAAGGTGACAAAAATGTGAAATTGTCTCCCTGAATTTTTACTAAATGAACTGTCCAAACATTTTGTTCCCCTTTTCTATTAAATGTTTGAGCTAAAAGTTTTTATTTTTAGCATTTCAATTGAATTTAAACCTTTCAACTTCAAGATTTTGAATTTAACTTTCAAGGAAAATGTAGAGATACAGTGTGTAAATAAACATGGATAAAATAATGAAAGAGGGACAGAGAGAGTAAAAACTGAACATGTACTGTATGTTTAATTGCCTGACACTGACAAAACAATGTTGATTTAGTTAAGATGATAGTTGTGATTTTAATTAGAGAATTATATTCATTGTCTGTTTGTTAAACGGATGCATACAAATGGATTATCTCAACATGATTTGTATGATTGTGCCATTTTGAGAAACAATGGCAGTTTTCTAATGAAAGGTAGCTACTGTCACAGGGAGCAATGAAGATTTATGTTGTTCAGTTCTGCAGGAGGAGGCCACAGTACCTTCTTTATATAAAAGAGCAGCAGGAGTTTGAGAATCTGCACAACAGGCAGGAGAGGAGTGAAGAGAACCCCCAACCTGAAAAACACAAAGTTCATTGTCATTACCAAGAGACAACTTGAAATGTGTATGTGGACATCTTAACAGGAAGTTTTGTACCAGGCCAAAGTTTGTCCATAGATGAGCTCCAGAACGTTTCTAGCGATATCAAACACTGGTTTCCTCCTTCTCTTCAACACTTTCTCAGAAAACAACCTGCAGACAGAAGAGAGAGAAATTAGATCAATACAGTGATACAGGAAAGAAACTGACAAAGAAATAGAGCAAAAAACAACAGAAGCTACAGGATTACCAAGAACTTATTCATGAATGACCCACCTCCAAAGAAACTCTCCAAACAAGGTGTCCAGTAGAGTGAAGATGAAGTCCATCAGTAGGAAGCGATAAAGCTCCTGGCCAACAAAACTCTCCCAGCACTGGAGACAAAATATTCAAAATAGACAACAACAAACTCACATTATAAAGAGGAAAATGTGTCTTCTCTGACAGAACCAAAGTCCAAAAGTTAGAAACCGACAACAATGTCTCATCATTTACCTTGAGGCCAATACTTCCTGGGTCACTAGCCACACGACCCAGCCAGTGGTAGCAGAGGACGCCAAGCACGCTCACTTTCAACATCAAGTTTCTAGAAAACAACAAGGAAGCAACCAAATCCATCAGTTCTGCACCTTCTTACGCTCTTTGTGAACTTGAATCCTGCGGCTCTTCTGCTCATACCTGCCGATGGCGACATATGTGCGTACAGAAGGTGAGTCATACTCCTCCATCCAGGCTGCAAGGTTGAACAGGCCGGGCAGCATCAGATTGATGAGGGACACCACCACAGGGAGAGCCAGCAGGCTGGCCTCATTCGACAAGGGGTCCGAAGAGCCAATACGAGAACTTTGCTGGAGGTTCTGTGGGGAGAAACAGGAGGGACATACTGTGTCTATGAATGGCTGATTTAAGAAACAATTAAGATCAAAGTCTGTATAAGAAAAGAAAACAAATGCAGCCTGTAGATGACCTTTTCAATTGATCTCATGAAACATTTTTAACAGTGTTTGATGCTTTGTGAGTGATTACTCTGGACCCTGAAACCACCCCGCCTTACCGTGTGCATGAAATCAGAGAAGTAGTAAATGCCGGACACACAGGCAGCAGTGCTTGCTACGCAGATAGTCCAGGCCAGGCCATGAACCGTCAATCTCCCCAGCTTCTGACACATGGTTTTCTTTTCCTGTTTATGACTCACCTCTGCCAGCAGCTCCTACACAGAGAAGAGGACAGAGATGATGTGAGGGAGAAAGAATGGATATTGTGAGGGAGGGATGATGAGAGGGAGAAAAATGAAAAAAAAAAACAGATCATTACATTCCTGCCTGCCAATTATGTGACAGAGAGGGAGTCAAAGAGACAGAGGATGTGTTTATGTTATCTCAAGAATGTGTGTGTGTGTCCTTGTACCCTGAGCTGGATGACGATATTGTCAGACATGAGCTTGACAGAGGTTTTTTTGAGGACCTTGAAGTCCCAGCAGCAGAAGACCTTCATGGCCAGGATGCTGTGAGATTTGTCGATTCGGAAGCTCCGACCAAATGACTTTGACATGCTGTCAGGAGATGGGGTGGAAAAACATGCATCAGAATACAGAAACAGACCCTGAGGATGAAGCAAGCCTAGAGCAGATATTAGTACATACAAAAAAAAAAAAAGACTTTCATGTTGGTATAGTTTGTGTTGAGATACCTGTACACAAGGATGATGCATGTGATGAAGAAGGCCCATCCTATGGTGAAGAAGTATGCAATCGGCATGTTGTATGTGAGAGCCTTTGACGTGCAGTCTGGGTTGGTTCCATTGGACACGGAGACATTATTCCCTCCATTGTCGACACTGCAGCTCTTACGCAGTATGTAGTTACTGTAGTACCCATAATACATCACTGTGTCTGAGAAATAGCCCTGAGGCAGAAAAAGATGGAAAATGGTCAATTTAGCTTCCAGTTTTACCTTTCTGCAGTATGTTTCTTGATTTGTGTCGACCGTTAATCATAGCATTGACAATAAACCAAAAAAATTAGGATTATTATGAGACTTAATTCCAGCTATTTAAATATGTTTTTATTGTTAGGAACTCATCATACACTTCTAAAGCTTCTGATCACACGTGGAGGATGTGGTGATTGTTTTCTGCTTCTCTTAAGCGTTAAATTACCAAAGCGCACATCTTACCGCTCCAGTGAGGAGCTCCAGTCCAAAGAAGGCGCTTCTCCCCGCAGGCAGCACTGGAGGGTGCACTGCCTGAGGAAGCACCATGAACGCACCCGTCACCAGGAACAGGAAGAGGTTGAAGAACAGTAACGTCTGAAGAAACAGGAAGTAGGAGAGCACTCCGGTGCCGAAACGCCCGCTCACTCTCTTCAGCTCCACCTGCCACAGCTGGAGGGAGTGAAGGAACGACAGCCAGCTGTACCAGCTCTGTCTCACAGCCTGAGAGGAGAAAGTGTGGGAGAACAGGGGGGAAATAAATCACTGCAATTGCTTATTTTTTGATATTGTAGTATATAATGTTACTTAAGAAAACAAAAATAGTGATACGGAATACATTCCATGTTCTAGTAAACATGACTCACAATGCAGCAGTGCAATTCCAGACGAAGACGACATGTGTTTGTTGTTTAGTTTTTGTGAGCCTGATAATGTGACTCACGCTCAGTGGGCAATTTATGCCTGGGCAACAGAGGGATTACAATACCTACAGGAAACACCCTCCAACACCCAATTACAGCCTTAGAGGAGAATGTGTTGTGTTAGTTTTTTTATGTGTGTGGGTGTTCCTGAAAGTATTAATTCAAATATTTTTAAAGTAAACATTTAATCTTCTTGAATCAGGTATAACAATGAGGACATTATGTTTAGACAGATGACGTAATTATTACATGTACTGTAACACTAGCCATAAAGACTAGTGTGTTCAAAGGGTAAAGCTAAAAATCAATGAATGAATCACTGCGTTTATACTGATTATACAGTATTACCATTAATATATTGCTAATGTTTATCCTGGATTCAGGGTGTGTCTCAAACTGCCTCCTAGTTCAGTAGGTCATGAATTCCTCAAGACATTTTTACAGCCATTTTAAGGCGTTGCTAATAAAATCACTCCAGTGCTCTGGAAATTTTGATCCGTAGAAAATTTCCAGATTACACCATAAAAAGCTGTCAGCATCTTTGTCGCTAAAATTCACTGACTCCACACCTCCAAAAGACCCATTTTACATGTCACGACAACAAAAGTAAAATGAACAATCAGTCAGGATGAAGTTCGATTCAATTTAGCACTAGTTAGCAAGCATTGAGACTATGTTGTAATCTTTTCACATTAACTCACCTAAAACAAATTTACTTATGCTTCATTTTATGAGCTGCAGCTACACCTCAGTGCACAGAGGCAAGAACAGTTGTTGCACCACGCCCTTAAAAATCTCCTGCAGACATGTTTAAGAATACTCTGCTTTGAATAATTATTTGTGTGAACTTTTGAAAAAAAATTTTTTTTTTTTAAATTGCATATTCATTTTCACTGTAAGTCTCAGTGTTTGCGTACAAGAAGTTTCAAGTTTCCACATCACACTTGTGTGAGTTGCTTATTGGACCATGACATCACAAATCATGCTGGAACATACACGCCTTAAACTCTGATTTGGTGTGAGCACAGAGAAACTTTCCACTTTCAGCAGATGAATGTCAAAACAGTTTCTAGTGTCAAACTCAATCATTCTACACAGTGAAGCTCAAACATCCAACTGAAGAAACAAAAAGAAAAACACATTTTTGACTGAAGGGGGACTTTAACATTTTCATGAAGAACACTGATGAGGTGAAATCAGGGAACAGCTACGGTTTCTCATTGATTTCCCTTCTTAGGTCTTTTGCAATCACAAACAAAAGGGTGTAAAACAGGAAAACAAGCTTAGGTGTATTTTTTAAGCTTTGATGTGTGGACTGTGCACAGCGGACTGAACTCTTTAAGTAATAACTGTTTAATAAACTTCCTGTCTGCTTGATTCACGAAGGGGTCACTGAAATTGCAAATTGGTTCAGTATACATACTCTGTATGAGTGAGGGAAAAAATAAATACGGAAAGAAAATAGGAAGCGGTTACTAGTTAAGCAAGTAACTCACAATGATGATGTAATACTTGAGTCGACTACAACAGGGGATTTGACTGCCAGATGGTGTGCGTCTCTCCTTTTGTAACGCTAACCTCCTGTTGACACACAGACAGAGAGAAAATCAGACTGATACATACAAAATAGAAGTTATCTTAAGCGGAATAATCAGATTAAGGACCACATGTACCTGAGTTCACTTTTCTCAGCCACGCTGAGAGGCATCGCTCGGAGCATCCTGACCCTGTCGCTCATCGACAGATTCTGCAGGTTGTTCACCAGACGTTCCCTTTTATCCACTACAGCACATAGAGAGGACAACTTTGCTTACATTACGACCTTGTCAGACACAGATTTTCATTTTAGCGTCCACATTTTCTAACTGTCCTCACCCTCTGCATCAGTGGTGTCCCCCTCCATACCGTAACCTCGTATGCTCGGTCTGGCAGAGCGATCTAAGTGTGGGATGGCGGGTCTGCTCTGCCTGCGTCTCCGAAGCTGCATGGTTCTGTTGTAGTACTGAGAGATGATAGCTCCCCTGTTGCGGCCTGGGAGAGGAAGAGGAGCAGACTGGTCAGAGAAGGGATCAGCACCATAAACAGAGGTGCTTCGTCAACTCGGAACAATTCTCCAACTCTTTGTTGCCCCCAAAGACAAAGTTTAACTGAGTACTACAAACATGGCTTCACGATATATCATCTCTATCTCGGTTCTTTGCATAGTTATGAACTTAAAATTAACTTAAATGTATACTTAAATGTAAATGCACTTAAATATAAATAAGCCTTTTAGTAGAGATGAACGACAGGAAATGAGATCGAGAAAGAGATGAATCCAATCAAGTGTCTGGCCAGACTTGAATCAGGTATGTCATGGTTTAAATTACTCTATGTGGCTGTTTTCAGAGAGGAGGTACTGAAAGATAAACAGTAATATAGCACTGATGTTTCCAAGGTTGATAGTCAAACCAGCAGATGTACCATGTGACACAGCTAAAAACAGCTATCGAGCCATCTTGACGCTGAGGTACCTGACTCGCCACAGACTGACAGGAAGATGACAGATGAACTGCTTCCCCATGAAACTCTGCTCAACTGACTCTGTTTTTTATCTTTTAGGGCTCAACATGTGCAGCATGGCAGCAGTATAGCCTGGTTAGTTCCTCCTGAGGAAACGTGTGGTTGTTACTTTGTTGGTTAAGCATGGTAACCACAAGATGGCTAGCACCTGTCTACAGTGTGTTGAAACACCCCACAGTATCATCTCTACCAGCTTTCTGCAGGACCTACCAATGGTGCGACTGGGCATGGAGGACAAGATCTTCATGGTGGCCGAGGACCATCGTTCAGCTACGAGGGAGTCTATCTGTCTCTCATCATCTTCCTGCTCCACTTCTCTTCCTTGCTGCCTACTTCCTCCATGCCCGGGGCTGGACAGGTAGGGCACAAAATCTGGGGGAAGGGAGGGGACACAAAATGAAAAATATTGCTACTGCTGGAAAAGACAGAGAAAATGAATTATGATGTTATTTTTAACCCTTTGGGGGATGATCAATTGTGCTTTGATGATACAGACTTTTTTATTACTAATATCAGTAATGTGGACATTTACTCAGTTAGAACAGTTGACCAAAATAAGAAAAGTGAATCACTTTCAGTCTCATCAGCAGGAAATGACATTTAAACTATAAGAAATTATTACAATCTCCAAATGTCAAATGATATCTAATCTAGGTCACAATATCAATATCTTATTCACATGCCACTCAGTTCTTGTACAGATTCAGCCTTCCACATGCAGACATGTTTCTATACGTTCTGTCAAACAGTACCTCGACCCTCCTCATCCAGTTCTCTCTGTAGCTGCTGCAGCTCGTAGGCTTCAGACTGTTCTCCAGTCTGAGACTGCTCGGCTATCAGCTGGTTGAACGAGTCATGAACACCTTCCTCATCTGCTGGGCTCCTGGCAGAGGGACACATGGACATGAGAACACGCACAAAAACAGGAAAGAGAGTGATAAAGGCTAAGATATATGGGCTCAGAGACACACTTTGAATCCAGAATGCTGAAAGGACTGCTGACCACTGAAAAACTCCAGATAAAACTTGATGACCTTCTGACTCAGTCAGTCACAAGCACTCCCAGAGAGGAACTGCAATTAAACAGCCCAAGAAGACTCTCTGGGGACCTCGCTATCTGGCCGACTATCTGACTGTACTGTAAGTCAAAGCCAACTGGACTGGCTGTTTTTGTCTTAAAGCAAAAGAAGAAAAAAAAAAAACTTGAGAAAATACAGCAAGTTCAGTTCCTTTTCACTTAGTGGGTTTACACAAATAGCACATAAGAAGACGGTCACACAGAAACCAATCAGGTCTGAGCTGTTTTTAAATGGAAACAGTCACAGTGACAGAAAGTATGCACACACACACACACGCACACACACGCTTTCAACCGAATGATATGATATCTAGATATCTTTTCTGTAAAGAAAATGGAGTTGGGTGTGTTGGTTTAAAAAAAAAAAACATAAATGAAAGTTTTGGGACAATCTGCCTTCACATTTACTTTCTAACAAGACATCAAAGAGTCTGTCTGTTCCATATTTTCCTCCAACTCTGTTATTCTCACGTCATTCACATTGAGCAACGCTTCAAACTGCAAACAAAGGGAACATGAAATGACAAAAGAGAACTTCTTTAACACTTACTCCAGTCCGGCTTCGATGAGGGGGTGGCTCAGGTCAAAGTTAACATTTCGTGCCATTCTTCTCCTCCTCTGATCGTCCCGAACTGTCCCAGTCGTCTGTCTCTGTGTTGACCAATCGCTAAGGGATCACAGCCTCCCCTGCTCAAACCTGCGCTCCACTCCCACCATGGTGTTTACTCCTCTACCTGAGAGAGGAGGAGAAAAGGAGGGGGGAGGAGGCGGCACGATGAGTGAGTTGGAGGTAGGTGAAGGCAGGAATACCGACAGACTTCCTTGGAATTTGAACTCGCTTGTCATGTTACTACTCGTCCTGCTCACATTTTTAACTGCTGAGTGAGGGATCAAACCTCGAGGCCTGTGTTTAAAATGTTACGAGTGCCACTCAATGCCCTTCAACAATCAGGGAGGTGACAAATCTCTCATGAGGCTGACTTGTCATGAGGGATTACGTCATTTAGTCCAGACTCATGAGAGCTCTATTGTGGAGCCGTTTGTGTTGAAGCCTGTGGTTTAGTCAGATGGCCCGGTGTCACCGATGAAATGAATATTCATGTCCGGAGACAGAGTGATGCATTGTGTGTCATATCGTAGGTTTGGAGGAAGCATGTTGGTTCCTGTGTGCCTTACACTTCCGTCCAAAAAAAAATTTAAAAAAATTTATGTTTTACATCTTCTATAAACTTTCATAAAAGATCCAGAGAGGATTTGTCCTGCTGATTTAAAACATGATCCCAGAGATTGTAAAACAAAACATTAGAGGAGAGTTTGGGATTGAAGGAAATCAAATCCAGATATTCATTAGGGACCAATAAAAATGCTTTCCTGGATTTATCTGAGTCTGCCTTGACAGAGTGGAGAAGAAACTACAGATAAATAAAACACTAAAAGACCTGGAAACATACTTCTCAGTTAGGAGGTGCGGAACACAACAGAACTTGACACTAAATGGAAAAAGTATAAAGGATTCAAAATCAGATTGTACAAAGGGAAAATAAATGTGTATCATAACAATTCAAATCAAAATCCTTTAGGTTTTATAACACCATTACTTGGCAAAACGCTTCATGACAATATTGTATAAGGACTCAGGCCTATCTGAGGTACGGTGAAAGGTGAGCTCATGCTTCCTCATGTCAATGACTGGATGTCTATTTGATCGCATTGCAGAAAACACACCTTTAAATTTCTCCAAAGATGATTAACTAGTCCGACTTACCCAACATGCTGTTGTTTCTAAGTTCACTGGGTTACACTGATCCACTTCCTGTTTACATTGACCCAGAACAGAAAGAGTGCTTCCAAGTGGTCATGCAACTCTCAGGATTTTCTCTCTTCATGTGAAAACTAGAGCTGTAATGATTAATCCATTAACAGAATAGCTGATCGACAGAAAATTGGTTATGATTTTGATACTTGAATAATTGTTTTAGTCTTTTTTTTTTTTTTTTTTAAAGAAAAATTACAAATATTTACTGGTTGCAGGTTGTGTGAGGATGTGAGGATATGAATTTCTTTGTCATACATGATATTAAACTAAGATTGATTTTGGACTGTTTTTTTTTTTTTTTACTGTTTTTGACATTTTATAGACAAAACGATTAATAAAGAAAATAATAATCAGAATAATTGTTAGTTGCAGCCCAAGTGAAACCACATGTTAAGCTTGTTAATGCTAGACAGACAGATTGTATCTCCAGTGCTGAGGGTTTCACACTTTGTAGTAAAAAGAAGTTTCTCACGGTTGTACCTTTACATAGAGCTGCTACTTGATCCACTAATTAGGCTCAACTAGGCCGAACTCACCATTCAACAAACCTTCAAACTGCATGCAGACACACACACAAAATAAACATACAAGAGTTGGTCTCATTCTGGCAAAGATCAGGAAAATTCCCCTTAAACTGAGCGATTATTTAACCACTACCAAGCTTTGAGGTTCACTTTCCAGTAAGAAGCTCCTACACTAGTAACATATGGGTGTATGTTTGAACTGCACGCAGACCAAATGTTTTTCTCAGGGTGGAGTACTTTCTATTTCTCTTCCTTCATGAATATGATATCTGCAGCATACATGAAGCACGGTGTGGTAAATATCAACTAACACACCCTAAATGACTGAATGGCTGAAAAATGCCTCCATCAATTTTAACCCTCTTTTGACCTCCAAGACCTGTAATGAAGATCTGCTGCACACATATACTCTCCTTTCTTCGCTCTCAAACATACTTTTCTCATTAACTGAACTTCCAGGATCATATTACACTTTCCTTTCATTTCCTATTCTATATGTTCCTTACTGTTGATCTCTTTTTGCGTGAGTTTGACTTTGTCTCTATCCTGCAGTGCAGGGTAGAGACTACAACAAAGGTTTTTACGCAACACTGCATAACCCCAGGTCATTGTCTAGATATACGAAAGTCAGCTTTCAGTCTGGGTGGGTCTTTTTGTTGTTGTTTTTTTAATGTGTGTATATGTGATCACTAATATTGAAGCAGTCCTTTGAGACAGAGCAGGATGTTGTGGAGCAGGACTGACTCTACACAGCATGACCAGGGTTCAGAGTTGAGCTGTACCACTGCCAAATAAAAGAGTCTTGGAAAACAAAGACATAACAGAATGCAGATTGGTGTTCTACGTTTCTAGATCATTAGAGAACGTTTCAAAAAAGAGAATTACATCTCAACAGAGCTGCAAGTCTAAGTCTAAGTGAAGTCACTCTCCAAAAATGAACACTGCTTGGATCACAAGTTTTCCAGAGGATGAAATAGAAAACAGGAGGCCGTTATCAGCAGACGCGTGAGGGCGGAGGGAAGGAAGCAACGTAAAGGAATCTGTCCACCAGGACAGCTCTCAACAACTGCATGGCAAGTTCCCAGAGCAGTGAGAAAAAGCAACAAAGAGAGGTTACAGTAAACTTTGGCAGCAGGGAGACTTGTATTACAGTGCTCTCATGCTTTGAGTTAGGCATCACAGTTTGCTTCAGGAATAAAGGAAAAGACTGTACATTGGGGAGAAGGGGAAAATGTGGATGCAGTGAACACAAATCTGCTCTCTACATGCAGAAGTACACTGTTATTACAATCCTAGGCCAAGAACAGCCAGTCTCTGCCTTCATTCAGAAAAAAGGACACGAAATTATAGGTTCACTGTTGGCTAGACCATAGACACTGGAAACCCCAGAGGTTTAAACACTGATGTGGCAAAATCTGTCTGTCTGTCTAGCTATCTATCTATCCGAGCTTCTAAGCATCCTGACATTGTGACAAAGCACAGAAAAGACTCTTATCACAACAAACCACCCAGCCGTCACCAATTGACGACAAAAGCTCATTCACCCGAGACTGTGAATCTGTGATCACTTCTGCAGGATTTTCTGCTGAACAAGCTCACATTTCTGAGCGACAAGGGAGCTAACTCATACAGTTAGTCACTTTTAAAAACGCCGGCTCCTCTGTTAACAACGAGTTTACAAGTTAACTATCTCTTGACGTTAGTTAAACCACAGACGACTGAGTCAACGGCTAGCCGCAGTCTGCGAGCTTGTCAACCTGCCAATGAGTTTCATGTAGTTTGACAAGTTTACTTTACATGTGACAACAATTCTGCTGGTTTATAAAACTATAAGGAGTTAGTTTTAACAAAACCGGGACAGTTTGTAACAAAAGCAAGTAGTCCTAGTTCACTCACCCGCTCGCTGACTTGATTAACCAGTCGGGTCGTTGCTCGACAGTATGTCAGTCAAAACAGACCGCAGCAACCCGGACAGGAGGGGAGAAACCATTATCCTGAGGGGGTGTTGCGTTTCTACTTTTTCCCCCCCCCAAAACACAGCAGTAAAATCGAGAGCAGTGCTTTCTGTCACATAAGAAATTACTAGGTACCGTCGTAGCCTCTGTCGCGGTCTTCACATGCCTAAATCTATTCATCGATAGGATAATTTACAGCGAAATAACGTATAGTTGACCCCCAGAGAGTTTCGACTCGTGGTTCATTCCTATCCCTCAACCGGTGTCAGACACTTCAAAAGATACACAAATATAGTTTTACTAAAACGATTAACCGGTCAGCTTTTCATATATGTTGGTATAAAGACTTACAGAAAGAATAACTGCAGACTGAGGTTGAGAAAACTGCATATCTATCGGATGAGGATAGATGGTGCCGAGGTAATATAAATAGCCTTATCTGTGACTTCAAAAGTGTGTATGGCTTTAAAGTTTCCCGGCCCTTTCCTCTGAGCTCAACTGCACATACCTGGCCACACCTTTCCTATCTCTGAAACCACTTGAATATGGTTGATGTTTTCAGGACGACCTGTCCTATCAGACAGTCATTTTACTTCACTGTTAAGTAAGAGGTCATAACTAAATGTTTAGAATTATTTCACATTTGAGGTCAAAACTGATGGTCCAAATCTTCATTTATGTACAATATCTTATATCTGGGTACTGTACTTCAGTATAGTTGTATACTTGCACTTTACTTTTTTATACATTTCAAAGGCAAATATTGTAATACTGTAATACTACATGTATTTGACAGCTGTTAGTTTTGCATATCAAATATATTATCAGCTTCTAAAATATATTGTATTGATATAGATTAAACTATCTATCAGTAGCCTATATAAAGTAAAATAGTTTTACTTCTATCACTTTAACATATAATTCTGCATACACAATAATGAATCAGTGATAATAAATTAAAGTTCTACATTTGCTGCTTATACAGTCTGTACTTGTATTTACTGGAAGTAATTTTGAACACAGGAATCCTACTTGTAGTATTACTATTTGGAGTCTTTTAACTATGAGATACTGCTACTTTTAGTTTAGTAAAAGACATGAATACCACTGCTTCCCCAATGTGTGCTGGTACAGAGCAAGAAGAGGAATTCTTCTATCTCAACAGCATCACTGTTTCCATTTATCATGCTCATGTTTCTATGTAAATGAAAACGATCTGTTAGTGTGAAAGCTGATTTGTTTCTGGAATTGAAACACAGCATGTTGAAATAGCACACAAGAAATGACACCTATGCTCATGTTTCTTCTTCAATGTGCTGACTGGAAGCCTCAGATGTCTTTGTGGTGTGGTGAGTGGGTGGTCAAAAGCCTTTCTGTCATTTCAAACGTTAGATTTAAATGTCAGTTTCCAAATCATGGGACGTTGCCCAATGCACACCACGTCAAATGATTTGTAGCACCTACCACAGAAGAACCAAAAGAGACAGGATTGCATAATGAACCGCAAGATAGTATTTGAAAAGTAGAAAATAAAATGATACTGTGAACCTAAACATGTCAACCAATCCTTAAATGCTACAAAGTCTGTGTTACTGTCATCTACAGTGATGTTTACTATTTTTTAAATTATGGACTTCAACATTTTTCTCTCTGTATTTTTAAACAACCAACGCAATACTTGTTCCTGCATCCTGTCATGTGATTTCCTGTGAGATGTCAAATTCAGCTTTGGTTAGTCCGCCTATGTGTAGACAGTTCAAGCATCTGCACCATCTGTCAGAATGTGAGCTACACTAATTGGACTCAAGAAGCAACAGCAACTCCAGACCAGCTGACAGGGGTCTTCAGTGTAACACTGCTGTAAGGCCCAAAGTGTTATATTTTTATGCAGATAGAGGAAGTAAGAGCTTGGGTGGAGAACTTTGTTGGCATGCATTTGTTTCATGTGAACATTTTTTATTAAAGAGGAAGTTCAGGGAGAAAAAAAATGGAGGAACGCAACGAAGTCAGCCTCTTGAGACTCTTATCAGGTAACAGAAAAAACAGAAATATCTCTGTGAATTTGTCATATATTCATGTGTGTATGTGTGAGAGATGACTACTTGCTTGCTCAACTTTGTCTCTATACAGGATGTGTGAATGTGTGTTTGCATGTAGGCTGGTTAATCACAGACACCATTACCACACTCAGTCACATCCAGAACAACAGTACATGTAAACTATCTGGCATATGGTGAGGAGAGACCAGCTGATACTCTTCATAACATGCAGCCTCCACACAGAAATAGATACAAGTTTAATGATGTAAAGCAAGTATGATAAACACCGAGCCAACATGTTGACGCTGCTCAGGTCCAATTCATGCAAATATCTTACCAAGGGTTAAATTTTAGTATTTCATCAGTAGAGGATCATTGAATTTCTTTTTGACATATTTGTTGCTATTGTTAAAAAAAAAGAATTTGCACGATCTATGATTTAAAATACTTTAAGATGAACGCAACAAACATTGGCTTACACGACACTGCTAAACACTACTAAAAACAAAGAGGAAGGGAGGCAAACATGTTGTATCCAAACATGATATAATTAACCAGTCAAATTAAACAAACAGCAAATGCTGAAATTATACCAAACATTTACTGTGAGGATCTGGTGCTATTCCCTGTTTTATATTGTTGTAAACTGAATATTTTTGGGGGGGTTTGGACAAAAATAGACATTTGATGACTTCACTTTTGGTTCCAGAAAACTGTGATGGAGATTATTCACTATTTCCTGACATTTTATAGACATAACAATTTATCAATTAATCATAAAAATAATTACAGACATAACAGATTACTCTGTAATGAAAATGATCATTAATTGAAGGTCTACATACTACATACCTTTAACAAAAGCTGATATATGTAAGCACATACTGTAATCAGCGTTCATCTGTCATTCTCACCCCAGCTGAGAGCACTGGTTCTTCGGACTGTGAGTACTATCAGACAGAAATATTTGAACAGCTGCCCAGCATCCAGGCCACCCGGGCTGAGCAGGACAGGCCGGAAGAGCAGCTCGGCCATGGCCACCTGTTCAGAGGAGCTAGAGACAAGGCGTCCTTGCAGCCGCTCAGGAACCTGGCCGTGTGTATTCAGGGGAAGAGAGATGCCAGGTGTGCAAGCTTATTACACATTCCTCAAACCTGCTTCTTCTCATTCTACATATTATTCTGATATTCTACAGGAAGACGTCCATGCTGCAACTTCCTCTAGCACAATGTGTAGCATTATAGATCTAAATAAAACAAGATCTTAAGAGTTATCCACATAGTGCAATATTCTATTTTCTTAACTTGTATCTCTTACACCAGTTTTTTGAGCATTTTTGGCTTGTAAATGCTTAAAATGAAAATGAAGATTTGTCCACATGTGAACATTCATTACAGGTTGAATGTCTGCTGGAGTGTCTATGAATGGTCAGTTCAGCAGTGAAGTGACGGTTCCTCACATTTTTGTGAAGGCCTAAAAATACACAGTCATTCAGTAATTCACATACAAACAGATTTTCTCCTTTAAAAAGCAGGACAAAAATATAGTTTTGTGTTTTTAATTTGCTTTCTCACGCAGTAATTCACATTACAAACCCTGTGGGTGGTCTTGTTGCAATTATAAAGTTTCTTTCATATATATAATTCTGCCTCTGTTTCAATGTAAAGGAAATATTTGCTGTTTTAAATCATTTCAGGTTTTTAAAATATTGTCTAAATTCTGAACTTATCTTGTCATCATATGTATACATATGTACATATATCATTACTGTGCTTTCTTTATTGGGTTGTGCAAAAGACTTGGTTGTATTGTCTGTATTTTGAGGGTGCCGTTCTGCTGCTACAGGAGTGTTCCCTAAATGTTTCATATGTGTTGTCAAAGTGTTAAAGATGTTTTGCTGATGCTTGTGTTTTGTCTATTTGGATGTAATTTTTTTTCTCTTGATATCTCAGGGCCACCCTGCATAGGTCCAAATCTTAGTGTAGAGTCTATGTTACTCTACTGTTGAAATATATTAAAACTGCTTTTCAGGGACAGGAGGAAGATGCAAACCAGTGACATTGGTTTTTGGGCATCCTGGAGGCAGAGCCAGAGTATCAACATGAAGAGAGTATGGGAACAGATTGGAGGAGGTTTAGCAAACCTGTTGCCATGGCAGCAAACTCTCCGTGTCATTCAAGGTAAGAAACCTGCAGTGCACAATATGGATTTTGCACCTACTGGTAGCCAGTGTGCTTTAGACAAACTTCATGAAGCACAATTGAAATCACTCACTGATCTGTTGCAGGCAAGTTTGGTGTAGGCGTGAAGGACTACTTTGCTTTCCTCAGATATCTGATTTTCCTGAACATACTCTACTGTGCTCTCATATCGGGTTTCATTCTGGGGCCTACGTTTTATGGCAGGAGCTACAACAATAGTGAGTCAGCCAGCTGTAATAACTGGTTTCATTAAATTACAAATACACAGATATACAGTTTTGTTGTTTGTCTGTGATCTTACAGAATCTTGGTTTGAAGAATACAATGTCTCTGTTTTGGATTTCGTTCAGGGATCGGTAAGGTTTTTGTGTGTGTGTGTGTATGTGTGTAGTATATCTTTTGTTTATTTATTTATTTATTGCTTCATGTAATTTATTCTCTTTTCCTCCCTCCAGGGCTACCTGAATCGTTCTCCAGTGTTTTTTGCTTTCTATACACATGGCTCCCTTGATTTTCCTTGCTTGAATACACCTCTTCTGTACCTAACTGGAATCCTCATCATCCTCTTCCTCAGTGTCATCATGGTGGTCCGCAGGTCAGTGGTCTGTGACAACACAGCAAAACAAACAAACAAAAAGTTTCAATAGCCATTTTTCTGCATTTTTCTTGATCTTAAAGAAAGTGTTCATCCATCTGTAAACCTTTCCAATAGAACAATAGTTGGCTACAAGCACACATGGATGCTGGGGAAGCGTCAAAGTAAGAATGTGAGCTATAAGATCTTCTCTGGCTGGGACTTCACCATCCAGGACTTTTCTGCAGCGACTCTCAAACACAGCTTCATCAGAAACGACCTCAAGGTGAATAGACGCACATACTGTGCCGCCATGCACAATGCCAATCTTCTCCACACAAACCAAAGATTAGCGATCTTGGCTGGTAATGTTGTTTCCAATTATAATTTCCAAGCTAAAGAAAAGTACATAAAGTGTTCAACAGACCTGTCTAAAATCTCCCACACTGCAGGTTGGGTTGAAGGCTTTCATAAACATCAAACCATTCAGCGAGGCCTCATTGTACGGAAACATCAGCATTGGTTGTTTCTCGACTCAAATTAGTCATCTGTCTGTTAAAGGATAGGTTCACAATTTCCTATGTCTGTTTCAAAACAACAGTCAGGTGCCAATATGAACATTGAAAGGTTTTGCTTGTTGTAATCATTCCTCCTGTTCATACTGACCATTAGAAGATTTGCTCCAAATGTTCTTACAACATATGTGATGGGGGACAAAACCCTTCATTTAAAATGTTTTATGAATGTATTTAAAACTTAAAAGCTTTTCGAGTTAGCCAAATAAAGTGAATATTTTCCACAGTTAGTCTTAAAAAAAATTCCTCTTTGTGTCTCAGTGGACAGTGTTTTCCTGTTGAGCTGCAGTGGAAAGATCATAACAAAAAGAGGGAATTTAGCACAAAAAGAATTTAGCTTTTAAAGATATTGACTTGATTTGACTAACTTGGACAGCTGAGGCTTCATATTAGCTTCAAATAAACATTTAAATACATTTTTTTAACCGAAGGAGGGCTGTGGTTTTTTCCCCGATCATTTTCATTGAAAGTACATTATGAAGGGATTTTACTGCAAGAAAAACATGTATTTATGTTAATTTGAGCACTTGAAAAATTGTGAACCTATCCTTTAATTCTCAGATTCCAGATCTGGAGCACAGTAAGCACCTTTGTATATCATGAACAAAGTAACATTTTATTTGTTGTAAAAACAGTTTCCCACTAATGGTAATCACCGGCCACTGCAGATGGTTGGTTTCCCACCCTGCTTCCACACACACACACACACACACACACATCCATGCCCATACATACAGTGTGTCCACCTCTGTAATGAAAAAAAGAGGCAACATAGCTTGTGGCAGATGAGGACATTTGGACATTTTAACAATAAGGATAAATTCATACACTGTTTTTCTGAGCTCTTGCCAGCCATGTCCTTCTGAGTTTTAGTATCTGTGATGCCATTTATGACAAAGACTAGCTAAAGTCTTCCTGGATGTCTCTCTTTGCCTCCTCAGCGGTTCGTGGAGGAGCAGAAATTCTCCATGCGTGTGGCTCAGAGGACGCTCAAACAGCGGGCGCATCTTTATCTGCTCAGATTCATCCTCAACCTGCTTGTTCTATCTCTGCTTGGTGGAGCCTTCTCCCTCATTTTCTATACCACAACGTTTAAGCTGGTAAGCTTTTTGTGCTGAATATCCTGAATAATTTGAGTTCTTGGTGTATAGCTTTTCTTTTCTGACATCCCTGACTGTGCTCCCTGGGTTAAGCCGTCCCCTGATCCCTCATCGTTGGTCAAACTGCTCCTCCAATACCTCCCTCCATTCACCATCAGCTTTGTCAACCTATTCCTCCCTCACGTCTTCCGCAAGATCGCATCTTTCGAAGATTACTCTTTCACCATGCAGGTCAATATCACCCTTGTGAGGTAAGGTACACAGGAAGATAGAACAGAGGAACCTACACACACACACACACACACACACACACTCACACACAACTGCATGGATTCAATCTTTCTTTTCTTTAGGAGCATCTTCTTGAAGCTGGCCTCCCTGGGGATCTTTGTACTTTCTGTCATCAAAAAACTTTGTCAAGAAAATCAAGTGAGTTGAGAGAGAGGTTTATGTTTCAAGGTCCAACATACTGAGCTTTAATGAGACTTCAAGCACAAAGTAATGCTGTCTGTCTCTGAGTCAGACTTTCAGGACTGATATTTAACCTCTCCTCTAATTTCTTTGGTTCCCACAGTGCAGAGAGAACGAGTTTGGTAGAGAGATGTACAAGCTTTGCATCTTTAACTTCATCACCACTTTCTGCAATGCCTTTCTCTTGAACTACCCCAGGAAGTGGGTTTGCAACAGTTCTTTCTTTCTTAGTCATCGTTGGTAGTTTGAATGCCAACATCAATGTGTTTGATGTCTTTGTTGAGAAAATTCTACAGCAGTTTGGCTAATCTAAGAACAGTTTCAAGCTCAATTGTGCTACAACTATCTTTCCTCTGTCTGATAGGCTGCTGTGGGAGAAGTACCCCTCATCCTTACTGGCCCGTCTGTCAGGGAAACAGTATTTCCTGATCCCTTTCAATGTGCTGGATCTGGTGTACTTTCAAACAGTGTCCTGGCTGGGAGTCTACTACTGCCCTCTGTTGCCTCTGATAGGAATTGTCATACTGATATTGACGTTCTACATCAAGAAGGTTGGTTGGAGCACATCAGAGTTATAGAGCAACTGGGATATATTATTATTATTATTATTCCTCTGTTTCTTTTGATAAAAAGTGTTTCATTAAACTGATGCAACAAATAACCTCACACACATTACAGTAAATGATGGTGATCACAAATGGAATAGAGATCAATAAATCAAGATTCTGACATTCTTTTATTATTCATTTAGTCAAATAATAATTTGTGCAGCTGTGAATCAACAATTCAACATTTTTTCAAAGGAATGATTTTGGAAATTTTGGGAAAATACATTTATTGTTTTTTTTTTTTCAACTGAGAGTTAGATGGGAAGATACCTGTTACCTGTGTCATCTGTCATCTGTTTCCAGGTTACAAAATCTGCACATCAGTACCTATAAAGCTCACTGATTAACATGTTATATATTGTTCAATCCAAACACAAGGTGTGTAAATTTGTCAGTTTGTGGTTTTACAGGGGTTATGTGCCAAGCTATTTCCTGGCTGGGCGTAATGACTTCCTGGAGTTTTCAGCAAGAAGTTGCCACAAAGTCATTATACCTGTATAAGAAATAATATGGCACATAATGTTGTTTTTTTCTTCTTTTTTTGTAAGAAAACAAAATAATAAAGTGTTCATTTGTGAGTTTTGGAGATGCAGATTTTGTTACCTTTGGACTGAGAAAGGTTAGCAGTTCCTCCTCTTTGAATTCTTTCTGCTAGGCTAAGCTAATCATCTCCTGACTCAAGCTTCATATAACGCGAGATATAAGAGAGATATTCAACTTCTTATCTAACTCCCAGAGAGAAAGCAATTTAGAAAGTTTCCCAAAAATGGTGAACTATTCCTTTAAGTAAAACGGCATCTCTATTTCTCTTTCATATTTCTCCACATCTGTCCTGAAATTGTTTGTAAGATGAACAGCTGTTTATAGTGTGTCCATGTCTCTCTCTAACACTGTCTTCAGTTCACGGTGTTGCAGTGCTGTGTGGCAGAACAGAGGATGATTCGAGCCTCAAGCTCCTCGGTTTTATTCCACTTCATGTTGCTGCTCGGCCTCCTCATGGCTGCAAGCACTCTGGGCTTCAACGTCTACCAAAAGTACTTTTTTTTTTATTGTGATTTTGTAGTTTGACAGTTATTGTTACAGAGAACATATTATCTGTCACATAAGCTTTCTCCGTGTCACAGTTTTCATTTTCAGTGCAGCCTATTTGTGCCTATAGTCATTTAATTGTTAGTATAAAAATGTAATTGCTGTTTTAGCACTAAAAGGAAACATCACATTTCTTTTTTACTTTTCTCCACACCTCATTTCTCCACTTTGTTCCACTAGATTCTCCTGCGAAAAATCGATCCATTGTGGTCCATTTGAAAAAGGAGGAAATGTGTTAAATGTGACTAAAGAGTGTGTGGATAGTCTCCCTAGCCTGGCACAGTCCATTCTCAAATACCTGGTGTCTGAGGCCTTCGCCATACCGCTCATACTAGCTGAGATGTAAGTATGCAATTGCATTTGCAATGTAATTTTTCCCAGTTTGAAAGGAAAACAAGTATTACCATCCCTAAGACTGTTTCAGTCTACAGCACTTTTTGATGAGAGGACTAAAACCTTAATGTACACAATCACAAACACATTAACAGTACTGATAATCAATGAATACAAGCGGTTTTAAAATAAACATATCATTCTGGGTCATCTGATCTGCTGGTGCAGAGTCTTTGAACATGAAACACATTCTGTTTCCTCAGTATAATCTTAACCTCATACGTGTCACGGGGACGAGCCAATCAGAAGGCCATCGAGAGACTGAAAGATATGCTGGTTATGGTAAGTCACATGTCACTAGACATCTCACATACCTACAAATTTGTCACAGAAACAAGAAGAGGAAATATGCGAGTTACAGCCAACTGGCTTGGTTGTTGCAAGTGTTGCAAATTATTTATGCTGGGGTCTATTAGTGTGTTCTACTTTTTTATATCTGTGTATCTCATAATGTGTGTATATGTTAACTTCACAGAGCAGTTCAGATAAGCGTTTCCTGGTGAAACAGCACAACACAATGCTCAAACGTAAGAAGAACCCCCGCTCAGCCCGTTCTGCAGGCCTCGAGGAGGACGTCCCTCTCAGTCAATATACAGACCCTCCTCCACACAGTTAAACTCTGTAAAGTCCCCAAGCTGTATGGCCATAGACTTGCACTTAAAAATAAAGTCTTGCTGAAACATTTCACTGTCTTGCACAGACAAAGTCATACTTTTCCAGTTACATTATATACAAATCTGTACACTTTCCCTTCTCTTAATTTCATGTATTTTTCTACTTTTGGTCATTTTGACATCTTTTTTATATGTTTAAAATGTTTAACAATTTAGTTTTTTAATGTCTCCTCATTTCATTTTTCAAGTAAAACAGTGTTGTCTTATATTTGTAGACTGTGAGATATCAGTTCTTTTCATTGTAAATGAAATGTAAATTAATTTATGTCTATAAATATATGTATATTATACTCAGTATTTCTAGTTATGCTCCAAAATTTAACTGTATTCAATTAACTGTGCATGTTTTTCAAATATAATGCTGATTCAACTTGTGGTTTGTGTATTTTTAAGCTTTATTGGCGTGAAAACGAAGCCAAACACTCAGCCTAATATGTTATCTACTTGCAACACATGTGTAACACCCCTAGCCTTTACCCACACACACATGAATCCACACATACACATACACGCATACACACACACACACACACACGTACACACTCGAGCCAGAGAAACCATGTCAGAGATAAATGCAGAGCACTGTTTGTTATGAAGAATCTACAGGCGCTGAATTTGTTGCCAATTTTGGGTGAGTTAGTCAAAAATTTATTTAAAATAGCTGTATAAATAAATCGTTAAATGGACTGATATTCTTAATGGATCCTGTTGTTGATTTTATTTTTCAGCTCTGGCAAATTTGTTCGTCAAGATAAGTAAGTTTGTCAAAGTGGTGCTTAAGATATGGAGCTATTTTGTATGTTTTCTGGTTAAGAACTTTTTGGATATTTTCTGAATTATAGGGCCTGCTAGTAGTTCAGTTTTATCTCTTAATATTTTATATATGTGCAAAATGAAATAAGATAACTTGGTGGCTGGATCTATCTAAACTCTCTTTAAAACTTGAACCAAGACTTCTTCCAAAAGGTACTGTATTCATGTTCACGTAAGTGCATTTCTTTCTTAAGGTGGATCACTCTCTCTTCGCCCAGTGCTTACTGGTCCTGACAAGGCCTACCTCGGCTCAAAGGTAGTTTTCCGGTGTATTGCATCTGACCCCTCTCTGCCAGTCACCTATGAGCTGATGAAGGATGGTGGACAGCTGGTCGGCAAAGGGACTGATCTCCAAGGAGACCAACCTGCAGCGTTCTTCCTAAAGGTCGCTACAACATCAGAGGGGTCGTACCACTGCGAGGCAAAGACAGGGGAAGGCATGGGAATCAGCAACAAGATCAGGCTAAGTGTAGTCAGTGAGTACCAGACAGAGAAAGTATTTGTGTTTTTATAGCTTTAAAGTCCTGGTTATTTTACTCAAAACAATCACCCCAAACTTGACCTTTTCGTCTCCTCTATCTATTATTCCCTCACTTCTAGCTCCAGCATCAATGACCAGAGTGACCTCTGATCCCTCCCCCCCAGTCGCATTCGAGGGCTCACGCATTGTCCTGAGTTGTGAAGTCACAAAGGGTTCCCACCTCTCCTTCACGTGGTTTTTCAACAGGATGGAAGTAATGCCTTCAACCTCTTCTTTACTTCACGCCACTGGGAACAAGCTAGTGATGGAGAAGGTGACTCCAGGGCATGCTGGGTACTATTACTGCATGGCTTGGTCCAGTGTGCAGAATACCAGGAGGTTTTCCAGCAGTAGAGAGGTCAAGGTGGAGGTCAAAGGTATAAATCCATAAAAAATACAAATGTAACACAGTAGATTGAAGATTTAGGGAAGGTGGAAGTAATGAAAAACTGGATGTTTTTATACTTTAAAGTGGCTTAAATAGAAAAAACATTCACACTAAACTATACTGAACCTTTTAGAAAATAAACTATATGGTCAAAAGTATGTGGACACTTGGATGTTATTCATCTTATTCCAAAACCACGTGTGTAACATATACTCAACACATATTTTTGTTTTGCTGATGTAAATATTAACTGCATGTTTTGTAGAAAAGAATATGAATCACTCACTCAACAAATTTTTCAACTAACCAAATTTTGGTCAAATTTTAGTTCTCCAACATAAAACATAGTTTTAAACTGAATATTAAAAATGTTGTAGGAGTTATTTATTAATTTGGTTGTTGTTTTACTAATTACAATTAGTATTGTTTGATTATTCTCAATATTTGCTTTGTTTAGATTTGATTTTAATAGTATTTTCTTTTGATAGTTATTTGCTTAGTTCAATTATTTGCTTGTTTAGCGTATTCAGTTTTAGTTAACTAGTATTTTGTTTTGTTTTGTTTTTATTTTGTGAATTGGGTAGCACTATGGGCACGTGAGGTTATAGGTAGGTTATATAGGACCAGCATGAACTTGAGGTGGGTCTATGGGTTTTTACTAGAGCAAGAGAGGAAGCAGGAGCTATGATCTCTTTATTCTTTTGATTGATTGCTTGTTTTTGAGGAATAAACCTTCAGAAACTCAAAAGCTTTGCATGGACAATGGACTTCTTTGCCTGTGTACATCATATTCACACTTTTTTTTTTCTATTGCTCTTTACGATTTTACATATTTTACAAAACTCCCTAAAATTGAGTAAAAAGAGTCTACGCACAATTACAAAGTTGGAAGCAATTGAAACTGTCATTCAGAGTTACCGTCAGTCAGCCCAGCCCAAAACAGTAAAAACAGCCACATTCCAAAAGTACACAATCTACTTTTAGCCACATGTCGGTAAGATCTGTACAAAGTTTCACTACTGACGTACATGTACTGTATCATTACTTTCCCCATCTTCTTTCCTCTTCATTCCTCCATCAGTCCATGTTTCAACACCCAGGATCTCCTTCTCCATCTCCAAAGTGGGAGACAGTTACCATGGCAATGTGACCTGCTGGTCATCAAGAGGGACTCCGCCAGTGAACTTCTCTCTGTCAGTAGACGACAAGGAAGTGGGATCTGTCACAGCAGCTGAATCCCTTGCTGCCTGGTTCCCTGTTGCCATGGTACCTGGTATGGACATGGGTGTGGCCCGATGTCGGGTGAAAACTGAGGTGCAAGAGTTGATGAGTGAGCCTGTGACTCTGGAAGTGGGTATGAGCTACACAGACATGTGAAGTAAAAAGGTGTTACTTTGATTCCCTGCCTTCAAATTCCCCCTCTTTATTCATATTTCTCTCATTACCTTCCTCCCTTTTTATCAGTCCCAGTCGGAGGTGATGTAAAAGTGGAAGTTGAACATCTTTACAGATCTGACTCCAAATTGGTGGCCGCCAGGCTGAGTTGCCAAATCAGCAGAGGAACTTTTCCTTATATCTCCTGGCTCTTGAATGACTCTGCTCTTCCTCCTGAGACCCATGTGGACTCCCATATTCTGCCCGTCTTGCCTCACTATGCCCTTGTTGACCATAGACGAACCCTCATTCTGGCCAAGCTTGGCCCAGATGAGTCTGGGCATTACCGCTGCAGGGCCAGGGACAGCTACGATGACTATGGTGCCTGGGTGGAGAGTGCGGCCGTCCTGGTTCGAGTAACAGGTTGAAAATATCAACACTTGGTGTTGAATAAAATCAATATAATAGGATTAGTTTTACATTTTGGGAAATATGATAGGAGATTGATACCATACATGTCTGTGTAGCTAACGTTTCCGCAAGCAGCAGCTTAGCCTAGCTTAGCATAAAGATTGCAAATAGGGCTAAACAGCTAGTCTGCCTCTATATGGTTCAAACAAACATGATATAAAATATAATATGTTAACTGGTGAGCTTTAAAGGTGCTGGTTGGCATATTTTGTTACTTTTTGGCAAAGACTTGCTGGCTGTTTCCCCTTATTTTTAGTCTATGCTAAGCTAACTTCTCACCTAGCTTAACTCAAGGTAGGATGAATAAGTGTTTTTCCCAAAGTGCCAAACAATTCCTTTAACATATTTCTTCTTAATCCAGACTCATCTTAACATTTGACATGTCCCTTTTTTTTTAAAACAAATGTCCTCTTTGTGTGAGGTCTCTGCATTCTTCACCACATCATACTTTTTACTCTTGATCAGACAGGATCCTTAACTCCATGCCACGAGCAACATCTTCCACTGAAACACCACCAAGTAAAAAGCACATATTGTATATTTAAAGGACTTATGTGCTGCCATTACAGTATATAATGTTTCACCGGCTTTGTATCTTCTCTTCCACAGAGATTTTCATGACTACCATAGAGGTCATTGCCATAGTGTTCTGCTGTTTTCTTTTTCTCACTTTGATTGTGGCCGTAGCCTGTGTGTGCAAGAAGTTTGACCATGAGCAAGGTGTGTGTGCCCGTCTATGTGTGAGGAAAAAATACATTAACTTGAGACTTCTAACTGACTTAAACATGTCTCTTCCTCTTCTCCTTCCTCATTTCCTTCTCAGCTCGTGTCCACATTGCTACAACAAAGTAAGTTTTACCTCTGTTGAATTTCAAATGCTTATTGTTGTTGAGCAAGCATAAGTGTATTGTTGCACTGTAAGTCACATCAACTACTTCAACAATGTTTGTACCTCCTAGTCCCAGTCCGGATACATTTCCAATGTCTGCACCCACATCCCAGTCAGGAGGTAGTCAGGCCGACACTTCCTCTGTCCAACTTCAGTCTTCTTCGACGTGATGAACTACAAGATGTGGTGCAGCAGTTACATTCTGTAACAAATGCCTACTAAGTTTTCAGCATATGAGTGATATTTCATATCACTCATATGCTGATGACACACATACATATCTGTTTCTGCCAACAACCTTAGCACAATGAATGGCCTTATCCAGTACATTGCAGATGTCAAATATTGGATGGCCACATGCTTTACAGATAAATAAAGACAAAAGATAGATTCTTTTAGTAGGTCCAAAGACTTTGAGACACCAGATTCACTCTTTGTTAACTCTCCCGTCAATAAAACCTTGTGAGCATAATATCTCCAAGACTGCCTTTTTTCATCTCAGAAATATATCTCAAGTTAGATGCTTCCTGTAATAGTTAGACTCTGAAAAGCTGATTCATGCATTTATTTCTAACAGAATAGATTACTGTAATGCACTTTTTGCCGGAATGACAAAGCAGGCATAAATAAACTCCAGCTTATTCAGAGTGCTGCAGCCAGAGTATTAACTAGCTAAATCCAAAAGGTTTGAACCCCTCACTCCACATGAACTAACATCTGCTACAACAGTGTCTTCTTTTAAAAGCAGACTAAAAACATATCTTTTTTTGCAAGCTTTTAGTTAGGTTTAAAATATGTAGTCAACAGCTAAAACTTTTATTTTAGAATCAGTTTTATTAATATTTTTCCCTTTTTATTATGAACAACAACAACAACAGCAATAATAATAATAATAATACCTTCTTATGTTATTCCCCTTTTATTGTAATACATTCTTATTTTATATGTTTTTATATATGTAATACCTTCTTTTGTTACCTTCTCATACCTCTTATGTTCTTACCTGATATGTTTTGGGTTTTTTTCATGTATGATCCCATTTGCTAATGTTTTTTGCTTTTTTTTTTCTTGAAGCACATTGAGTCTACACCTGTCATATGTGATATATAAATAAACTTGAATTGACTCTGCAGACAGTGATGTACACAACAGTACACAACACTGCATATAAACACAATGATTTTCAATAAGTGAAATATGACATACGGTCTGGTAACACTTTACAACCCATTGTTACTGACACTTCTGTTTTAAAGAAAACTAGTAAATAAATTGTAAATTTGTAGAAAGGTTCCAGGAAAGATCTATGTCATTTGGTAACATTGGTGAGTAGTGGTACACTTCCTAATGAAACTAATAATATCCAATTATTTTCTAGCATAACATGTAGAGTTTGTGGGTCAACTGAATATGCAAAAATGTGAAATTTCTTCACAGGCAAGTATACAAATGTCTGTAAATAGATAATTCATTTTCCAATCAAATTTACGTGAATTAAAATTTTGTAAATATTATTTTGCCTTTTAATGGAGCCGATTCCAGATGAAATCAACAACTGCTTATAAACTCAGCACAAGTAACAACATGACCGAAAAACCAAATAACCTTGCCTCTCTTTTCTATTTAAACAGTATCAAATTACATAATTCCTTCATTTAAAACTTTCTAGGAAATTATTTGGAAATTATAGACCTGTCAAATAAAGTGTTACCTACTGTCCTCCAGAAACTTTGTATCTCTGAACCTTTCAGGAAATGATAAAAGAAATTGTTTGTTGAATAATAAAAAACCATCTGAACCAACTACAGACAAGACATCATAACTCCTCTCTTTTTTCTGTTTTAGACCACAGAGATCACAGGATGATACAGGAAGAATTCACATCTCTCACCAAATTGATCAGCTCTTCATGCATATTGTCATTTAATTTCATATCTGTAGTTATTTTCTGTTGTTCTGCAATCATTACTACCAAATCGCTTATAAAAAAAAACATTCAGCTAAAAAAGTGAGAGATTATATTTTCCAGCCAAATTACAGGACAAGAGCAAATATATTGTATACTCTCATGTATTTTTGCCAATAAAAATTCAAATTTTAAAAGATATTTTGTTGAATTTTTGTTAAATGAAATAGATGTCTTATTACAGCTTAATTTCCACATCACATTGTGTATAAGCTGTTTTGTTTTGATATTTACATTTCAAAATGTGTAAAACACCTTCACAGTTATAGCATGAGGGAATGGATTCCTCTGGTGATGTTACAGGGTGGAAGGGTATGATAGGGAGGTGTAGAGTAACGCTATCAGTTATTTGCACATTTGCTTGTATGTGTGTTTTTTTCACCCACAGTGCTTCAACCTTCATTCAAAACTGTCAAATCTCTTTGCCCCTGCATTACACAGTGGAGCATAATTGTATATTAAGTCCAGAAGTGGCATTAAAACAATAACTTCTTCAAGAATGTTCCTCTTTGTGGTCATGTTGGGTAAGCTAATTTACACAAACACCACTTCAGTACGCTTAATATTTCACAAGTTCTTGTAATGTGTTTGAACCTATTTTTCTCCTCTTTAGGGTTGTGCTTCTTTAGCAAGGAGAGCAGTAAGTCTGTTAATCTGTTCGGCATCTGTGTTGGTGTGTCATTTTGTCGCTTGTGATTCTTTCTGTTGAGTGCTTGTTCAGTGTTGTTGAATTTTATTTTATTCTTTGATAGGTCAATTATTTCTGGGACGTCCGGTGTTGTCTGCCCCTCCGGTAGTTTTAGTGGGAGAGGTTGTAGATTTTGGGTGTGAACTGTCCACGTACCCAAAGAATGAATCTATCCTGCTGCAGTTATTCAAGTGAGTAATTATATATAACAAATGAAGTAAAATGTCTAAAGTAATGATAGAAATCCCTCTAATTATCAACCTTTTCTAGGGAAGGAACCCACACCAAGTTGATAGGTGAATACACTTCCTTGGCTGGGGAAGTTGGAGTCATCCCTGCAATAATCAAACTTTCTCATGAGGGCAACCTGGAGTGTGTGGCCAGAGCACAGAACAATTCTGACATAGAGCCCACTGTCAGCGACACACACTACTTGAAGGTCATTGGTGAGTGTCTCCATTAACAGGGATATACTGTATATTTCACATATACTTTCCTTGTCTTCCCTGTGAAATTAACAGAGTATTGTGGACATTTAGGTTTGTAAAAGCTCAACATACTGAGAAATATTTCTCAGAGGCCTTGGATATGGTTTTGTGACAGTGTGAAAGACAAGTTTTCTTAACCTGTTTATATTGCCTGTATTACTGTACATTTATTGTTTTAGCTTTTAAGTCACCTTCTTGGCTAAGTCTCTCTTGAAAAACTGATTTTTAACCTAATTAGACTTTTATTGTTGGGGGGTGGGGAGGTTGTTATCCCTAACAATAAAAATATGAATATTCAGTGGGCAGCAAAATTAGTCTGCAACTGTCATCAAAAACAGCTCTATCACCTTTAATTTCATGATGAATGAAGTGTCTGAAAAGCCATGCTTGCGAACAGCAGTGCTAACATCAGCATGCTAACATGCTCACAGTGAAAATACTAATATGCTGATGTTTAGCAGGTAATATTTACAAGGTTCGCCATCTTAATTTATCATGTTAATTAGCACTGAAAACACATTATAGCTGAGGTTGATGGGACTGGCATGACTTTTGCAGGTATTTGGTCGTAAACCAAGTATTGGACAAATTAAAATTTTGGCCACATGACCCTGCCATATGAAAAGTCAAGGGGTCACCGAAATTATTTCAGTTCGTCCTAAGGGGACCTTGAATATCTGTAGAAAATATCAAGCAATCCATCCAATCGTTAAGACTTTTCCAAAACAATCTGCAAATGGTTGTAAGAAAAAACTGATAACCTCATGGTGTGGCTACAGCAACAGTCAGGGATCGCTAAAATCAACAGGCTTCATCCTCTGAGGACCATGAATTTCTGTACAAAACTTCATAGTGACTTTAGATGTTTCAGTCTAGTCCAGCATAGCCATCCATAGAGACACTCCACTAGTCTGGCTAAAGCAGTAAAATCACGCTTGGACACCATCACATGGTTTTTTAGTTAGTGAACAGGGCTAGTTAGGTGTTGTTAAGCTCCTCAAAACGGTCACCTGTAAACCAATAGAGAAATGGGTCTGCAAAAATATGAAGAAAATAAAAACTTAATAAAAACTTCTTATTTTGGAAATCAAGCGCTCAGGTTTTATCATTGGATCTTTACTTCCTTGACAACATGACTTTGAGAATTACTTACATTTGAAATAAGACCAGGCTCTATGTCTGTTGCTGTCTCTGCAGAACCAGTGAAAGGTGCAAAGATTAACCATTCAGGTCCAGTGGAGTTCTTCGAGGGGAGTACCCTGGACCTACGCTGTGGACTTGAAGCTGGAAATCACGTCTCCTACAAGTGGCTGTTGAATAATCAACCTGTCGCTTCGTCTGCTCACCACCGCATTACAGATAACCATCTCTTGATCTACAGGTCAGTGGAGTCCCATCGACACAATCCCTGTACAGCTGCTACTGCATTACTAAGTGGTTGCTAGGTGGTTGCCATGGTGTTCTGAGCAGTTGAACAAATGTATACAGGATAAGCCTGTTGAGATGCCTCATCTCATATTCAATGAGGCATCCTACTTTTACAAAAATTTGTAGAAAAAATGAGATGCCTCATTGCAGATTAAGCAAATTCCTTCGAGTCCAGGGAGCACTCCTACCCTATAAACATCTGTATAAAAATGTCTGAGAAAGACATATTTTGTGATGGAGGCCACTGAGCAAGTAAACAGAAAGTCACTGTACTGAATTGATAATCTGTTTTCACCCTCAGAACCACTTCTGCAGACAGCGGCTCATACATATGTGACGCTACCAACCAATACAACGAAACAGAAGTCTACAATTCCAAAAGCCCCGAGGTCGTAATCACAATCAAAGGTTAGCTGTCATCCTTTGTGAATAAACTCTCAGGTTTTATAGCTGTGACATGGTTTCTTTTGAATAAAGCTCAACAAAACAACTTACAACCTACTTCCCTCAGATCTGGTGTCAGAGCCCGACATATCCTTCACCGTGTTAAAGGAGGATTCCCACAACTATTCTGCCGTTGTCACCTGTCAGTCAACAAGAGGGACTCCACCTGTCACCTTTTCACTCTACAAAGGGAATGAACTGGTTGACAATGTGACAGTTGAAGAAAGAAATGCCACATTTAAGACTCCATTGGTTTTGGGCCAGCACTTAGGATGGCTCCAGTGCCGAGCAAAGAATGGAGATCATGTCGCATACAGTCAGTGGTTGCCCTTAGAAGTTGGTATGTGTATCATTTGAAGCTGCTGGCATAACATTCTAATACAGACTACTTGCTGTAATGTCCGTAATGTCCATTTTCCTAACACATCTCTTTTTAATTCATGATGTCTCCAACAGTCCCAGTTGGTGGGCCTGTGACAATAGATTATGACGACGACATTGGAGAGAACTATGCCGTGACTGGCCTGAGGTTCTACTGCAAGGTGCCGAAGGGAACTCATCCACGGTACCAGTGGTTCCTCAACAAAACCCTTCTACATGACCAAGGAAGGTTCTACCGCATGGACAACCAGCCACCAAAGCAATCTA
This sequence comes from Euthynnus affinis, assembly GCA_029490765.1. Taxonomy (NCBI): domain Eukaryota; kingdom Metazoa; phylum Chordata; class Actinopteri; order Scombriformes; family Scombridae; genus Euthynnus; species Euthynnus affinis. Next base: position 28,798,517 of record CM055838.1, read on the forward strand.
TACTCCTGCTGGCTGTGGGGGGGAGCAGCAGCACTGGGACATATCACTGTGAAGTATCCGACAACTTTGATAACACCACTACCATAAGAAGCAACACACGTTATTTAGATAAAGAAGGTACAGTTGATCCAATGTTGTTTGTGTTTAGAGTTAAAATCTGCCTTTGTCATAGCTGGTGTAATGTCTTCTCTTTGTTTTCTTGCTCCTCCAGTGCTGAATCGCCTTCCTGTCCTTGTGGTGGCAATTGTCTTTGGATGTTTCACATTCTTGGTTTTTTCGGTCCTTATTTGTTGTTGGATTGGAGTGCTGTTCAGTGAGTTCAAAATGTTTCTAAGATTTCAGAGTCCTGTTTTTATCTGGTGTGGTTCCTCTTCGTTTGTTATTGTGAAATCATGTGTTTTACTCTTGTTTCAGGGAGAAGGCAGTTTGGAGAGAAGTCCCTGTGAGTTATTTCTCAGTTTTGATATCTTGAAGGGAAGAACTTAAAAATGAGACTGTGGTCAAAATTTTGAAAACCCTCAGTATTATTGATTTCTCATAATCCTGCTGCTTCTTCTAATGAGGAGAATGGTGCTACTTTTTCTTTTTTATGATACTGAAGAGGAGTAACATGTTGGCAAATCAAATCTGGGGGGAAATTTGGGGATTTGGAGTACAGTAACACAATCTGTTTTTGCATTATTGCTATAATTAGTCATTTTGACAATGTAGACTGACAGGAAATATGGGAGGAGAGGAGTCAGCAGGTCACATAACTTTAACCTCTATTGATGACAAAGAAAATTGATGCAAGTGAGGGTCACATTTTTACAGTTAAGATGATGAATAATCATACCAGAAATCCAGCTGTCTTATAAAGAGGAACCATCAATAAAAAAAAAATCCTTAATACTGCTTTATGGCTTGACTTGCTTTACAGTTGTCCTCATATAACATACTTAGCAATGTCTATGAGTTGTATGTTGTTTTTTTTTGCTTGTTTCTTTTTCGTTTTTCTTATCAATTAGCAGCTCTGACAAATCTATGCAGACAGCTGTATGTGTGTGTCACTTTGCCGTTTTCTCCTCTCAGGGTGGGCCTGGAGATGGAGCGAAAGGTAGCTGCATATGAAGACGAGCTGGTTAGTTGGTATTTTTGTATCTCAGTCATTTCAATAAAAAAAACACATGATTAAGGCTTCACCAACTGACAAGAGCCATGTTTGTGGTAACAAACTGTACTATTTAACCATGACATTTATTTTACCTTTAATCATCCTGTCTTTTAGGATTTCTCAGAGTACGACGAGGATGCTGATACGTTGGGGACAGCCAGAGATGATGAATTTGATCAGGTGGATTCAGATGAATGGATGACGTCAATCAACCAATTGTTCAGTTACATAACCAAACAAGCGGCCAACCACTTCTGCTTTGTCTGTCTATGTTGTCTTCATCAGGTATCTGCCACCTCTGTGGATGAATGGCCCCTATATGGAGAAGAAGAAGATGAACAACTTAAGGAGCTCTGAGGGACCAAACTGTTTGCTCTATAAACAGTGTAGTTACTTAAATAAACATCTGTTAATGCAGCTCGGCGTGTGTTTTATTGATGAGGTTAAGAGGTGAAATAATGCGCGCATTCACACATGATCTTCAGCTCCGCCCCTCTGACGCGCAGCCGGACAGCGCAGCTCCTCTGGGTGGCTCTTGTGCGCGTCAAATGAAGCAGTAGCGCTGCAGAAGGTGTCAGTAGTCTTAGTTTTAGCTGAGCTTAGCCGGTGGGCTATTCTTTCAAGTCGATTCAACCACACGGAGAGCTTGTGACTCTGAGACATCATGGAGGAGACGGGCGATACAAGTGCGTACGGGGCTTCGCTTGCGGGAGGAGGCTTCAACGTCCACAAGTTTATCCGACAACCGCAAACTATCGTTCGGCTGCTCAGCTGGGTGAGTACAGTCTGGATGTAGGAGTTTGTGTTGTAGGTCACCACACACCGGTTCAAAGGTTCAAAAGAGACAGGAAGATAATCCAACGTGGTCTGTGAGCAGGTGCGCCTCACCCGGGGCCCGTAAACTGCCTCTGTAAATATATGACGGCTATGATTGTTTGTGTTGGCCAGAACAACAGCCTACTTTCTGCGGCGTCTCCGCGGGGCGTCATGTTGCGTGCAGCTGGTGTATGACAGCGGCTCGGTGACAGCACAGGTCAACACTGCTGCTGTCAGAGGACAAAAGACAGAAAACTAGAAACTAGAAGCAAAACACCAACTACATATAGACAATGATCAGTTAGTTCCGTGGTTCTCAAAGTGGTCTTTAAGGGATGTCCAGGGAGTCCTCAGAACATTGGGGAAAATTTAAATTTCACTTTTCATTATTCCATTCACCTGGATTGATTATTTCATAGAAGTTAGCCCAATGAGAGAATGTATAAGAATAACTATGCTGTTCATGGGTTTCACACTCTTAACTGTTATCTGCCCACCTTCAGGGTAGACAAGCGTTTTTCAAAGTGGGGTCCAGGGACCCCCAGGGGACTTTGAGGGGTTTCTAGTGGGTCTCCAGTAAAAAGAGTAATAACTTATTTTCACTGTAATTCCATCCATAAGTAACACAATAACAGAATGTATGACTATTTTTGGACATTGGTTTCATACATGTTCTTTAATAAAACATCTAAAAGCAATAATCTTATCAGATGGGGGACCCTGGGACAGACTCTTATCAAATTGCGGTCTGTGGTCTAATTTCTGTCAACAAGTGAAAAAGTTTGAGAACCACTGAGTTAAGTTATTCTCTGCAGTCTGTAACAATGCAGCTGTGTTAATCAGAGAGACATTCAATGAAAGGAAAATACCTTGTTCCTTATTTTATGTTACATGGAAAGGATAAAAGACAATTCAGATTATAGTCTTTACCATGCAGAAGTTCAGCAGACCAGGGGATTTTGCATATAGAGGGGAATTCATGCATCAGGGAAAGTTCTGGGAAGTTTTACATTTTTATTGCTGATCACCTGTTGCTAGGCAAATCTTATGGCACAGATTTGTTTTGTGGGTAGTAGGACACTGATCTGGAAAGTCTAAAATTAATCTCCACCAGACGTATTATAGAATGTATGGTATCTTATCCTTGGGTGATTGCAAGCACACCAATTGAAGGATTGCCATTTCATCTGTCCTTGACCATCTCCTTGGCAAAATGAAAGACTGAAAGTGAAAGTTTTCAGTGGGGTATTAGATTTTTTTGAAAACTTTTATTGGACATGACTTCTTTCACCTCATTATAGACTCATATCTTGAATTACTAGGACTACAGGTGATTCTAATCTACTTGGTTCATGAAGCATAAACTATTTGTTAGGCCTCTGGCTAATGTACACGCAGGGTGAGAGTAGCTCTACTCAAAACACATAACCTGGATAGTTTAGCGTATCCAGTGTGGTGGATGAGGACAGGACAGAATGTGCCCTTGGTTGCCACAGCCATTGAGTGTTATGTTTGGGTGTGTGCGTGTGTGTGTGTGCGTGCACGAGGGATTACTTGTGTATCACTTGTAAACAGGGGCTGGTGGGCAGGTAAGATGATACCTCTCCCCTGCTGACCCTCTCTTTTACTCGTGGTGAATGTGTGCCATTGATCTCTCTCTCTCTCTCTCTCACCCATAAGAACTTTGTGAACCTGTGCTGAACTCTTATCTAGATCGTAGCAACCTTAAACCCACACCGGTTAGATCACTGTGTATCTCTGGTCATTTTATTTTTACTTTGGTGAGCCTGAAGCACCTATGATACAAGAAGGGATTGTTTACTCTGTAACAGTGCCTACATATCCCATAATGCACTACACTTGCTCCTGTAACAATGAAAAGGCTTTTTTTTAACAGTGGCTTTTGGTCAATGGAAATGTTGAACTACAGGACCACGCCTCTTCCAAAAAGCCAAAATGATAAAAACCTGATTATTTTTAGTAGCCACACTTCTGGCCTGATGGTTAAATACAGTACTGAACATCAAAAATATGAACTTTTGATGGTGTTTTAGTATAAAGATGAGGAGGGGGTCAACATTACTTCTGCTGTTTACTGACCACAGTATGAATATGTGACATTAGGGCATCTTTTTGGCACTAACCCTAACCCCCAACATTTTTTAACATACAGAAACATCCATCTGTTCATCTAACGGTCCCCGTGTCTCACTTTTTTCTGGCGTTTTGACGCTCCCCATATTCGCTTCCCTTATCTTTCTATCTCCAGCTCATTCTCTGTACCTTTTGTCTCATCCTGTCAGCTTGATTATGGCCTCTCCTCCTGCCAACCCGTTAAACAGTCCCCTCTCTATTCTCCTCCCAGATCTCATTATGAGTGTTGTTAGTGGAGCTGGTGGCATCTCTTGAGTCACATGGTCGGCAGCTGCACTCAGAATTAGGTCACATGGTTAGGTGGGAAACCAGAGCAGACAGTTAACAGACCACGGGATGGTAAGAGGGACCAGGCAGCAGTTAGCACTCTTCACTTTATAAACACACGATGAGCACAGGAGCTGGGGGGTATTTCCAGAATGAGCAATAAGTCACTGTGTATGAGGACTTATAATAATATGCTTCATGTGTTTTGAATCATTTGTCAAAGTAGAAATAGATATAGCTTATTTTGGATGTCTTTTAACTACATTAAATATCAACATTTGAAATGTTATGTCATATAATTTTAGCACTGTTTAACTTATTTAGTAACTTAATTTAGTGTTAATAATCCCAAAGTTGCTTCCAGTAGACACAAGCTAAAGCTGAGAATGTTTTCTAATTTTCCTGTTTCCATTATTCTTTATGTTTCAATAAACTTTGACATCTCACATCTATGTTAGTATATTTTCTTCCGTGTTTGTTTTTCTGAGACACCAGAGCTCCTGATTGCAATACTTATTGGCCACAGACTCAAGTATCAAATCTCCCTGTTTCTTAGAATGCACCATCAACAAAGTGTTCTCCAAATGTTCACTGCTCTAAACTGAATTATCATAAGACAGCAATGTGACAACTAAATAAAGCTGAATAACAAATTCGAGCAATTTCTAAGTCCCTGCCAGTAAATTTTCATGCAGTACTTTCATGAACTGAAATCAGTCTCAAACCGGTTAGTTTTGCCTTTCAAACTGGTTTGGCAGAGATGTAAGGGATGCAATGTTATGTTAATGGTTAAACTTGAAAATGTTTCTTTAACACGGTTTCATTTTGTGTCTTTGTCAATCATTGAAGGCATGGAAGGATAAAATAAACCACAACTGATTCTCTTGTCCTCAACCACCAGCTTCTTTTTTTCTCCGTCTCACTGCAGATCTTTGCTATAGTGGTGTTTGCCTGCATCACAACCGAGGGATACATCAACCCTGTCCACAGTGCCCAGGCAAAGTGCATCTTCAACCAGAATGACTCGGCATGTCACTATGCTGTTGGTATCGGGGTGATTGCCTTTCTGGCCTGCGTGGGCTTCCTGGTGTTGGATGTTTATGTGCCTTTCATGAGCAATGCACAGGAGAGGAAATTCGCTGTGTTGGCAGACCTGGGATTCTCAGGTGAGCCAGAGCATTACTTGTTTGTTTAAAGGAGCTTTAAAGCTGCAATAGTTCTTACTTTTATATTAGCAATGGATGAAATGACTTTGTTTAATGTGAAAGCAGTCGCTCATAGTGACGAACCAACAGAAAAGTATCACCTGACTTTGCTGTTCCTCTCAGCTCTACGGAGTGCTTTAGCTTCTTTCACCTCATTGTTTTGGTTTTGTGTCCCGCAACTTCACTGCTTACTCTCTCACTCACTCACTGATTCTCACTCTCTTCACTCTCACAATTTTCAGTCTTATCGCTCTCATCAACCTCCTTTCTGGCATGTTTTCAGCTCTGAAAAACCCATTGTTATATGCTACCTACCTAGCATCACACCACATAGACAACGTTATTGACTAGCTGGTTTAGATAGCAGAGCATTTAGCAGCTAAAGAGCTAGACATTTCCATTAAAAGTTGGTGGAGACCAAAACAGAGCTAAAAATAATGAATTTAAAACTTACATTTGTTAGGTGACCAGAAACATTACTGCAAAATGAACTGGTAATGTTACATAGTATCTGCTGAATGTGTAAATAGGCAACTGTTTGCTAACACGTTCACCATATCAACTTTATAAGGTGATAATATGTCAATATCATGTTCCACTGCCCCCTAGTGGACAAAACATCAATTAAATACCTCTCATAATGCTGCTTTAAAGTGACTTTGATAGTTTGGATTAGATAGCTACTGTAGGTCAGAAAAAATGGGTACTTTCAGATGCTTTGTGTAAAAGTGTCTACTGAACAGCAACTGTCAAGACGATGTAGGGTAAACTGATTTCTCAGTTTTTTATTTATGAAAGTCGTAAATATTATTTATGCGGTAAACTTGAGAAAGTTTCTTGACAAGAAAAAAAAAGTTGTGGTGAACATGGAGCTCATTTCTCATTGGAAAGTGAACCTCTTTGCACAGGAAGTCTCTGAGTGTTGGTGTAATGTGGGACAGACCACAGCTTGTTTTCAATATAACATAACATAATATAACATGTATTATTCATTCCTGAATGCTGTAGATGATGAGTGAGCAGCAGGGGTGAAGGGGGAGGATGACATCACAGGTTTTGTTCAACTAAAACATTCATCAGTTACACACAACGCAGTTCACAGTCAGCCATTCTTCAAGAAAACAAAGAAGTGGTAGTTTGAAAAATAGCTTGTGGTCATTTGAGCAGACGGGAACAGGAGAGCCTTTTTTTTTTTTTTATTCTTCTGATAAATAGTTTTTGTTCTTCCGGATGTTTTTCACAGGAATTTACTTCTCATACCAGAGTTTTCAGCGAAGCACTTTTGATATTCTTTCATGCGGTGAGGAAAAACAATCATTTGTATCTTTGTGTGTGTGTTTGTGCATCTGTGTCTCTGTATGTTTTCCAGGGGTGTGGACCTTCCTGTGGTTTGTGTGTTTCTGCCTGTTGGCCAACCAGTGGAGTCGCACATATGATGTCCGCGGTATCCCACAGGATGCTGCACGTGCCACTGTGGCCTTCTCATTCTTCTCCATCGCCACCTGGGTGAGCTGGACCGCTGCTGTCAGATTTTAATTTTAAAAAAGCTCAGCTTTAACCACTTTCTTTGCCAGTGAGCTCGAGTAATCGAGTAAAGTCGGTGCTTTTTACTAAAGTAGTTAAAGAACCATAGTGTTGATTCAGCATATTTTAGTTTTAAAAGAATGTCATAGCTTTTTAATACATTCATTTTTCCTGCAATAAAGCAGCCACTGGCTTCAGCTCATGCCAATATGGTACACAAAACTGTAAGAGAGGTGCTTGAAACATGCTTGAAATACTTCAAATCACTGAACACTGCACTGTTTGTTGTGAAACTTTTGCGTGATAATACAGCTGATTTTCCGAAGTCCTCTAGCTTGGTGCATTCGAGTGCTGTTGGGAACATCTGAAATTTGACACTTTTGCAACTTTTTATCATTTTTATCATGAAGGTTGATCTCAAATAGACTTTTCATTTCATGTAACTCTTGATTAACTATAAGTCACAATGAGCAACCACCTGTTGTTTTGTTATTATTGTATTCTGGTTTCGATTGACTTGTCAAGACAACTCTGTAGCAACCACATTACAGAGCGACAATAATGTAGCAATAATGTGATACAATGACTGAACAGCCTGAGCATCAGTGTGATGGAATACAATACATATACATAATACTTGTGTAATAATAAGCAAGCTTTGAGTCTTGGAGTTTATTAATACACTGACATGAGCTGAGGTGCTAACCTGGAAATCTAAAGCATGTGTTAGAACATCTGCAGCAGTAGAGAAGTGAAAAGTGATTTAGTAGAAACGCTGTTGACTACCTGTACTGATCTTGATATTTTCCTCTCATCGTGCAGGGAATCCTAACCTACTTTGCTCTGGGTCGTTTCCGCCGTGGTGTCAATGATGTTACACTCCCAACCTACACGGAGCCCCCTCCAGATCACCACACTGCCTACCCCCCAACCTATGCCCCCACCTCCTACAACCCCACTACCTACACCCCTACCACTTACACAGCCTATCCCAGCAATGTAGCCGACGTGCACCAGCAGCCTCCCTTCACCCCAAACCTCCAGCCGCAAGGAGACGTCGGCTACCAGCCGCCCAAGTACTAAGACAAAGGGAGGTCACATGGACAAGGCGGTGTTCCAGGTCATTGGATTGCAGTTGCACTGCACAGACTCGGAGCTATATCATATTGATGTGGTTTTACATTAGATTTAACACACTTTAAGTGAAGCTGAGCAGTGCAACTGCAACCTAGAGATGAGGGACACCGCCGTCTACGTTGAGGGGTCAAAGCTCTCTGATCTGATCTTAAGACATCAGGCTGAGAGTTGAGATTAGTGCTGACGATTGGGCAATCTGACCTTAGACCTGTGTGCAAAGATGCAACTTTTACCTCAAATGGGCTGATCGTAAAGAGGATCGATAGATAAAATGTACGCAGGAGGTCAAAGGTCACATCAAGTGGCTTTAATAAGAATATTGTGACAGCACCAGTCAGAGTGGAAGACGCCCACACGTAACATGTTTCTCTTTACTCTTTTGGATCCTAAGAATGTGCATTTGTACATAGATTTCACGATGTAAAGCTGCCATTTTAATGGATTTATGTGCCAGATTTTGTTTTCTTATTTGGTTAATGGATATTTCTTCTCCAGTGCGTTTATCTTGAAAACCTATAAGCAGTTTAGGATACATTGATTTATTTTGCAAAATGTTGAGGACAGTAGGAAAAGACCACTATGAAGCCAAATGATCCTCTGTGATTTAATTTTTGTGAAATGTGGAGATGATACAGTTATGTTTATTTCCCATAAAACTACCTGTGAAGGAATGTTTTCTGAGTTCTTTGTGCTACAGTAAAACAGCTCACATGTTTTCCATCTCGACTAACTGTGCTTGTAAGATCACTAAAAAAACAAAAAACAAAAAAAAAACACAACTTGTCTTGGTAAAAATGGGTTGCATGTACCAAACTGGAGATTGGTTTCTTGTACGTTCAAAATCAGTGTTGCCCTTTCAAACTTGTAGCTTGCATTCAGAGAGACAGAAGGGAGGGACATGTAGATAACCATGCACTTATTGAACAGGATCCACCGAGCATGTCCTCACACTGAAGAGTAACTTATTAACTTCCAACACTGCTTCCTCTTCAGCCTGTGAGCAGATCCGCCCCAGACTTCCTCTAAGGTCTTTGTGTCATTTAGTTCTTTGAACGCTGATGTTTATATCTGGTTTACAGGCTTCTTAATGTGAACTGTAGAAGGCAGACTGCAGTGTGTATGTCTTTAACTATGACAGATTAAAACACTCTAACCAGCAGGAGTGAGAAATGCACACCTGCCCTCCAGTCCACTGGTTTACTTTGTTGCTTTGTGCCTAGCAGTAATGATTTATCATCTCGACTCCTTTGCCTGGGTCACATTCTGGCTGTTGTGACACTAAAAAATTGGCCTAAGATCAGTTTTCGCTTTTCATTCCAAGGTTGTTGCAGGGGCGTTTGTAGATGTTAGAACTGTGAATAACACACCAGGAGTTGAATGTGGTTATATTTATTGAACATGACACTGTTGAGGTACATTGGAGGAAAAAAAAAACGTGCATAACTTACTGAAGCCAAATACATGAAAAACACTGCTGATTTGTTATTTGTGCCACAAGAAGAGAAACTTTAAAAGGGTATTTTGTTGAGGGAAGTTAATCAGAGTAAAATGTGTCATGATTAAACCACAAAGTTAAATTTAGGTTGAACAGCTGTGACACAGCTGTTCTCGCTGCTCTGCTTGGGTGATTCTTTTGCAATTCTTGATTTTCATGCTCTGGAAAGTCAGTTAAATTTGTTCCTCAGTGAACTCTTAAAAATCCATATATTTATGTCATTTGGTTTTAGTTCACATGAATACATGGATTGGAAAATACTGGACTACTGTGTCTCCAGCCCATTTATTGCACAGTATCATAATAGTAACAACAAAGAGCCAATATTCATTATATTTTGTTTGAGATGAATACATTTCTGGTATTTTGTTTAATTTGTTTCATTGAGGTCCGTGTTTTAGATGTGAGACTACAATGCTCTCTGTAAAATAATTTATGATTTGTAATGCCTACAGCAAATATTTTATAAAGACTGGCACAAGAAACTGGTCAGATTTTGGTTGGTTTAATTTCTTTTATCGTGTTTCCAAATGTTTTCTGACCATTGAGTTATAAAGCATTTTTGCTTTCAACTTTGTCATAACTTCATGTCATGGTGTCAGAAGCAGAACAGCAATTCACTTAAGACCTTTTTGTTTATAGAATAAGATCACATTCAGTCTTACTTAGGATATTGTTGCATATTTTATATAGTATGGAGGACCCACTTTTCCAATCCAACCTGCCAGTTCAGTACACAGCCCTGGAGCCTGCCAGGATTTAAACAGGTTATTTTGGTCCTCACTAGCATGTGAGGGCATTGGATTACATCAGTCAGGACCATGAGTGAAAAACATGAAAGTTTTGTAAGGAGGAAAAAAATACTTTTCCAACAGTCAAGGAAAATATCTGCAGACACATTTACAGTTAAAAACCAACCTTTATGTTAACCATGCATTTGCTCAGTACTTGTTCTAACCTACCACACATAGTGTAACATACATACCTTTCCCTAAAGGGTGTCTTCAGTATGCATAAGATGGCAGAAAATAATTTGTTAAACTGAAAATAATTTAAAACCACAGTGATGTGAATCCCATGTAGAGGGTTATTGTCAAGTATAATTCCATTATCTATACAGTTAATTAACATTAAAACAATACATTACATAAAACACACCAATACAAAATAAAATTAAATGCTGAAAAGGCTACATGGAAGATAGGTTCAAATTTGTTCAAATCTGTCTTTAAACAATGCTCACGTGCCCTTATGTACATTCAAAAGTTTATGTTTGCTGTAAATGTTTCTCTGGCTCTTACTGACAACAAAAAGACTTAAAGAGAAAGAAGTCCGTTACCCTTCCTCTGATTTGTCCTTGCAAGCAAACACTGTCCACTGAAGCACAATGTGGACATTTTATTTTCTCAATTCTGGAAGACACCAACCTGATTTTTCTAATTCAAGACTGCTGAAGCCTCATATTAGCTTCAGCTGAACTTCAAGAAGTATTTATATACACACACACACACGACATGAAGACTGTGGATTTTGTCGTCTTTATCATTTACACTAAAATCTCTTTAGGGAGGGGATCTATTTTTGTTGGTAGTATGGACAAGAGGAATGATTACAGTGACCAACACCCCTTTCAATATACATAAGGACAGATGAGTATTGACAGACAACAAGACAGACTTGAAAAGAATGTAAACTGTCCTTAAAAAAAGAAAAAACAGAACCTACAATCCAAAAGTTAATATTTCAGATAAAATAATTCAACTTCCCTCCACACACATTTGATCGATGAACTTCTGAGCTCTCTGCTTAACCTCGGCAACATGTTTTCATAGTTGGAGGGAAGAAAAAAGCTTTCTGGGAATCCCAGTGTCCACAAGTTTTGCTGTGAGAGCAGACTGCGGAGTTTCATTCCTGAAGGGAGCACTGTTCTCTTTGTCCACCACCAGACCTCCATAACACTTTCTACATACCGCCTGATATTTGTCAGCTCCACCGATCACTTCCACCTATGAGGCAGACAAACAATTGACTGGTTAGAATTTTTTTTTTTTTTAATTTTTATGCAGTGTAGCCAAACACATTAACTACTGAGCCCCACATTGTCCATCAAATGTACTCTAGACTTAAAAAGGTGGGTGATATGGACACAATGTCACAATTATCCTTATGTTGATGTCATCTATATGCATCTATATTTTAGAGTCAGGCAGTGATAGATTTAGTTAACATCATTTTATATGCTGTAATACAGTTACAGCATATAGACAGAGATCAAACCATAATATATTATTATAATATAATAGTACAGCCCTGTTACACCTTCACCCTTTGGGGGAAAAAAAGTGTTTTGAAGAACTCTGTGGTTATTCAAGTCTTAGGTTTGCCCCCTCACCTCCTTCTCTGCTCCTATCCTCTTGGTGTAGGCAGCTTCTTTGTAACACTGCATGCAGACAGCGTTGAGCTTCACCACGCTCTCCGCTAGAGGGACGAGGTTCAGGATGTTTCCAAATGGCTAAAAGAATGCACAAGGCAGCAGAAAAGCAGTCAGTACCACTGACAACATGCAGGTATAATTAGATTACAAGAACAGAACAGACACACTACAGTGCAGAATAACGGACACACTGAACGGTCTGTTGTTCAGCTGCTCACAGAGATTTGTTCATCATCCTCTCTCAAAAATGTGTTCCTTGTCCTGGACATGTTGTTGTGTCTGCACCCACAGTGGTGTTCTTTCTGTCCCTGAAGCAGCCACACAATGTTTTTTTGTTTTGTTTTTTTAACCATGTAGAGACAAACACAGATACTCACCTTTCTCTGGAAGGTCCCATCCAAGGCAGCAACAATGACTGTCTTTCCTAAATTAGCCATCTCCTCACAAAACTCCACTGTGTCTGGAAACTACAACAACACAAAGAGGCACAAATTTAGTTAGTGAGCACTTCCCTCTGAAGACAAATCCAAGCCTGATATAAATCCTTGGCAGACACAGAGAGCAAGACATTCTGGTTTCTAAGACTAGTTTATGCCAAACCAAGAAGGAATACTTACAAACTGTCCTTCATCAATTCCAATGACACAGACTTGCAATGCCTGAGACCTCACATCTCCCAGACAGTTGGCTGGAATCGCTGCCATCGTGTTTCTAAAAGACAGACAGGGCAGAGGGGAAAACCTTAATTTTTTTAAAAAGGAAACATGTGGTGTAGTGCATTGTTACATTGCTTGACCAACTCTTTCACAAACTATACATCTCAAAATATATGATATTTAACTCGCAAATTACTCCCTGCTTTATTCAGTAGTCTATCAAAGTAATACCCGACAGGAAAATCTACATTTGTCCAGGAATGGCACCACTAGAGGTCAGCTTCTGCTTGGGTATAACCCACTTTCCCAATGACAGCTCACCTTGCTCATGTTGTATTTGTCATAAATATGTCATAAATAGCTGTGCACAAATTAAATGAATGTGCAAGGTAACAAACATAAACAACTCTAAACATACAAACAAGCGATATTTCTGTGACTGAGAGAAATTTAGCAGAATACAATAACTTACCTGTCATGTGTAGCTAAGCCTTTTTCAGAATAACGTGTGTCTTTGGCATATTTGATCACTAAACAGTTGTATTGGGCTATCTGGAAACGCCGCACTCTTCGCATCAGTTCAGTGCTGCAAAATGAACGACATGAATTTTGTTAACAATAGTGAAGCATTTGATTTACAATTTCAGAAACATTAAGACCAACTTACTGCTCATATAAAAGCATCAATTTCTAAAAAAAAAATCTTATGCTGTAAATGATGCATTATTATGTGACACTGCCCTTCTCACACTGATTTCACACATACTGAATAATGTGCAGCAGATGTAGCGTAATATACAAAAAAACACCAATGTGTATAATGTGCGAAATCTGTATAAACTAATCCTTAAATTGTAGCTGTTAATATGGCTTACAACATATGATTCATATGGTGGCAGCTGGGTAAACAATGCAGGGTTTTGGCGGGATGGTAATGAACTCTGGGCGGTATTTGTGACACGAGTACAGTTTTAACATTATTTTAAATAGTGAAAATTAATGACACCAGCTACACTTGCACATAGACTTGCTGTGTTGAATAACTCACCTTTTTCCTGAAAACATCGGCCCAAAGATGACCTGCAAACAACAGTGGAGACTGTTAGACTGAGGTCAGTAAGTTAATACAGAACAAACAGGAACAGCATTCATTTAAACACATGATGTCCTATTTATCTTGAGTTGTGTTAGGTGGGGGTTACGATTTAAGTTATATAGTTAGCCAACAGTTAGTAAATAAAGACAATAATTTTAAATAGACGCAAACCTGTATTTGTCCCCGTGCTTTCCTCGGTGAATTAGGAAGAACTCTTGGAAAATCCACACAGTCCATTTTTATTTAAAGAGGTAGTAGTTCAACAAAACTCGTTAGAAAAAGTTGTTAAAAACAAATATATTCTCTCCGGAGCAGCAAAGTTACCGGTGACTCTGAAACAACAAGTTGAATGTGGCGCGCTGCCGCGTCTCTTTATACGTCCATGGTAACTATAGGTCGATATTGCGATGACAAGACTAGCGACCAATCAGAGCAGAGAAAGTAGTGTCGCCCCACCCAGAGGAAGTGACGTATGGTCCCGCCATGGAGGGAGGCTCCCGTGGAAGAAGAGCAAAGCGCTCTTGCTTTTTTTCTCTCAACTTTATTGATAGCAGTCAAACCACGGTCTGAGTCAAACATGTTACTCACTGCGGTAACATAAACAAGTTTAAAGGACAAAAAGAGCAAACAGAGAACAACATTCAGAAAACGGATTGTGCAAGAAGCTTTTATGTATGTAGAATTTGCCAAAAATGATAAACAGTTGGATTAAAAAGCTAACTTTTTTTGTCCACTGAGCTATTTTGAAATAAATGAAGATATCACTAGATCAGAAAGCATGACCATTTGACCTGTTTTTCTAGATAGAAAGTTTTACATATCATTCCAAGATATTTTGGAATAAATACAATGGAAAAATAAGGGAAAATTTGTTTCTTTGTTTAGAACACAGAAATCACAAGAATAATTAATATTCAGCTTAAACACCCTGTGGTTTATTCTTTCAGATGAAATTCAATAACTGTGAATTAAATGTTTTATAAATCTAAAAAGAGTGATCACAGACCTTGAAAGGCCTTCAGCCATTGATAAAAGAATTCTTCCTTGTAATGATAAATCTCTAGATAACCATCAGCTTTACTTTATGTTTAGAAGTCACATGGTTAACAGACAATAATGGAGAAAACTCTGCCAGAATCTGTCACTTCCTCTATTTAAACTTGTCTGTAAACCACAGATTGTTCACTATGTGTCTGTTGAAGAGGTGTGGTGTCATGTAAGTGGAGTGCAGTTTTGAGATTTTGCCATTCCAGCTGTATCTGGTGTGCTGTGCTTTTCAGACTGTTTACTTCTCCAAATGGTATCAGTCAGGTTTGGGGTCGTAAGTCTAAAGTTCAGATGTCCTTCAGTCTCACTGCTGTGCACATGTTGCTTGGATTTATTTTTGTCAGAAGAGTTTCCAAGAATTAATTCACTTCAAGAGATAAAATGACACACTGGACTGAAATGACGAAAGATGTAAGTTTGACTTTTAGTTGTTTTCCTTTTAAGACTGGTGGGAAATGATTGCTACCGCTACCTAGAATGTTCTGTTCATGGTTTAACACACTAACCTTTCATTGTTCCCATTTTGACATCAACTTTTTTTTTTTTTTTTAATTGTTTACTTTATTAAACAGCTTTATTGAAACAAGTATGCAACAAGTTTACAGCACCTTATGTAACTGGAGTCTAAAACCACAAACACGCAAGGGGGACTAAAAGTTGTAATAAAAAAAAAAAGTTAATATCTTGTAACGCTTACAGTGGTTATATGTTTTAAGTCAGTCAATCAAAACAATACATTTTTCAAAGTAATAAAAAGTATTTCGACAACAACTGAACTGAGGGAACTTCATCTTACAGTAAAACAGTAACCAGCAGAGGAAATTATGCTAACCAGAAGATTAGAGACACATGACACAAATAGAAGTGAAATATGGGAGAATTTCCTTGTCTTTCTTATAGGTTCTTAATATTTTCTTTCCTTTTCTCTTTTTCATGCGTATTTTGTCTTTCTTTTTTGCCGGTGTTTAAAGAAACTCGTTTGTGAAGAATTGTGTTCTTGTATTTATTTATGCTGCTATATGTTTAAAATGTTAATATTTCGGGTTTATTGGGGGGAAAAAACAATACTGGCAGAGGAGGTCGCTGCTTGCCATGTTTACCGTCTTTATCCGCAGCTGATTGTGGTTGGTCGTGTCTAGATGGTAAACCTAGATTCGCGAAACTCTCGCGAGCCTTTTCAAAATTTTTGAGACAGTTCTTGTTTCGCTCTTTTATGATGTATGGTTGAGGTGTAGTTAGGTTTAGGCACAAAACCCACTTGGTTAGGTTAGGTTAAAATTATTACTTGAAACGTGGTGTGTGGGATAAAGTTCCCTCTTTTCTATACATCTCGCGAGAGTTTCCATACAAGTTTAGGGTTACCATCTAGACACGACGCGACACGACTTTCATGGCCTGCCGGCTGACAGCAATTTCTCCGGCTGACAGGAGCTTGAGAGGCAGTATTCACCCAGCCGGTGGTCGCACAGGATGTCGGCAGACGACGTGATCAAGGCCCATGTAAAGGCTTTAAAGGAAGGTCGGTCTGTTTTGAAGATAAATGCTACAATACACAGAAATCTTGGTTGAGGCGAATAGGCCGTATAGCAAGACAGGTGTCGTGCCAAACTCTGTATACCCGTGAAATCTGTGTCCCTGTCGAAGATTTGAAGCTCGAGATAAAATACAGGCGGGTTAAAGCATATCACTCCTATATCTAACACAGTCTGGACTATGACTGTGATGTTTCTCATTACATATTAGTAACAAACCTGACGAGTTTGGTGAAAATTTAAACGTTTTTGGGTTTTTTTTGTTGTTGTTTTTTTACAATGAAGAACAGGCTACGACTCCTGTGTATATTCCTCAAAGGAGTACATAAAAGTGTTGTTTGACACAGGTGTTTAATATGTTGTGTTTGGGGAGCATACTGTGCCAGTTTTGTAGCCAGTTATAAAGAGGTACTAATTTACATTCACACACCTGTTATTTGGTAATAATTAGTTTTTGTGTCTACTATGAACGAAAAATATGGATACAATCCTCTATCATGGCACAATGTCCTTTGAATCCCGTGAATGAAATACCTGACAAATAAAGAAACTTCATCACATTAATGCAAAACTAGTCAAGTCCAATATTGCAGCTTTGTCCTTATGCACCCAGAAACATTAAAAGGCATGTTTATGACGGTCAAACAGTGTGACGAAATCTTAGCTGGTTGACGGGTGTAGTAAGTCTTAAGGTGTTTATTATCATATCAGCTCACTCGCAGTGTCATGCTGAATGTCATGTTTTGGTGTCCAGGTACGGAGCGGGCCCGTGGGCTGGCTCAAACTCTACTCAACGTGCCATATGGAGAGGGAGATGGAGAGAAACTGGATGCCTACATACCCAGCACCAACTCTCTAGGTATGCACATGTATTGACACCCAAACAACACTGTCACGCTTCAAATGCACGGAAACCTAGCCAATGTGAAGATTGACAGGCCTCGTCCCCTCTCTTTCAAATTCAATTTCAAGTTCTTTATTGTTACATCTCATTACACAAGTATAAGAAAGTAAAAAACTTAAGTCTCAGCTCCTCGACTATGCAAAAAAGAAGAATAGTAATAGATAAGATATATAAGCAACAAAAAGTATAAAACATATGAGTGTATGTATTTAAAGTGTGGTGTGCATGTGTCCTGCCTATAATATATGACTGTATGTTTCAGACGTCCCTCTTGTTATTTACCTTCATGGAGGCTACTGGCAGTTTCTCAGGTATAGTGTGATGCTCTCTTCTGTTGCAGATTCACATTTCTTGTTCAGGGTTTTCTGATGCTGATGCTTTGTGTTCATACAGCAAAGAGGAGTCAGGATTCATGGCTGTCCCACTCATGGATAAAGGTGTAGTGGTGGTCGCTGTCGGCTATGATATCGCCCCCAAAGGTAGACGCCTTTTGATTTCTGACAGTGTTGTTTCTGTTCTCTGAGAAAGACAGATCATTTAAGAGGATGAACTGGAAATGTCAGCTCTCTGTCTGTTGCCTCGTACTCTGTTTTCAGGTAACATGGACCTGATGGTGTCTCAAGTACGCAGGAGTGTTGTGTCTGTTGTTCAGCAGTATTCTCACATCAGGTACCCATTTTCTTCTTAATGCATTACATCATGATGTCCTTGCTGCCCTCTCATTCAGAAAAGGCTAAAATTTCGCTGCTATAAATGTAACGTGACACTCTTTGTTCGTTTTTTTTTCTAAAATCTCTCACTCAGTGGTCTGTACCTGTGTGGCCACTCTGCTGGGGCTCACCTGGCTGCGATGGTCCTCTCCACTGACTGGTCGCAGTACAGCGTCACCCCTCAGATCAAAGGTGAGCAGCTTGTTGAGAGCGTTTTGATTGACAAACAGCATACTGAAGAAAAGGAAAAGATACTAGGAATACAAGGTTGAGACACAGATGCTGCATAGCTCATGTGTTATCTTTGAATAGTTTTCATATTTGTCTTCTAGGTGCTTTTCTTGTCAGCGGTATTTATGACTTGCTGCCCATCTTGTCTACCTACGTCAACGAGCCTTTGAAGATGACAGAGTAAGTAGATGGCTGCCTGTCACTTGGTACTGTATCTGATTGTTACACATATATGGCAGTAATCAAATAACCAATCGTCTACAAGGTTGACGTTGCAAATACAGCAACACCGGACAAATCTTTATGGATCTGCTCTATGCACATGGAAGGCTGACAAAGATGTCAGGTCACTTAAGGAAGAGTAATAATCTGATTACTGACCAGATAAACAGGTTTTACAGTAATCAGACTTTCATAGCATGTAAATGCATTATGCAATTTCCTTGCTTAACCTGATTACTCACAGTAATCCAGAGTCTCTCAAATCTTTGAGCTGGGTCTCCACATGGAGTCACATGATGTACAGATTTAAGAATTTCTAAAGGATATATTGACTTTTTAAAATTGGGTATTGATATTGGATGTTTGTTAAATAAAAAAAACTGTCCAGATAATCTTTTTCACTACTGCATCTTTAGTTCCTACTATGCCCATGAATATAATTCAGAAGAATCTGATACACACTCATATTAACGTGACAATTTGAGGGATTTTTTTGGTGAGATCTTGAATTTGTAAGTGTGTGTGTGTATGCCAGTAAATGCATGTAAATTGGTAGGACAGTACATACAGGAATATTTGCTTAGTTTTCTATCAAGTGTATTGTATATACAAGCTTTGTGTTTGTGTGCAGTCAGTGTCATTGTGAAGGAGAAAATGTGCATGTAAAAGTCCTGTGTGTGTGTGTGTGTGTGTGTGTGTGTGTGTGTGTGTGTGTGTGTGTGTGTATACTTGTTCTCGGATGGTCTGTCGTGCCAGTCACTGTCTGACTCGTCTGGTCTCCGGGTGTCTCCTGTTTGCAGGGAGGTGGCGGTGAGAAACAGCCCCAGCAGGCTGGTCTCTCAGCTCAAAGTCTCCTCCTCCAGCTGCCACATCGTTGTGGCCGTCGCCCAGAACGACTCGCCGGAGTTTCGGAAGCAGTCGGAAGAATACTACAAAGTCAGTGCCCTGGATATAGAGCAGGAATGCTGTTTTGGTTTATGCATGAAAAGTAATATTGATTTGGGCTGAAGCGAATAATTTTTTGTTATCAATCGTTCAGTCGATTAGTTTTTGATAATAATTTGGTACACAAAATGTCAGCAAAAAAAAATGCCTTTGAGCCACTGGTGACTTCTTCAGATTGCTTGTGTTGTCCAACCAGCAGTAGAACGCAGCACATCTTCACTGGAACCAGTAAATTTTTGGCTTCCTTATTTGGGTTCTTGATAAATAACTCAAAGGATTAGCCAGAACTTTACCAAAATTTCTGTCAGTTTTCTAGTGATTTATGAATCGACTGATCTTTCAATTAATATTTTATACAGGTCCACATGAAAGGATGGTGTTTTAAGATGTTAGAACTCACAAACAGTTCCTGTGAATTGGCTTGCAGATTTTTTTGTCCTAATATCTTTTCATTTTCTCATCACAATTTTAATCATAGAAGTTTTGTTATTTCTGATGGACATCTCAGCAGTTTGAGACCGTAATAGTTTCACAAACTGAAAAATTAGGTTTGAGTGTGTGAACGATTTGTAATAATGTATTACTGAGACACATTAAGTCAGCATTTTTTAAATGTTAATGCAAATGAACTACTTGCTGACCTCTTTTTGTTACTGTGGCCTTTAAGACTTTGGAGGCGTCTGGACTCAATGTGACCATGGAGGATGTGCCGAACACAGACCACTTCAGTATCATTGAGCAACTGGTTGATGTGGACTATCACCTAACAAAGGTACACATGCACACTAAACCCCTCTTTTTAAATATAAAGGACATTTTATTTTCAGTTTATGAAGAAAACTGGTGTTTTCCTCTCTTTATCTGCAGCTTCTGTTGAAGATGATGGGGAAGAGCTGAGATGGCACTCATCTAATATCAACATACCTCTGTATCAACATACACCTCTGAACAGAGTCATCGTGCACCGATACTGATAAAATATGCATTGTTTGAGGTTTGTACAACAGTAAATGTACACTTTCTATCTATGGATTGTTTTGACCACCTAGTTAACTGTTTCGTTATTTATATTTCTTGGTTCACTGTTGTTACTGCTGCAAGAAAATAAGCTTTGTATGTTTCAGCTACATTTATTAAGAATCATGTGCCTAAAACAGAGTCACTACAATGATGGTGATTGTAGCAATCATATTACTCTTAAACTCTCTGTTTTTAAACAGACTGTTTAATGGCCATAGTGAACAATGTTGTCAGGAAAAACAGTTCATCATCATCTTCATCTACTTACTGGAACACTAACAAATGTAGAGTTCACGGTGGATTTTGGCATATTTCCATTGTTTTGTAAAAGGGTGGGTCTGTCTGTTTTGTGTTTTTTTTTCCCCCTCACTTGTGACAATCTGTTACACCACAACTTTAAAGTCCACAGGAAAAAGAAGAATAGGAAATCATGTGAAGAGAAATAACATCTCATACAATGTGAATGTAGCTTTTTATTGTAACCTCCACGTTGCTGATCTATCACCCAGGGAACTTAATGTGTTGTTCACACTGTTGATAATGAAAGCTATATATTTGCACTTTTTATTTGATGCTAATACAGTAGAAGGATAATGATTTTCAAATAGGCATATTTTTAAAGAACAAATGGGACTTAATTGTAACTGATGCACATTGTTACTGCCCTCACTCTAGCATCTTAAATGGTTTACATTATTGTTTACACAATGTTCTATTAATCATTATTATAGATTATAAAGAGAATCATCACAATAAATATTTGTATTTAAGATCGGATGTGTTGACAGTAATTGACTTACTGTATGTGTGCATGTAGATGACACTGGATGTAATTTGATTGTCTTATCTATGTAGTAACTAGTGGCGTGTTATAGTTATACTGCTCCCCAAAGAGATGCAGGACTGTATTCCTCCTGATTGTAGCAGCAGTTCCACACCTGACATAGCTGCAGCAGGTTCATCCCCTGTGTGTTTGTTCCATCAATGTACAATATTAAGGATATTAATAAGGAAGCTGCCACATACACTCAGTTGTCAATATATTAGGTAAATGTGATCAGCTAGGAATACCTTGTTTCCTGAACTTTGGGTAACGATGGGGTACCATTAAGTAGAAATACAACATTCAAATTAGACAACTCACTGGAGTTGCATTTCTCCACATTTGGTGGCAATTAAATGCATCCCACACCTCCAGCCCCCACATCAAGCTCAATCATAGAAGACCAGTAGGTCCTCTACTCACAGAGATCAAACTGATATTAACCCTCCTCCCTCAAACTACCAGTAAACCAGCAAACAAGTCGACCCCAGACTGTTGAACATTACTGGGATTAGTAACTAATGAAAAAAGCCCAGCGGGAATTTACGGGTGAGGCCAGTGGGGGAAACATACTGCACACATTCAGTGGGCCGCATACCCGAGGAAGATAGAAACTTTTTGCCTTATGCACCAGGCAAGCAATTCTTATCGGATTGAACAGATGCCATTTTTGGTCCAGTATACAGCTCTTATAACGCATCCATGTTCTTTGTACAGTTACTGAATCAAACCTGCCCCTTATAAGACAAAACGTGGTTGGCCAGACCAGGCCAGGTCAGGTAGAAATGTGTCTGAATGGTCTGAACAGGAGGGTTACCAGACACATCTGCCAGAGCACATAAAACACAGATTCGTCCAGTTCACAGGCTCCCTTACACTATTCATTACTGAAAAAAGTAATAACATTACTGTAATGCAGCACTGTGAATGGGGGTGCTGAAAAGGGTCCCAAAAGAAAAACTGTGCCCTGGAGCACAATGAAACGTTAATCCGTCCGTGGCCAAAAGATTCGTGTCTGTTCTTGTTAGAAACAATTATTTATTTCAAAACATTTCATTCAGTTAATTTTGTGAACTTGCAGTCAGCAGTATTAATATGAGTTATGGGGCTGGTTAGATCATTTTTTCCTACTGTTGTAGTTTTTTTTTCATATGTACTAATGGTTCAATCCATGAACACACTGTTCAGCTGGTCTCCAGGCAGGAGGAGCTAACACGGAGCTGAGACGTCGCAAAAAAAAGTCCTAAAGTATGCTGAGCCGGGCTGACGTGAAGAACCTCTGCTTCAGGTAAGACACAAGGTAGAAAAGCCTCAAAATGAGTATCAAGGTAAAAACTTCAGTCAGGGAAACGAGGCTGTAGGGTATGAGAGTAACGTTAGCCTGTAAAGAGGTTAATGCTAGCAAGCTGACGGTGTTAGCGCACGTTAGCTGACGTTACTCGGATGGCTAACGTTAACATTTTAAAGGGGACCGGGGTCTAATTCAGCGACTGTTTTTAAATGACACCTCACTCATTTACGAGTTAATATATGTGTGTGTTTAAAACAGTTGTGATGTTTAGCGTTATGTTCGTGTTTTTGTGGCAGACAGACGGTTAAAGTTTTCATGTGTTGCCCTCAGTCTGTGTCTGCCTTCGTGGCTGTGTGCAGAAACTTGGTTATTACAGACAGTGACGGAGTACAAGCTGTTAACGAGCTGAGCAGCGTGAAATTACATCCATGAGAAAGGCACATATGTTCATGCAGTCATAACCAGTGACTTCTAATAAAGCCCTGATGAAGACAGGAACTATTTATTCTTGTTTTCTTTGTTTAGCGTTTACATGTCTGTGAGAACATGTGTAACGTTACTGACTGTCTCTGGCATAGATTTGTTCTTGTTTGTTTGTTTTTTCATTATCTTCTTACGCATGGTCTGGTTACACTGCCAAACTAAATTTCCCTTTCGCGATAAATAAAGTCGTCTGTCTGTCTGTCTGTCTGTCTGTCTGTCTCTCTGTCCAACTCACACTCCAGTGTTAAAAAATGTCTACAAGACCTTATCGTTCAATCTTAAGGTAGGAACTCACCTATCTGTTTGACTGCATCTGTTACATCGTCTTTTGCTCTCAAATAGGAGCCGGGATCTATTTAATGTAAAACCAGGTTCTTTTATTGATTTTATCTCTTCTTATTGAGTTTTGTGATTTTGTTTTTCGAAGGAGTAACCTGATGTGTTGTACTGAGACATGACTCTATGAGGACAGCACAGATACTGACAATGAGGGCTACACACTCATAAGGGCTAATGTTGTATGTTTTAATGGTGCATTGCACTCTGTGTGTTGTATCTACTTTTAAAGTACTTTGGGGAGAAGTCTATCTATTTATGTATCTTTCAGTGTCTCATACATGTGACCAAAGGTCAGACTAACCAACAGAGGACACACAAACATTTACATGATGATCCCCTTTATCCATTCTAGTGGATTTGGATCAAACTGTTCAGGATATAGCACATATAAAGGATATATATATATATATATATATATATGACAGAAGTGGTATTAACACTGAGCCATCACAGTCAAAGCTGTATAGATAGATAAATAGATACTATATTTATCCCAACAGGAAATGACTCTTCATATCCTTTTAATGCTATAATCTGATGGTGTGTGGTAGTTTTGCCTGATTAATAACATGATTAATGATCAAAATAGGAAATTATCTGTTTTCTGTTGATTGACAAAATCGTTTCAAAGCAGATGTCCGGGTCAGAAAGTGACAAAAATCAGCACAGGGTCACACAGTGAGCATTTGAACAGACACTTACCCACAGGCGCGCACACACACACACACACACACACACACACAGACAGACATGTGCGAGTTGGTACTACCCGTGCTGTGACCTTAAGTGACATAGTAAGCATGAAACTTAAAGGAGACACAGATAGATTAGGACTTGTACACTGTGTAACAACATCCAGCACACTTAACAAACAGCTCAGCGCTCATCCAAAATGCAACCTCAGCTACCAACACTGGTTCCACACTCGTTCAAAGTCCAATCTGCCCAATAAACGGTAATTACTGACCAGGCCTCTATCTTCTTAATTCATCCCCCTTATTATTAAAACTCAAACACACCACAACTTCGAGGCGAAGCATCCAACCTGTTCTTCCTGACTGACCCGATTCTCACTAGCTTTAATGGAGCTTGGCCTTCTGTCTCGGTTCTACTGGAAGGGGATGAAACTTGAGATGGTGTAATGGAGAGAGAAGGAGGAGACTTGGTGAGATAGAAATCAGCTATTCATGTGGGACGGAGGTCTGGAGGGACGTGGAGTTTATTATGGGATGCGTGCGAAGGAGAACAACATGACGGTAACAGAGTGTTCAGAGGAGAAGAGGCGAAGGAAGGGTGAATAATTGAATTCTTCATACGGCGTACAGTGAGGCTGTGTTTGGGTCTGTGCTGCAGAGGGATGGGAAATATGGGCCAGGCATACAATAGCCACAATAAGGGCATTATTTGTTGGCCATGGTAGTCAAAAGAGATTGCCAGTTTGACCTCTGTGTGTGTGTGTGTGTGTTAGAGCATGTTAGTTGAGCAGTGTGAGCAGCTGAAGTGGCAGAGGGGGAAACTAACGGTTACCGGCTGTGTGTGATGTAAGAAAGATTATGTGTTCCCCTTCAGTAATACCAAATAGAGCCTCGCAAATATTTCTACAAACCGGTTTGTGTTTACACCCATTCATCTGAGAACATAATTGTTCAAACTCAGCACGGACAGAGCATTGTTTTCTTAGGCTTATATTGCTCTTTCATGGAGACAAATGTTTTGTTTGTGCTATTATGACATCGGTTTTGAATTGTACTGGAACTGTAGTGGTTTATCTGTTTAATGATCTGCTACTTCAGACCTACTTAGATATTGCTTCAACAGATCAGATATTATTATTATTATTATTATTATTAGTAGTAGTAGTAGTAGTAGTAGTAGTAGTAGTAGTAGTAGTAATTGCATTATCTTCCACTGATTAGGATATCATTCATTTAGAGGCTGCAAGCAATCATTCATAACTGTTAGGAAAGTGGTTTACAGCAGGAAGGTTTTCATGATATTCATGTCTAGACTACAGGAATAAAGACCTGTTGTACTGCATGTGCAAGAAAAAGATCTAGTAAAAGACAACCTTACCAGCAAGGACCAACTATTAACAACTAGCTATTAAAGAGATCCTCTTCTAAATATTGTCAGCATGGTTTTAGATTTGGAGTTTTGGTGGCATCACAGTTCGTTTTATTGTTTCCAGCTTAAGCTGAACTGTTCATTACATTTACTCACTGAATCCGTTACTAACAGTTATAGGAATAGACGTGTTCATCTAACTACATTAACTGGTTTTTGGCCACTTGGGGGCAGCGGAAAAAACACAAGACAGATATGTTAGTTGGCTTTTTACACATCCAGCAGGTACGGAGCAACATTAGCACCTTACAAATATAAGATCAGTGTTCACTCTCGTTTTAGCTGCTTTTAGTCCCCGCCAACTTTCAAAGGAAATACTCTGGCGGCTGGTTGCTAATTGTGTCTGCTGTTTGTTGCCGGCAGGAAGCAAACACTCAATGTGCCAGAACTTTTTTTTTTTTTTTTTTTTTTTTTTTTTTAAATTGCTTGCGTCTGGAAATTACGTTGATGAAAGTGGTGAGAGTGAATCAAAACAGAAGCTAATAGACAGAAGCTCATCAGTGCTGGGTCGGGTTCATCACTATGACGGTGGTCCACCTCTTCTGTAAAACGGCGTGGGAAATTTTCATCTTTTAGTTCACAAACAAATATATTTGGGGCTCAGAAGGACAAAATCATTGGAGATGAACATCAGAAGAGAGCGAGATAAATTATAGGCTTGTCGTCTTGAGGAAGTAGGATGAGCCAGCTACATACTCATTATGCATATTAGAGGTGCCTGAACAAAGCTCTGTTACAAACAATGAACAATAGGGACAACAGCCTATTTTTCCAACATGTTGTCCTCCTCCTTTGTGTTCATTCTTTCATCTACAGCTGTTGTTTTCAGTGTTTTTCTCCAAACTTTAAAATATTTCTTTGTCAAAATTTAAAAGTACGAAAGCCGCTGAAAACAATTCATATTTGTTTTATGCTAAGACCTGAAATTGATAAATTTTTTTGCAATCCTCTCTCTGTTTCTTTGTGTTTCACTACGCCTTCCACCACGACTTCTCCCTGATCTGCCTCTTTCTGGTTTGTTCGATCCCAGGCTATAATAGTCGTCACCACCAGTCTAAGCCTTACTGTGAGGATGAAGACGATTCTTCCATGACCTCCTTTGGTGTTGCTGTACGAGGCCTCCCCCTGGCCTTGGCGTCCATGACACAAGCTGCCTCCTCAGACTCACGCTTCCACCCTAAATGGCGGGCGATCACCGTGGCAACCCTGCTGGTTTTAGTGCTCGTGTTATACCTGCACCGGACAGCGGGGGACAGAGACACTCCTACCAGAGGTTACTACCGCAACAGGGCTCATAGTTTGCAAATGCACAGCGATGAGGACATCTTCAGGGACACTAACGGACAAACGGCACAAAGCCTCGGCCACCGCCAGAAAAGGGAACCACCTTACAATGACACGTACCCCTTAAGTCCGCCGGTGAAGACAAAGCAAGGCATGAAGTACCGTATAGGTGTGATCGCAGACCTGGATACAGCATCACGTAGCTCAAAGGATCAGACATGGTTCAGCTACATGAAAAGGGGATACCTGACTGTTTCAGAGAGTGCCGACACACTGCAGGTGGAGTGGGATGCTGAGGCGGTCACTCTGGAGAGTCATCTGGCTGAGAAAGGACGAGGTAAGAGGGTTAAAAACAGATCTGTTACACTTTGTATAATATTCACACTCAGTATGTGGGTTACCTCAATGTGTCATTGACTACGTCTGCTGCAGGGATGGAGCTGTCCGAGTTGGTGGCGTTTAACGGTCACCTGTACAGTGTGGACGACCGTACAGGTGTGGTGTACAGGATTGAAGGCAACCAGGCCGTCCCCTGGGTTATATTGCCCGATGGTGACGGCTCAGTTTCCAAAGGTCAGTCTCCACTAGACCTCTTACCTTTATCTTCTGCACACATGTAGGTCTGAGAAAAAGTCTGAGATGAAATGGTTTTCTTCAAAATCTTGAATTCTGATTTTGCCTAAAAAACTAAAAAAAAAAAGTGTTGAAATAGTAAAAGTTATACTTGGACCATCAATGGAAACCATTTGGTAACAAAACTCAACAGGGACTTGGGAACTTTTGAAATGTTGGGAGTCGTTTTACGGAGGTTAGCCCTCCTTCTGACACATCTTGTATGTGTGCAGGGTTTAAGGCGGAGTGGCTTGCAGTGAAAGATGAGCACCTGTACGTTGGCGGTCTGGGGAAAGAGTGGACTACAACCTCCGGAGTAGTCGTCAACAACAACCCAGAGTGGGTGAAAGTTGTTGGCTACCATGGTGATGTAGAGCATGAGAACTGGGTGCCATACTACAACGCACTGCGGGGCGCTGCAGGGATCCAGCCACCAGGTTCTGACAACTTTTTTTTTTTTACTTCATAGTCCTGTTGACAGTTCTTATCACACTTTTTTGTTGCCTCTTCTATACACATAACTCTCTTGATTCCTTCAGGTCTCATCCATAATGTTACCCCTCTCCTCATCTCCACCAGGTTACCTCATCCATGAATCCGCAGCATGGAGCGAGCGTCTCCAGCGCTGGTTCTTCCTGCCTCGTCGTGCCAGCCACGAACGCTACGAAGAGACAGCAGACGAGCGGCGTGCCACCAACATGCTCCTGTCCTGCCCTGCAGACTTCAGCTACATAACGGTGCGGCACGTCGGCCCGCTTAACCCCACCCACGGCTTCTCCTCGTTTAAATTTGTTCCCGACACAGACGATCAGATTATTCTGGCCCTGAAATCAGAGGAGGACGCCGGCAGGATCGCCACCTACATTATTGCATTTACACTTGACGGTCGGGTGCTGATGCCCGAGACAAAGATAGGGGATGTGAAGTATGAAGGCTTGGAGTTTATTTGAAAATGACAGAGCTGAAACAGCACAGTTCCTTGAAAGCAAAATTCTTCAGTATTACATTCCCCACTCAGTTTTACTGTGCAATAATTACATATGACCCAAAATTATATATTTCATAATTATATGATGACCGAGATGAGCAAGAGGAGGTTAAAGGGCAGGAGAATGCCACAGCACAAGGGGAGGACAATTAAACATCACCTACAACTTTAATTTATGTTTGAACTGTTGGATGCAGCCAATCTGTGAGTCGCTACGCACACCAGTCACACAGAAGTTGTCACTAACCAGTCGCCACCTGATAAGATTTTTTAATGTTTTAAAGCCTTAACGACTTCATATCAGCGCTGGTAGAGTGATGCTTTTGTCTAAACCATGAGTTAAACATCATTGTTTGATCAAACACTACTTATATCCCTGAGGTAAAAAACCATAAATAAATAAGCAGCCGTCAGTCTGTCAAAAACCAGATTAATGTGCATCTCCTCTCCTGCAGCCAAACTCTGCTGGTCAGACACTCAGGGGAACAAGATGAAACAGCATAAGCACACAACGAGACAACATTTTTAAGAAGTAGAAAATGAATGTCCATAAACTACTTGAAATATTAAACTTACTCATTGCTTTGTGTTTTCTTATTTTACATGAACCGGTATAGATACACTGAAGTTTCTCTTTTCAGATTTATAGTGACATGATGAGATCAGTCGTGGAACCTGCCGAGTGAACTTCATGTGATGAGTTTTTCTCAGCGTCAGCAGTTCAAGTCAGAATATGAACAGTATTTGGTCTGGACGGAAACACCAGCTATTTTATTTAAAGATTAACCAGTAATATATTTGTTTTGTATCCTCTCAAAACAAGAATAATTAAAATATTTCCTCGTTTGAATGTCTTATGTCTTATTTTTAATGAGTCTACTACCCAAGTGAAGTTTCTGATATGTGCAACAAATTAGAGCCATAATGTCAACATTTTTAATTGCGCTGGGATAAAACAACAAATTAAAAAATAATCACTATAAATTTTACAGTTTTCATGTGTACAAAGTCAGTTGCAATTCATTACTTTTCATTTTACACAGTAAACAATTTTCATTAAGCATTTTTATGACTTTAAACTTTGTAGGCTGGTGATTGCTACTAAATTACACAAGTATGATATTAACTGACAAAATCGACAAGATGGATGGATTGGATCAGTTTAACAAGCTGCAATGTTTGTTATTCACACAACAGTTCTATCTCTCGACACTTGAAACCTGAGGAAAATCCTTGTGAGGCATCTCGTTTACAGGCTTGTTCCCATGACAAGGACATCTTGAGGTAGACCAGCCGCTTTAACAGATTTGAAGGAGCCCAGCTTAGTGTAGAAGTCGATCATCCTCCGATTGTTCAGCCTCAACTCGCAGAACGCTCCTTTAGAACCTGAAAGAGCAGGGATGAGGTCAACTAAGGTGATTGCTTTGTATTCTCTTTTGGAGAAGATAATGTTTCAGCTTTTTTAAGTGAAAAAGGATAACGTTTTAAAACTACAGTAAAAATCCAGTTCCACAAACACTTTCCAAGGCATTGTGAGGCCTTGACGTACCGCTGCGCCTGATGGAGGACAACAGCTGACCAATCATACGCCTGACAGGAGTGGGATCAGTAATCCAGGGCAGCACTTGGATAGTGATCAGGGAGGGGAAGTCCCTGAATACCGAGTCACTTATCTCCCTCTAGAGGTGAAGGATAAAACACAGTTAAGTACTATTTCAGTTTATCTTATAACAAAAACAATTAGATTCTTGCATTTGATGAATCAAACCTGAACCTTGGCTGCAGCTGCTTTGGCGTTGGTGAGTGCCAGGGCGTAGCCACACACCCCCATCTCATCCTCCAGGATGAAAGCACACAGAGGGGAAAAAGGGATTTCACCTGTTGACAGGCTGCAGTGGGGCAGAGGGGATGTTAAGATCGAGGTATGAAAGCATCAATACTCGGGAAGGGGGGGGGGGGTACTGACTCTCTTACCCATCACTAAATAGAGCCGTCTGTGTCACCGAGGGGCCTTTTCCCTCTTCAGCTCTTTGCATCTCCCTGAAAATCCTCTGCACTTCCATCTAGGACAGAAAACAATGCTTTGTGAGGTCGCCTTGAATCACTTTTGAATATGTTAAGACGCAGAGCTCCGTCATCTTCACCTTGTCCTCAGGGCAGTATGGACGTATGCAGTACACTGCCGTCATGGGAGGATGTTTGAACAGGTCCTTGTTTCCATGACCGGGCAGCATTCTCTGCATGTGTGAAGAGGCAGTCTATTCAACAACATGCAATAATACTGCTCAGTGGAAAAAATGGCTGATAAATACATCATTCTTGTCAGAATACAAACCCTTGTTAGATTACCTGGAACTCTCCCGACAGACCCCCTCTGAAGCCCCAGGGTTCAGGATCGTCACTCATTAGCTGGGGTTGGCCACGCCCTCCTATGAAAAGCAAACAACATCAAGTCTGAAGCTACAGTAGCTAACTTTTATTAAGTTTAGGAAGGAATCAATTGATTGTTCTATCTCTAAAATATCTGAAAATAGTGAAAAATGCCCGTTATAATTTCTTAGAGCCCAGGGTGACGCCTTTAAATGTCTTGTTTTGTTTGATAAACAGTCCAAACTTTACACAGCTCTATTGTGCATTAATACAGTAATCTTTATAAAATAGCCCCATATTGTGGTTAAAAACAACATAATATGTCGGATCCAGCAGAGGCCCTATTCTGCCCACACAATGAAGACTGTTGCAGTAAGTTAAGACAGCATGTAGCAAAGCCGCCTGGCATCTCCCCAACTTCCTGGAAACAGACACTTGTGAGCGTATCCGTCATCATCTTTTTAATCCAAATGCAGACCTGACTTCTTATTTTTGTTCCATTTCTGTTTATTTGTGGAGATTTTGCCGTTACAATCTCATGAATTCCTGCTTGAGTAGTTTCTGCCTTCAGTATACACTGTAATACTTTTATGGTTTTTGTAGCTATTTAACTGTCAAAGTGGCACCATGTTCATGTGGACATGTTCTTTATCAGTTATGATGGAAGCTCATTTTATAAATCATATTTCAATCTTATTTTTTTAAAGGAGTAGCCTCGAATAAAATAGATGGAGCAGAGGGTTTATGGTTAGAACTTGTTCCAACATATTTTAATACGTCATTATTCTGCATACTATTTGCATCATTCGATTACTGCTATAATCAACTATTATTTAATGTGGCATTTTCCTCTTTTACTGCAGCTTTCCCCCATCATACAGTATCCTTTAAATGCCCACTCGTGCAGTTTGATCATTAGAAGATTCAGATTTTCTCACCCAGACTTTTCACGTAGGCTCGAGCCAGACCGACGCCACTCTTGATGTCACAGATGTAGTTGTAGAGGTCGTAAAGAATGCTGCGGTTCGGGGCGTTGGACAGGCGGTTGAACATCTGCACTACCGCTTCGCACATGCCGTCAAACTGCGCTGCCCTTGAACACCACTCCGCTGTCTGCGAAACAGCAGCAGGTGAAGCAACTGCACAAAATACATGTGTACGACATCATCAGCATTTGAAAAATTATATAAAAAAAACAAACAAAAAACAGACCTTGTCTGTCTCAGAAGCAGCAGCAAGCCTGTGTTTTTTAAGCCAGTCCAGCTCCTGCAGCATGGTCCTGGCTGTGTGCCCGTGTTCATACGGCAGGTAGAAGAGGTCTGACAGCAGCTTCAGGTCATCCAGGGTCAGAGGTTCGGCCGTGTACAGTGGGTTATCTCCAGGTCCGGGAATGTGGAAGCTCTCATCTGACGGCCCCTTCTTGAGGTGAGCTGGAGGATGACGAGCGCCTAAAAGGATGAAGAAGGCGCTGACATATTGTACAGCCCTACTGTCCTGTGATATTCTGGTAACAATATATTAAAAGTGTATACAGGATAATGTGAGTGTGTACCTTCATGTTGATCTGTGCTCAGAAACTCCTGGAGCCAGTCAGTGAGGGCCAGGTTCAGGGCTTCCTCGGGGCTATAGAAGGGGTCCTGCTGCTCTTCGCCTGGTCAGAGACAGTGAGAGAGACACTCTCCTTACAGACATCAGTTAGGAGTGGCTGAATCGTTATTTTTCAAACTGCTGACTCAGATTCAACCAGGGAAATAACGCTGACCTATGCAACAAAAAGCACAGATACTCACTCATTTCCACATCCATCGGTCCTCTGTCAGCAGTAGCCTTGCACCATGTCGCTAAGGTGTGGATGGCCACGTAGTTTGGGTAGAACTCACAGTTAGGATTGGTGAGCACTCCTCTCAGTTTAGGGATCAGCTGAGTGGGACGATCCTTATCAGACAAGAGAAAAGTATTTATTTCACACAGCTGAGCCTCTGACCCTGGAAGATCTGGATTATTACAGATATCCATGTCAGACTGAGGCCAATACTGACCTCTAAAAATATATTATTGTGCATTTTAGTTTTTTATTAACCCACCACGCCATATATTGTTATTTTCAGAATACGTTGAGCAATGAGTCTGCATGGGAGTTGTATAATTCATGTAGAATATTATTTCATGAAAAAATAGTTTTGTACAAATGAAAACCATTTGAGTTCTTTGCCTGCATATCCACAGGTAAACACAGGGTAATGATCTGTATATGTATGGATACGAGGAGTGTCAGTGTTAAAGTGTAGGTGCCCTCATGAGTTTAAATCACGCTCAATCTTTGGTTGTGTGTCATGTCTGTATATTATGATTTGACTGACTTTGAGAAGGAGGAGTGGTTAATGTTAATGTTGACAGATATTTACCTTGTAGGGTCCAAGGAAAAGCCTTTGTGGATCGTAGTCATTGGCGTGGATATTGTCCCAGATGACTGGCGCCCTCTTCAGTACAGACGACACCTCTTCTATGGACTCAACTGGGATTTTGTGGGACACCACTTTTGGACCTAAATAATACAAGAAATTTTAAAAAAAGTAATCTGTCCTCATGATTATGTCTGTGGAGTTCCTGGACACAAGTTGAACCTAAGTTTGGTGCAAGCTTACCAGTCCACAGTATGTCTATGCCAGGCAGCAGCTTGTCTCCCAAAGTGTGCAGATAGGAGGACTGGGACACGTTGGGAGTGCAGAATGAAGCACAGTAATCTGGAGTTACAGGACAGATCAAGAGTGGAAGACAGAAAACAGTGACAAAAAGAGAGAGGAAAAACTGAGCTTATTATGAAAAATAATACTGATTTCACATCATTTTTACATGCTTTAAACTTGATGGCTGTCAACTTAATTATGATTGTTCTATTGTTATACCAGTAGGACAGAAGAGGAAGGTCTCAGGTTCTCCCAAATGCCGGTACACCTCATTAGTGATGGCAACTTGAGCGTGGGCGAAGGAGCTGAAGGCTTCCTTATCAGCTGGACACATCTCAGGCTCAATGTCGTCAAACAGTAAAGAGAAGGAGCTGCAGCCGAACCCTTTGACCTGAAGGACAAACAGCACGACTTGTGGTTTGACATCAGCAATGTTTTTTTAAAACTTAAAAAAGCTTAAATATAGAGAATGCAACAAGGTCAGAAAAAGTCTAAACTTCATTTCGCAGGAGACTTTTCTCCATAACACCTTATCCTTAAAAAGGGTTATCCCACCAGGAATTAAAACCTATTACCTGCAGCAGTGTCAGTGCAATCAGTTGCCTGTTGACCCACTTGCAGTTTACTGAATGTTACCATTTTACTGCTTCATGTGTCACAAAAAGTAATATAGTGTCCAAAACCAAACCCCAGAGAGCCATAAAGCTAAATACAGCTCAGATTAAATTATCTCTTCTGCTCCACCCTTCGTCATACAAAGTCCTACCTGATCCAGTTTCCTCTTCAGGGCAGTAACCTCCTTGGGGTTGGAAAAAGTAACGTCCAGACCAGGAGAGATCGCGTAGATGAACTCGACGTCATGCTCTTTCGCTGCAGCCATCAGGGCCATGAGTTGTTCTAAGGAAAAGAACAATATTCTTAGGCCTCCGGGTTAAATGTCTGCATTGGTACAAATAATCTGTGATGTCTCAAAGTCCACTGGTAGATTCTGTTTTCAGAACAGACTCAGAGACATGATAGTTTTATTGGGTCAAACTTCAAGTTATCACTGCCCTCAATCTATAACCTTACTGATAACATCAAATGGAGCAACAGAAAGAAGATCCACACTGAGCAAGAAGAGCAATCAAACAATATCTCAAAGGAGATAACGATGAGTCAGAATGTGATATAAAATGTGAAAGGTTTATAATTACAGTTTTAAAAATAACAGGTCTCATTAAGTGTTCCATCTCATTTCTCTGGACAAATTGTAAATAAAAGATTTCCATATGAGCATGTTCTCCGAAATTGAAATAACCATTAAGTAAATAAGTGCGTTTTCAGTTTCAATCCCTTTTTCTATTTGGTTAACTGGTTGGTGAATCCGAGGCAGATTAGTGACCACAGCGTGTGCAATGCAATGCAGGTCCTGATGAATTTCTAAATATAATTTAGCTTTTTTTTTTTTTTTTAAAGGATCTGATTGAAAGACAGATGCATATATGTGCAGACACAGATAGGTGATGAGTAAAAGTCTCACAAATAAGCTCCCACACAATGCCAAGACTGAGTTTCAGTTTCAACATCCAAGGGAACTGAGAAAAAGCTATTCCAGATGACATAAAAGAAAGGGTGCAATAATGATACCCAGACAGTCAACAACTGATTGGAGACAGCTGTGGCCAACAACTGGATAGTTTCCAGTTTAGGTTCTTCAGTAAGTAATAAGGGTCATTAATCTGGCTTCATGGGCCAATCAAATGAGTTCAGTCTTGTGTATTTTTTGCTTATGGGGTGGGTGACTGACCACAGGGTGAGATTTGTGATGTGGATACGTGAAGGGGTGAAACTCACCTGCTTCCTCAGCAGAATACAAGTCTCTCCAGTACATCCTGTGTTTGTAGTCATCCTTGGGGGCGTACAGGTATGTGTTCAAACCCCACTTCTGCTCCCTGTGAAACACAACAGCAGCAATACACGATCACACCAAATATGTTGTGTCACTCATTTGATCTGAGAGTTACAGAACACGTTTATTTGGTTGTGGTCTGAAAGAGGGAGACTGCTGTCTGACAGTGAATGCACTGATAGCAAAGGAAGCCATGTCAGTGATTGCATAGGCTACTACACTGACCAAAAGAACTATTACTATTTTCACTAATACTACTACTGTACTGACCACTACTATTGCTATTATTACTACTACTAACTAACAGTACATTTCTGTGTTGTTCCAATAGTGGTGTCCTGAGGTGCAGCTGAACATAAGCCGAGTGCAAAGGGTGTGCAGCGGAGGGACTGTGGCCGTAGGCTGGGTTACAACCTTAGTGGAGCTCTGCTGCTCTGGGAGTGGGTGGTTAGGGGAACAAGGGGCAGTTAGTACTTTCCTGGTTACAAATAAAGCTGCACATGTGATAAACACACACAAAGGACAACACCCAATATGATGCAAAACATAGTTTTAGGACAAATTCTATGTCCGTGTAACCCTTTTTCAAAAAAGAATGACCATTTTAGGTCATACATTGATATTTATAGTAGGAGAAACACAGAGGCCACATACCTTTTAAACAGATCTGTTCTTTGCTCCATAGTCCATGGCCGACCATAAAAACCTGCAATAAGCAAAGGTCATGTTATTGACCAAATGATGTCACCTCACCAGAAGTTATCAATACATGACTAAATTTCACCTGATCAAAACACAGATCTTTAAACGTATCTTTAATCAACCTTGTATGCAGCTAAATAAATGCAGCCTAATGTGAATGTTTACATCCGGGTTAAATCAGCTGACTTCAGCAGGACCATCATAGGAGTCTGGTGGTCCAGTTTGGGCCCCTGATCCCAGTCTGCTTACCTTCCACCACCCCGCTGATGAACCGTCTCGTCCCAGTCTGGGTATCCGTCTTGGTCCTGGCCGGTTTTGACATGATTTAGTGTTAAGTTTAGTATTGAGTCCTCGTCTCTGTCTCTTTAGTTCAGTAATGCTCAGACAGCAGCTACAGCACTGACACAGCGCTACTGTCAGTCATAGCTCCGCACGCCCGCCTTGAACGTGATTCACTTTTATTGCGCCGTCTTTTCACGCCTGCGCAGACCGGTCAGGTTTAGGCACGGAGAGCATTGCGCAACATGATGTAATGACGATCTAAAGTCTACAGTTCAAGAGACTTAAGACGAATAAAAAGAAGTTTGATTTGTGATGACTGAAGTTCACCTCAGCCTCATGTTGACTGGACGTGTCTGACCGGGTGAACGTCTTAAAGGGACAGTGTCCCTGTCACTTAAAGAGACAGTGCACCTCAAAACACAAAGCTGACAGAGAGGTGGTCAAAATTAGTAGTATTTGTGACTGCGCCAGCAATATAAGCAGTGACTCATGTTTAAGCAGTTATTAAGTTGAATATACTGATATGAGGCCAATGTGTCAACTTGTAGAGCCCTAACAATCACTATTTTAGAAGCGACTGATGAAGTATATCCGAACGATTACTACTTACACCTGTGCTCTTTGAAAACTGCTGGTGCCTAAATAAATTCTCAAAATAAGTTAAGTTCTCCATAAAAACCTGAACATTATCAGCTAGGACAACTGTACCTTGTTATTGCAGTGTAGCATACTGATTTATCTTAAACTCTATTAATCCCATGTTGCTGTAACACAAAATTTGTAACTTATTGGACTGTAATGTTATTAGTTGCCTGTTTTTGACATCTTAACCTTACAGAGGCGGAAGTTCATATTCAGTTGTTGGACATGTCAACGTTAATCCCTGGTGTAGGCTATCCAGCACTTGCTCGGTGTAGTTAAGACATATGGCTGAAGATGTGGAAATGTTTAGCAGCACAGCTTCCAACAGCGTACGTGGTGGAAACATTGATGAGGCTAACTCCACAAGGGATATGTCTGAGGGTGCTGTGGATTAAAAGACTGTAGATATAACAAGCTAAAAGAGCTGGAGCTTCTGTGTAGACATGTTAGATAAAGAAAAGAAAGATGTATGAGACTGACGTTCAGAGTAGGGGCCTGCAGAGCAAACTGGCTTTGCAAAATGTCAAGAAAGTGACGCAGATGGAGACTAGCAAGACACAGAAGAGCTTAAGCAGAGACGTGATTTAGGATTTACAAAAACAAAGCTAGAGAAGATTAAAGAGCCCCTCTGTAATATTTACAAAAAAAAAAAAAATTCAAGTGGAACTGCGAGCTGGCTCACCATCATTATTAGTTACACCCGAGCCTTTTCCTTTTCTGCAGTCACATGTCAAAATATCCGCTGTCAATAAAAAAGGTTCTTTGGGTTTTATTCCGAAAACAAACCAAGTAAACTCAAGTTGACAGTTCATCAGGAAACACAATAAACATCCTTTATTTTTTCATATACAAATATACAAAACTTTATCAGTGTTATGGAATGCAAAAAAGAAATCTTTAGTCAGTTCCACTAATACAATAATTTCAAATTAGGAGTGCTACATACTTGTACATATTAACTGTACACATCAAAACCTGCATACATATAGGTGCCAAAACATAAAAAAAAACTAATGACATACAAAAGTTTGCTACATAAGTATGAGCACAAAGCTCTGAGGTTCATGAAGAAACATTTCCATCTTTGCCACATCCAGTCTGGTCTTCTTGTCCTTCCATGCAGCTCTGCTACCTCTTTATTCCTCTCTGGGCTTGTTTCAGTAACGAATCAAAGTCAAGGTCCTCGAACCTGCTTCTGGCAGGAGACTCTTCTGCATCTCTATTTGCATCTGAGGAAAAGAGGGAAATTTACATATCAACGGTCATATTTAAAGAGTTTTCACAGTGAGAGTACATGAGGAAAGAATAATTTAAACACCCGTGTAATCCACTACAATCCAGCGTCACAGCCCTGCAATAAGTACTAACTTTGTGAAGCTTACATTGTTCAGTTTATGGTGACATGACTCAATGGTAAATTCTTAGGACCTACTGTATCCTACTGCCTGCATGTACGAGTATATGAAGGTGACAAAAAGTAACATTAACTATGCAAAGTCGGTGCAACACTGACTGTTTATACAGCAAAGAATTTGATTCTAGTTCCTCTAGTACAGCTTGATCAAATGACTGATATGGCTTGAACAGGCATTCAAAGAGACAGTTCCAACTGTCTTAAACAAGGGAAAATGTTTCTTGTTACTGTAATAATATACTTGACTTTGTTTTTGGTTTTAGACTCTTACCAAGATCTG
This sequence comes from Euthynnus affinis, assembly GCA_029490765.1. Classification (NCBI taxonomy): domain Eukaryota; kingdom Metazoa; phylum Chordata; class Actinopteri; order Scombriformes; family Scombridae; genus Euthynnus; species Euthynnus affinis. Next base: position 28,837,277 of record CM055838.1, read on the forward strand.
CATAGTTTGATTTGCAGAACTGTCTTCTTCCACCAAAGCAGATGTCAAATGGCAGCTCATCAGGCCTTCGTAGTTTTCCGCCGTTATCGATGGCTGCAAAAGCATCTTCCATGTTGTAGAAAGTGACAAAGCCGTAGTGGTCGCTATGGAAACCAAAGATAGTGGATTTTAATAGAGAGAAACATACAGCAACTGCTGATACAAAATCACCAATACACTATAAAGACACAAAAAAAACCCATTTCTGAATCAGGTTTTAATTCTACACACTTACCCTCGATCTCTGAAGTGAAGCGACACACATTCTACGTCTCCGAATTGAGAGAAGCGTTCCCTCAATTCATCGTGTGTCATAGACCTGCGGATGCGGCCGACGTACACCACCCGACGCTCATCCTGTATGAGAGGATTTTTATAATTAATCACCGCTCATTACCCAACTAATAACCACAGCTGACATGCCACTAATCTTACTTACAATGGCTTTAAGTTTCTGGATCCTCATCTCATGTTCCCTCCTGAGCCGCCTGGACTCTCTGCTGCTGTAGGGATGAAGTTGGGATTGGAAGAAAAGAGATATTTTAATATTCAACCATATTTCCATAGGTTAGTTTTAAGATTCATTACATATGAGTAAAAAAAAAAAAAATGTAGGTAGAGCGCGTCCTACATCACTCACTGACCTGCAAACATCTCTCCACCGCGTATGGCAGGTCCGAGGGGATGGCGATCGTGACGGGGACCTGGATTGAGACCAAGATCGTGATCTGGACCTGCTGCATCTCGATCTGGAGCGAGACAACCTATACCGCCGAGGCGGGGAGCGGGAAACGGAGCGAGACGAGGACGACGAGCATGAACTGCTCTCTGAACGCTTGTGATGGAGCCTGCGAGACATTAAAAGATGAAAATGACGCACGGAAGAGGACAACTAGAGACAAAAAAGAAGATGAGTAATAGCAGTAGATGGGTACCTTGGCCTTTTTGGAGAGCGGGATGCAGAGCTGGAGGAGGAAGACGAGGAGCAAGGGGATCTTCTCCGATATCTCCTCTTCTCTCTTCCTCTGCTGGGAGGGCTGGGTGGAGGTGTTGGCGGAGTGCACGGAGTCGTCTTATCTTCACTCGCACCACAACGGTCCCGCTCTGAGGCAGTGCTGTCTGAAGATGAAAGAGCTTTGTCTGTGGACGGGTTTGTCTCTGATCTGGTCCTGTGGTTCTCAGAGAGAGGCTGCATCACAGGTGTTGCGGTGTTATTAACAGCTCTGACGGTGGTGGTAACTTCCCTAGTGGAGGTCTGTTTTCTGCATTCAGCAGTTGCGCAGGAGTCGTGGGTATTCACCTGCGCTTCATTAGTGGTTTTAGAAATATCCTTGAGTAAAGAGGGCTTAGCTCTGCTATGCTGAGTAGCACTTGTAGGTGAATGGTCCACGGGTGCACAATAATCATGATCTGAGGATACAGATGAATACAAGTGAGGAGCGGTATGAGCGGCAGGAAACTCTGAAGTGCTTGTGTTTGTCTTCTTGGATGGTAGAGGACGGGGGTCGATTATCTGAATGGCTTTGGATGGAGGGTTTTTACGCCTTGCTGGCTGCGCTTGCTGAGTGCTGAGAACGATCTCGGTGCCGAGGGGCTCTGGGATATCCGTGAGCTGCAACATTTGGAGATCTGGCAGATTCCTGATAGTTTTTGGAGTCCCAGATGATTCTGAAGTGCTTAAAGGTTTAAGTGGTTCCAAAGTGGGAGGCGGTAGTTGTTTGGAGGTCTTTTCTGTTCCTCTAGGCTCAGTTCTGTGCAGATCTGTGTGTGTTTGCAGATTTGGACGTGAAGCAGCGCTAACAAGTTTGGGCACCGGCTCGCCCTCACACTCTCCCTCCTCTTTGTCTGTGGATGAGAGAATGAAAATAGATTAGACGGGTTAGCGCAGCTGAACGATAAACACCAGATGTCAGCGTCGCAAGTCGACAGAGTACCGCTCACCTTGTGTTTCCTCAAACTGTTCCAACAGGCTGGTCAGATCAGGAGCTTCAATTCCTGAAGCATGAAAACAGACAGATATTAAAAGAATGACTTGGAATATCTGTTTATTTATCAGTTATAAGCACCATTGCAGTTTACTGAACATATGTATTTCAAAAACGTTTTGCTTACCTGACTCACCAACGGCGCTCTGCTCTCTAATGCCAAGCTTAAGCGACGGTGGTGGCTCCTCAGGAGGAGAAATACTAGAGGGAACCTCAGGTGACGTCTCCTTTACTGGTGTGGGAGTATTTAGAGTAGCAGGTGGCTGACTGGAGTGTGGCATAGAGGAAGGACACTTTGTCTGCCCCGCTGGATCCAGACATGGTGACTGAGGAATCTTTGGTTCCAGCTTGATGTCTTTTGTTGGGTTCAGACTGTATTGTTGAGGTTGTGGCTCCCCGCATTCTGAGTTAGATTGTGTTTGTGTCGTGTTGGGGCCCAGCGCAGGAGATCTAGAGGAGATACCTGAAACTATCTCAGTGAGCTTGTTCTTAATTTCCTGGAGCAGAGCGGCGCTGTCCAGGTTACGATCCTGCTTTGGTAACGCCGCCTTGGGCTTTGGTTCTGAGGAGGATGGTTGTGTTTGAGAAGGTGCGGTTGTGGATTCATTTTGGATTTCTTGGAGGTGTGCTGTGGTTTCAAGGCTAGAGTCTCTGTTGAGGAACTCCTCTTTGGATGAGGAGTGAGCAGCGGATGGGGATGGGGATGTTTGGGTAACTGCCATGGGGAGGAGGACAGGGTTCGGGGGATCACTACTGAGCAGCGCTGACTTCTTTGCTGGACTTTTCTTGCTTTCGGGCACGTTTACATCTGCGTCAGCCTTGACATCTGGCAGTGGGCTAGCGGGTGAGATGATTTTGGATTCAGTCTTTGAACACTTTAAGCCACTATGACATATACGACTGGATGGCTTGTCCTCTACTGAGTTAGGCCTGGACGGTAGAGCGGTACAATGGGATGAAGGTCTATGAAGATGATCAGTACTGATTCTTTGTCCCTGTAAACAGAGGATGGGGGTCAGCTCTTTAGGGGGCTCAGAAACAGAGGGCCACTTGGTGACGTAGTTCCCCTGTTTCTCCACCAAAGGCTGTCTTTTTTGGCGCAGCTGTCTGTACTGTTGGAGGCTTAGTGATTTGGCCTTTGTCTCAGCTTTTGGTGGCAGAGCCTCAGCTTTATTGTCACTGTTGATTTCTGACGACAGGTTTGTTTGGGCTACAAGTGCCGATCCAGCTGGATTTTCAAGTGCTTCTGAAACTGTTATTCCACTTGTGTGCCCACTTGTTTGATTTCTCTCATTCAACTCTTTACTCACAGATTCATCAAGTGAAGCCGTCTGAACGGGACCGAAGCTCACTCTTTTCTTTTCTCTGCACATCGGAGCTCTGGGTGAATTCCCTTGCAGCAATATGCTTTTCAGAAGTTTACCGTCATCTCTTTTTTCATCTCCCTCTTCTTCCTCCTCTGTCTCTTTCGCAGGTGCCTCATCGTCAGACACGACGTTAATCTCTTCGTCACTGTCTTCAGTGGGCCGCTCATACTTATAAACCTCTCCCTGGGAGAATAATGTGTTTTTTTTCTTCAGTTTGTCCCAGGAGGGGGCTGACGGTCGGGTTGTGCTCTCCCAGCCCTTCCCGTCCTCCTCCACATGCAGCTTTAAGCAGTAGGGGTGCATGAGCTTCACCAGGTTGACCAGAGACGTTGAGGTGAAGACTTCCACTTCATTCTCCACTTTCTTATTGTTGGGGTGAAGCAAAGTTTGATTTTGTTGTTTGAGCACATGTGACAGACTGTTTTTCTCTACTTTGCTCTCTTCTTCCTTTTCCCCATCACTCTTCATTGTCAATGTTAAATTTGAGGATTTGGATCTTGGTCTAAGTCTGTCAGTGAGGTACACTTCCTAAAGAGAAAAAAAACATTTAGATTAGAGTGTGTCATCTTTTCAGAAGAAAAAATTAATAATGGGACATTACATATTGTACATAAGTCTAAAAAAAACAGCATTATTTTGAGTAATAACTTTATTTATATACGCTAAATGCATTCAGGTTTTGTATTCCTTGATTCAGAGAGTGCACCCACCGCTGACTTGTCCCTGCACTCCTGGTGGGTGAGGAGCTTAGTGTCTGGCAAGGTATCAAAGGGAGACAAAGTCCCGTCGTCATCCTCCACACTGTCCAGCATCTCGGTCAGAGCCGACAGCAGGGTCTCATTCTCCTCCTCCACTCTGCTCTTATCCTGCATCGGGGTACAAACACACCGGTTTATCTGTCAGATTCTACCAGCATTTTGTGCTTAATGGATTGTTCATTTTGGACCTTGTAGACCATAAACTTCTAATGTACAAATGCCCGGGCAACTCAAAGAGATGTATGTGCTTGAACTCTGACCTCTGATGAAACAGCAGAGTCTTCAAAAAGAGCCAAGATGGAGTGATCCATACAGGATTGTGGGTCCATCTCCACATCACTTCTGCACAGGGCGAACTGAAGAGACACAGGCATACAGAAATATTACATTACACTCATGTTATATAGGTTTGCATGTATTCTGCCTTTTTCCTCCTCCTGCTTCCCCTGAGCTGACCAGAGGCTGGCTGAGGCAATACAGTCATTTCTCATTTGATCTATAAAATGTCAGAAAATAGTGATAATGATAATCATAAAGCCCAAATTGACATTTGTCAAGATATTGTATTTACCACCATAGAAGACAACCAAAAAAACAGTTTCTTAAAGTGTTCTTAAAGCTTGAAAAGTTGTTGCTGATTAATTCTGTAATTATCGAGTAATAGGATAATTGGTTCAGCGCTGCAAAACTGATAACAGCTGCAGACCTATCTGAACATACCTCTGAATGACTCTGAATGGGCTTATTCCTTTCACATTACCAGTGGTGCCTCTTTGGTTTAATGTATCAACACAGATCGTGATTCAAGTTTTTTTTTAGTGGTGGAAAGTAACAAAGTACACTTATTCAAGTATGGTTTTGAGGTACTTAACTTGAGTAATTCCATTTAATGCTACTTTCTACTTCCACTCCACTACATTTCAGAGGGAAATATTGTACTTTCTACTTCACTACATTTATCTGACAGCTTTAGTTACTTTTCAAAGGAAGATTTGACACAATACATAATATAACAAGCTTTTAAAATACAACACATAGCTGAAGATGAAACCAGTGGTTACAAAAAGCAGTGTGTAGTCACATTTCAGATGTCTATGAGTTGTTAACAGCTTCACCAAATAGTGATTTTTCCCTCTAAACTTCTCACTAACTTCACTAATTGTACAAGCGATCCAACATTTCACCAAAAATCAATGATTAGAGAAAAAGTCCATAAACTGAAAGCAGATATGTATATCAGAACTTTGTTTTTTCTTCTTTCATCTCCCGTCAATCATCTCACGACCCTTCAGATTTGACCCTTTGTAGGGGCTTGACCCCTAGGTTGGGAACCACTAGACTTAACTAGCTAACTGTATATAAAGTAGTTGAAACTAGCTCCACCTCCAGCAGCTACAACAGTAACATGCTGCTCTAACAATGATGAGTCAGTATTACTTATCTAATGTCATATACAATAATATATCCGCCAGAGGGATCAAACCACTATGTTTACTGCAAAACTTTAAGTATATAAAGCTGACAATGCTTATGTACTTTTACTTAAGTAGGATTTTTCATGCAGGACTTTCACTTGTAATGGAGTATTTTCACATTGCTGTACTGGTGCTTTTACTTAAGTAAAGGATCTGTATATATAAGGATCAGCATGCACACCGTCAAAGAGCTGATATGTTTCGAAAAAGCTATCTGCAGTTTATTAAGCAAACATTTCAAAGTTTCATTAGGACAGAAGTGTATAAGTGAGTAGGAGGCAGGCTGAGGACCCACTAGGCCCTAGAGGCGGGTGGAGACCTGCACACCATGTACAGGAACTGGAGACAGCACATTACAGGCTCTAATGTGTCAATAATGTCATTTGCCTGATTGACGGTATCTCAAAAACACGGTTCGAGACAGAAAAACAGTGAGAGTATATGTAGTAAGTGAATGAAGGTGGGGTTGTAAGTTAGTGAGCAGGACAGCAGCCTTATCTGAACATGTTGTACTACAGATGTGAAGCTGGTCTTCCTGTCGACATTAACGTGAATATTTGATGTCGGACCAAACAGAAAACATGAACGGAGAGATAACACCATTAACTAACGTGTCATTCAACCGTTTCCGTACATGCACGGTATAAAAGGCTGGCTAATCGATGTACCCATCTCTCTGCCGCCTCCCTGATCACTACCGTCAGCAGGACTAACGTTACTAGCCTGTTTCAGCCACGTGTCGCCATGCGCGCGGACACAACTCCCATCAACACACCGAAACCCGCTCCTACTCTGGCCTTTTTTGGTGTGAAATTCGTTAAAGGGAGGAAAGCGGTACCTCGTCGGGTGTGTTGCTGCACAGAAAGTCGCTGTTGCCGGCATTTAAATCCCCTTCTTTCCCCCTCCACCGCGCCGCCATGTTGCTTCTCCACATGGTCCGCTGGCAGGCCGGACGGAGACACGTGGTCACTGGCGGGAAGCGGCAGAGAAGACCGACCTGAGATCAGATTGACACCAGCGACTTCATTAACGAGAGCGAGGAGAGGAGTAGAAATCAGATCCCAGGTCAGCCATGTGTGTGTTAGAGATAAGCGATCAGTTTAACGGTTATACTTTCATTTAGCGGTTTTTGTGTTGATATTGTTGTTAAAATGTGTTGTTAAAGTTAAATAGTTTGACTTTGGGGAACAGTTTCTACATATCTGTGACAACAAATGTAACACATGTAAGTAATGTTTGTTTATTTGGTATGTTTTTGGCTGCTTTAACATGTCAGTTGTGTCATTAATAATACCTCACATTTGCTTGGTAGAACCATAAACTATAAAATAGGCTAGAACTCTCTTTTTCACGGTTTTTACATTTTATTCCATTTATTTGTTGCTCAAAAGCGACACCTAGCGACCTCACAAGACCCACCCAATGAACTTAAAGCAAATCTAAGACATGGTTTTATAGACATGTACTAAATCCATAATTTTAGATAAATTAAATGGGTCAACTGTACCAGAGTCTATTTTTCAAAAGGCATACGTAGGACAAAATAAACTCATTTTAATTTTATTTTTTTATTTTTTTTACAAAATAGAGCATTTCAGCAAAATGAGGGCAAGATTTCATGTTATGAAATTAATGATTTGTTTTGATATGTTTTTTTCCCTTTATGGTGGGAGGCATTAATAAAGCAAGATGGAAAGAGAACACTAATAGTGTAACCTGGAGTTATCTTGAAATGGGAATATCATGACAATATCAATGCGTTCAACATCAGAATCGTAGCGTAATTAGTGGCATTAATACAACCAGTCCTTGAGGAGTGTGTGTGTGCTTCCTGTGGTCTGCCTCATTACCAGAACAAACAGATTATCTGCATGTTCAGACATTGTAATATTAATGTGTTGACTTTCCTGATTAACTTGTGTACACACCCTCCACCTTGACGTGGTTTACCGTTGGGACCTGACAACAGTGCTACTACGCCGTTTCACTTGACATAACACCTGTCAAGGTCCAATTTGAAGTCCTCACATGAATTGAAATGTGTGCATATGTAATAGGCTACCTTCAGACAAGCTGTATAGTACATCATTGTGATTGAATACATTTGAATGCATTTATCGCTTGTGTTCACATGACTTTCTGTATTGCTGATGCCCTGCGTGACTTACTCTGCAGTCGCATTAATCAGAACCAGTACTGTTTCATAATAAATCTTATTTTCTTCCCACTTCATCCTGTGCAGCTCCACACTGTGCTCCCTGATATATGATGAATAATTATTGTAAGACACAGCTGTCTTAACCATGTTATCACCGGTGGTTTGCATTTCTCTCTCTCTCAGGCTGATGAAGACCCACAGCAGCAACGAACCACATGCTCCACTGACAAATCACATGATGGTCTTTTGGATGGTTGATTACATTTACATATTCACCACAGCAGCCGAGTGTTCTCCTACTATAGTGCCCATTACATTGCTGTCTCCGGTTATGCAGTGATGCTCAAGCTGCTTCACTAAACAGTAAATCAGTTCTGCAAGACTCGGAGTGTTTGTCTTTCAGGGATCAAACTGCTTGTATACGTCCAGTCCAGTTTGTTAAACTGGCATCATGTCTGATGTCGCTCCAGATTCACACCATAACCAGGTGAAGCCAAATTGTAGCAGTTAGAACATCTGAATGTGTCAAATAAAATCACATTTAAATAAAGAAAGATTCACAAAACATCCTGAAACTAAGAGCAGTGGAGTTTGGAGAAACTCCTAAAAAAATAAGGGATGTATCAATCTTAACTTTAGGGCTCTGAGGTTTTTCTTCCAAGAGATATTCACAAAAAATCAAATCAATTAAATTTAATTGAATTTTAAATTAAATTTAAATGCAAGGTTTTTGTATTTAAAATTGAGTTGAATTATTTATTAATCAGTTTAATTGAATGTAATGTATATTTTTATTTTCATTTCATTTAAAAACTAATTGTTTAAATTGTATTCAATTTAATTAAGAATAAGGTTTAATTTTGTATTTGATTTTAATTTAATTGTTAATTGATTTTAAAATTTAATCGAATGTGTAATTTGCTTTCATGTTTAATGTAATTTAATTTTTAATTTAATCTAATTTAGTTTTAATGTCATTTTTAATCAAATCTAATTGAATCTAATTCCTTTTTACACTCCTATATATTGATTAATGTTTTATTTCACATTTACTCACACAGACTGTGACGCACCAACCGATCACTGTCGACAGAAACATGATGTCATCCACAGTGATGTGATCAAACTCTTCTTGTTCATCAGTAAAGGATCAATTCACTGGGCTTTTATTGGCATGAAAGTTTCAAGAACGACTAACTAAAGCATCAAAATACAATTTGTCCAAATATTTGGACAATACAGAATAACAATATGACATTACGATTGATATATATTATTTATATCAAGTCGTCCTTTTTCAGATGCCACTTTGTGATCACTGAGCCTGTACTTGGTTGGGATCTGTCTCTGCTTTCTATCTCTGACAGTACAGAGATATTTCTGCCTATTCATAATCTCTTTTTAGGGACAGATAACGTTCTAATCTACTTTGGCTTTTAGTTTCTTCTTTCCAGTGTTCCAGATGGGTTTCTTTACATTGTGTCAGCACTTTTGTCAATAACTCTTACAAGGAAACTCTTTGCTATGAACTATGAGGACACCCATGTTAAATAGACACTTTGTGAATAGGCTGACAGCAGGTTCTCACAACTCTTCTGTATGCTACAGTTATTCCTTCTGTTCCCTTGAAACAGCTTGACTCTGTCTGAATGTGAGAAAATCCAACAACTAGCACCTCTACAGAGTGGAATCAACCTTCTCATCTTACTCTTGGCGAGAAATCGCATAAGCGGATTTCCCCAAAATGTCTAACTATTAAAGCAGTAGCCTACTCAAGCCATTTGATATTACACTTCCATTAGTGGTTTTTATTTAATTCCACTCTTGTCCAGAGGTCTAGAGGTTCTACCCTAAATGGACTTACACTGGCTGTTCCTCTGAACCTAACCTGCTCACTTATTATAAATAACTCCATTATTCCTCTAGTTTTCTGTACTTCATTTACAAACAAGTCCAACCACCAAGCATCAGCTTGCATAGTGTAGAGTGTGTAGGAGCTGTTGCATGTGGGTGTTTTTGTTCAAATGGCTTGGAGTCCGCAGTTGTGAGGACAGCTGTCACATGAGAATACTTGTTGAAGAGTCAAGAAAAACCCACCCAAGGAGAGACATGTAGCTTTAGGTGACAGTTCTTGTGCACGAATCAAGATCATCAGAGCGGAAGATCACATTGTGCAGTAGACCTGTCATGCTACACGTTTGTTTTCATTTCTTTTTTTTTTGAAAGGTGCACCAGCTGTCACAAGGTGTTCAGAGGAACCTGTGGTGCTAAAATTGGTGGACAGCCAACTATACCAGCCATCACCTGAAGTCCAACAGTTAGAAAATGAGCTGAATGTAACTACTCCGGCTTATAAGGGACTATGAATCACGTTTTATAGCACCAATCCTCCACATTTTAGAGATAATGATTAGTTAGTTAGTAGTAAACTGGAGATTTCAACATATTTTGAGTCCTATATGTGTATCTTATTTACTAACAGAGAAGTGGAGTTACTCTTCCCTCTGTGAATAATGTAGATGAACCTGATGTGATTCATTTTCGCCACTAGATGGTGATACTACACATCTCCCCATTAAGTTCTGCTCGCTCTCTGGTCGCCTATTATTAGCCCCTCGAAAGTTGTGAATGAGTTAATTCCCAGTGAGCGGATTGCTCTGTGCCACCAACCTATCCACAGTGGATGCCAATCAGATATTTGTACATGAATGAAATGAATGCATAATGAACTGAGGTCCGTCACCTCTTCATTTGTGTGGCATTATCTTGTATTATCTCACTGTTTTTCTGTGGAGGACTATGGATGTGTCTGGCCTGTTATCTCATGCATGCCGGCGGAGGAGTTGACCTTTCTGCTGAATGTCATGGCGGTACACAGAGTCAATGGCTGTACTAGATTAGCGGGGAGGGAAATATACTCGCAGACGTACGTTTTAACAAGGTACAACATACTCCCTGCTCATTGATTTGATCCCGCATACATATTACCTACTGTGCATCTGCTCAGTGACCTCTATTTTGTTTTTGTCTCTTATTTTTTTTTAATCATTTAATCCCATATCTTCTTCTGTACTATTGCTACAGTACATCTTTCTTTGCCAATGCCACACACACACACACACACACACCCACCTCCTGCTTCATGTCACACAACTCTTGAAACACATTACTGTCTGAAATGGGGCCAAAGCATCCTCCAGTCTCCAGCGGGTGCAGCGCGAGTGTGTTCAGAGGCATGTGTAAGTGTGTTTGTTGAGGAGGGGGAGTTCTGTGTAAAGTGGGTCACCTTACTGCAGCATCCAGCACCAAGCCATCGTGTCAGTACACGGCCCCCACACACACACACATGCATAGACAACACACATTTAACCCACTCTCCAGCCACTGTCCCTTTTATTCCGTTTAGGCCACCGTCTATGGTTGGAGATGCACACGTACATACACACATAAACAGATATTCTCCCTTCTTCCCTCAAGCTCCACAGAGTGCCAGACTTTACTCTGATTCTTGAGGGAAAAGGAAGATGAGTAAAAAAAAAAAACCTCTTTCTCTTTCTCTCACCCTTCTCTCTCTCTTGCCTCTGCCTCTCATCTCCTGCTCACTCTTGACCTGCGGGACGACTCCCACGGTGCTCTTTTGGCACGTTTGAATTATTAAAGAACCCATGAGGTCTAAGGAGTCAGGTATATGCTTTCCTCGCTGCTGTTGTTGTGTGTGTTTGTGTGCTTGTGTGTGTGCCCTGCAGCCTCTTCAGGAGTATGTGAGCGTTTTTCTAGGTGACTTCCAGTCGTCTTAGCTGCCCGGTCATGCAGTGTTTTATGTGTGTGTGTGTGTGTGTGTGTGTGTGTGCGCGCATGCACTTCTATGACCTTTCAGATATTGTGTAACGCTGGGAGCAGTGTGTTATAAAAAGGCAAAAGCACTCTGATCTTTAACTTGACACCCTCTCTACGGGGAAAAGCGGGACACACAAGTGTAACATTGAGACTGCTGAGTTACGGAGTTGTGTTGCCGTCGTCCTTGTTTGATTCCTCTTCGCTTCGAGTCGTCTTTTTCTTTTGCTTTCATAGCAGAGAAGAGGAATGCCCTCCCACATGGTGCAGAGAACATCTGTTAGTGAGAACTGAAGGCCTGAGAGAAAAAGAGAACGAGAAGGAGGAGGAGGAAGGGGACTTACATTAATACAGAAAGCAGCAAAAAAAGAAAGAACAAGGGAGCATGCAGAGAGGTGGAAAGGGGAGGAGAGAAAGTGACAAGACATCAGCTGGAGGAGACCACCCTGTCTACAGAACAGCAGAGGTGAGAGACTATCCAGCAAGAAGTAGAGACGTACAGGTGTTCACGTGCACGTACGCACACGAAACACGCTCAGTGTGGTAACAGAAGCCTGCATCAATAATGTAGCTGAGAGAAACAGGATGCAGATTCTGCCTTACATAAGAGTTTACAGAGGGCTGGCTGGCACAGAACAGCCTCTTTCATTCTCTGGTTTGCCCTCAGGCTGGATGCACACAAGATTTCTTAAGCTAATTAACCACCACATTTGCCATCCAAACAACTTTTCGGATAAGTGTGCTGAAACAAAGGCATGAGAACAGCAGTAAAGCCATGTTTAACTTCAGTCTACTGACTTTAGGTGATTTGTTTTACTCTGTGGAGTAGCATTTTTTTTAGCTGCATTCTTCCACTAGTTCCTAATTTGCTGGTTACATTATTGAAGTGCTGTAACAGGGTAGTTTGTAGCAGGCGTGTCTGGTTCGTACAAATCCTTCAACATTAATGACCTGGAAAGTGATCTTTGTCTCTGCTGCCGCTTTGGACGAACTGATACAGTATGGTTAAACCTTCAGGGAGCCAAAACACATGGTGGTGTTGATGCAGGTCACAAGAGTCAGACAGACACGATAGGAGACATTGGATAGACTAGATGGGATGAATCAGACCAGATCAAAATGTGACGCATGCTTAGACTTAAAGCTGCATTAAGGACAATTTTTAGATCCACTAGCAGTGTAGCCCTTTGGATGACAATGTCTAGATTGAAATATATCAGCAGTTATTGGATGGATTGGATGCAATTTTACATAAATTCTCCCATCAACTTTGGTGATCTCCTGACTTTTCCTCTGTGGTTTGAGTGAAATGTCTCAACAAGGAGGATTTGCCATATGAAATTGCATTCATGTCCACCTTAAGATGAATTATAATAACTTTAGCAATGACTTTTCATCAAACAGCATCTTTAGGTCAAAACTCCCCATCAGCCTCACCTGTATCTTTTGTTTACTGCTAATTACCAAATGTCAGCATTCCAACATTTTAAACTAAGATGATGAACACTGAACATTATGCTAAACATCAGCATGTTAACAATATGCTGGCATTAGCTAGCAGGGCTTTGGACTTTTAGTCTTGTCATATTAGGGTCGCTCTTAGTGACAAACCCAAAGAAGAATTATCAGCCTACTCAGCTCTACACAGCATTTTAGCATCTTTCAGTTAATGTTTTGGTTTTATGGCTGTCACTTTACTGTTTTGATTCAGTCTCGCCACTCTCATTGGCCTCATTTCTAGCAGCAGCAGACAATTGATTGCTCTTAACTTTTCATCTAGCTACCTGTATTCTGCCTGCTGAGCATTAAACGACTGTCAGACAAAGTTTGTGACTGAACATGGTGGAGAATTTAGCAGCTAAAGAGTCAAATAGTGCCTCACGAGTTGGTGTAGACAACCCAGAGCTAAAGCGCAAGTAAAAATTAAACTCGCATACATCAGGTGGAAAGAAATATGACTCAGTAAGAATGTTAATATTGCTACATGTATGCTGGACGTGTAAATAGATTCGAACAGCCCTAACAACTTTATCAGGTGATGATATGTCAATGTTGTTGAGAGCTTGTTGTGCTGCTCCTACATCATGCCAAAAACAATCAATTAATGCAGGTTTAATTAAGATTTCATGTTAGATATATACTGTATACAAGAATCAAAGAAAGCAAAAAGGAAGAACTAAGAGAAACATTCATACTAATCCAACAAAGTTTACTGAAGGGCAGCACAGCAGGAAACTGCTTGATACTTGATTAGCTGCAAAAATTGCTTCCCCGCTCTCCTTTGTCATTTTCTTCCCCAAAGCCTTTCCTTCACCTTCTTGTGTTTACTGTCTGTCTTTCATACTTTCATCTCCCTTAGCAGCTTTCTTTGTCTCTGTTATTTATCTGTGTTCTGTGGGCTTTGACTATCTGCTAACTGGCAAACTGTTAACGCACGTATGTGTGTGTGTGTGCTTGTATATAAATAATTATGGTGAGGTGACAGTGTGCTTTGTGTGCACATCCGTTTGAAAATATGAACTTGTAAAAACTGTCTGTATGAAACTGTTAATGTGGGCAGATATATGTGTGAATCACAGTTTTCATTTGTAAATTGTGTGTGTGTGTGTGTGTGTGTGTGTGTGTAGAAGCTCATCATGCTTGTGCTATCCTTTTTCTGCCACATTGCCATGGCGACAGTGCCCTCCCGGGGTAATGGGGGACGAGTGCGCCAGAGCTATTTATTCTCTCTTTCTCCCTCCCTCCCTCTCTCCCTCCCTCCTTCCATCCATCCATCGCCTTCTCTTTTCCTCCGTCTCTCGCTCTCTCTCTCTCCATCTCTGCCCTCTTCCTCCCGCAACCTCTCTGTCTCTCTCCTCTCTCCGTCTCCCTCCTTCCGCTGCTATTTCTTCCCCTCTCTGATTGGCTTAACACTCTCCTCCTCAAAATGAGATACTGCCTAATGAGACAGAGGGTGAGGAAGAGAGGGAGGGAGACAAAGAGCAAGTGTCTTAAAAAAGGGAAGCAGAAATTATATGGGGGAGGCGATCTATGCAGACTTGTGTTCGTCTTTGCATGTAAAGAGAGAAGCTGATTTGTGATGTCATTTTGGAGGGAAATAGTGCAGGATGTCTATACATACACATTTAGCTTTCTGTCTTTGGTATGTGCATAAGTGTTCATTACTGTATATGCATGTAGTCTCTTCAGATGAGTGTGTGTGTGGTGGTCGAGGCTTTGGGCTCAGTTGGGGTCATGACCTTTATAATGGTTAAAGCAGCGTTTCCCAGCCTTTCCGACTTGTGTCCCCTTAAAATGAAGTAAAAGGAAATCTTCTTGTGACCCTGTTTTATATTGTTTGGGTTAACATGTGAGTGATTTTTCTATTTTCAGATTGTTTAATTTCAATATTTTTAGAAGCCTTGTGGGATGGGATTCACAAGAACATGGCAATAATTATACAAAAGCCAGAAAATAAACATTTTCTGTAGCAGAATATGTTTTTAATTCTTCCATGAATCACCTCTTGACCCCTGAGATATATCTGGTGGTCCCTTTGGGGTGTCTTGACCTCAAGTTGGTAACCTCTGGTTAAGGCTGGTGAAATTTTTTTTTCTCTTCATTGTTAATAAATCCGATGACAAGTCCCAAAGATGCCTTTTGAGAGAGCCAGTACAGCTGTTTCCCCCTGTTTACCGTCTTCATGCAAAGCTAAGCTAATTGGCTGCTGGCTGTTGCTTCATATTTACCACACACACACACACACACACACACACACACACGAGTGGTATCAATGTTCTTATCTGACTCTTGGCAAGAAAGTAAGTGTATTTCCCAAAATGTTGAACTATTCATTTAAAGTCTTAAGTAAGTTTCTAAAAAAGCTGGACACTAGTTTTTAGCAAAAGTTACTAAAACAGGAGTAAATAGTGCATTTGTTGGGGACTATTTTCAGCTGTGGATGAAGACCCATTATTGTTATTTGAAGTATATATGGCAGCAGGATGGTGTATGTAGGATGGATTTGAGATAAAATACAGTGTCCATGTTCATTGTTATGAAGGAACATAACACCCAGTGCAAATGTGTGGCTCATTTTCAATAGTTTTTGGATAATAATGGAGCTCTATGGCACAGAGGAGTAATATCAATATATTCAGTACTTGTTCAGCTCTTTGTTGGTTTTGGTCTTTTCACTGGATTTGCTGACAAAAAGATTATTGTATTTAACCTGAGTCCAACAATCTTCACACACAACCTTGTGCATCTAACAGGGAGAGACAAATGACATAGTGATGGAGGAAAGATTAGAGCGAGATGGAGACAGTGGGAGGGAAAGGTAGAACGGAAGACAGAGTAATAAGGAAAGAGAGAGACGGCGAGGGAGGAGGGAGGGGGCAAAGATAAATGGCCGAGTAGACGGGAAGATGAGTGAAGCGAGAGAGCAACACTGTGTGACATACTGCAGACAGAAAGACTAACGGAGCGAGAGACTGAATGGGCAAGGAAGGGAGACGAGAGAGAGGGAGAGAGAGGAAGAGAGAGAGAGGGAGAGGGAGAGAGCCGAGGCACGTCAATCGCCCCCTCCTCTCTCCCTCCTCCCTTTTCCTCCCCCATTTTCCCTCCCCCTGCCCTCCCTGCCATGTAGCAGACCTTCGCTGGATGGTAACAAGCCACTCAGACGGCTGCAGCACACACACACACACACACACACACACACACACACACACACACACACACACACACATACATGCACGCACGCGTTGGCTATCACCAGATTTTCTGAAGATCATTTAAACCTGCATATATGCACTACTGTACATACGTGTACTCACGTGTGTGTGTGTGTGTGTGTGTGTGTGTGAAGTGTGTGTATCACTGTAACAGTGGTGGTGAAAAACAGCCTCTACATATTTAAAGGGGGAAAAAAAGGACCCACATCACATGGTTGTTATTCTCTCAAATCTGCCTTTCAGGTCACTTTGACAGTCCACTCTCTCTTGCTCTCCCTCCCTCGCTCTAGCACACACACACACACACACTCACACTCACACACACTCTCTCTCTCTCCAGCGCTCAGCCTCTCGTTCCCTCCCTTTCTCTTCCTCTCTTTCTCCCTCTCTCCTCCCACCTGAGCTGTAATTTGCAGGGCTGATGAGGGTGAGGGCAGAGCAGAGGCAGGAACAGAATTCTCCTCACTCTATAACACACACACACACACTCACACACACTCAAACACACACACGGTGTGATTCACAGTGTACAGCTACAACTGAGAGAATCCGATCCTTTGTGTGTTCTCTTTTTTTAACCTCTTCTTCCCCTCTGTCTCTCTTTTCCTCCCTCGTCGTCACTCTCTCCTACTCTCTCCTCCCTCCCTCCCTCTCTCTCTTTGCTCCCTGGTGGTGGTGGTGGTGGTGGTGGTGTGTCTGTGTGTATGTGTGTGTGTGTGTGTGTGTGTGTGTATATGTGTGTGTGTGTGAACCGTGGGGATAACAGACGCTCATGTGAGCAGCCTCAGTGGCGGCAGCAGTGACTGGTGAGAAAGAGGAGAGGAGAGGAGAGGAAGAGAGCAGGGATAACAGAGCCACCACCACCATCATTCTGATCGGATTCACACCAGACATGTGAGAAGATGTCCGTGGGCGGCTGCGCGTGTCCCGGTAAGTAGCTGCCGTGGTGATGGTTGCCGTTAACGACAGTCCCGCTGCCTGTGCCGCTGCTGTTGCCAGCTGCTGACTTTTTTTTCTGGTTGTTATTGTTGTTGTTGTTGTATTTTGGACGGCGAGTGCAGCCGCTGCTGTGCCGTGGCGTGACTGGGCCAAAGAGAGACAGGGAGAGAGGTGCCCCAGGGCCCCGGGGCTCTGTTTGCAAAGGCTCATGGGAGGTCGCCCTCTGTGATGGCAGAGAGGATGGAGAGCAAAGAAGATACTAGAATAGATGGATCAACATGTAGTCTGTTTCATTCTCACTTTTCACTGTCAGTCCGACCACAAAAACGCTTTTTACTGTATGTTGTTTAGTTTGTAGATTTAACAGGAAGAGATTGTTTCAGCTGGCAGTGCAGACATCTGGACATGAAGTTGTTGCTATGGCACCACTAATGCTACCTCTTGTCTCTCTTCCTCCGCCAGTTTGTTGTTGTTGTAGTTGCAGATGATGATGATGATGATTTCTGACTGTTGGCCCGGGTTAACAGAGTTCTTTTAAGGTCGGCACAGTACCAGATGTTACAGTTACTTATTCACGGTGAAAGAAAAAAAAAAAACAAAAAAAAAAAACTGACCGCCCTCTCATGCAGAGAATAGCAGAAAGAAAAGAAAAAGAGGGATCAAAGTGTGACATTTAAAGGGCAGAGATCACTGGCTTGGATCAAAGACTCGCATGATTGATTCTGCACCTCTTCCCACACAAGAGTTGTTAATGAATGTTTGATGTTTCACGGCTCACACAGGAGTATATCATTTAAGATGCATAAAGCGGTCGATGAAAGTGATATAGAGACTTCTAATTCAGACGTAGAAGCAGCTTTTTGTTAATGATGCCACAGTGAAAATGCAGCATCACCACATTTGTTTGGCTTTAAGTCACTTTAAGCACCTCTAAAGATGTGACTCCTACTCTCATTGTTGTCTTTTCAAGTCATGACATAGATTTATAATGCTCTTGTCAGAGGAGTTTTTGTTTTTGCCCAGAAGTTCTTTCTTCCTGAGTTCATGGAAGGAGGTCATTAAGTGCATACCTGACAGAGAGAAAGGCAGAAACATGCTGACCTTGCCTTCAGTGGTGGAGACACTCACACTCACTTTTTTTTTTGGCTTAACTTGAAAGCAAAATGACAACATGATTAAAAAAAAAAAAAACAATACAAAACAACCCCAGAGTCAGAGTTTTGATTGTCACCATTTTTAATAAAATTGGTCAAAGTTGAATAACAGTTGCAGGGCTTCTGGGAGCTGAGTCACAGAGAGCAACCAAGAGGGAGTAATATCTGTGATATCAGACCACCATATTGAGAGGTGAGCGACTGGTTCACCGTCTGTAAAGGCTGAGAAACTCTCCCGCAGTCCTCAAACTGTTGTGTTTGGGTTTTTGGGTGCCTGACAGCAAACAGATAATTCTTCTCATTTTATTGACTTTAATCAGACAGAGGAGGAAAGAAAAAGAGAAATCAAGGTCTAGAAATAAACTCTGTGCCGCTGGCTATATATGATTAAGTGTTACAGCGATTTATGTTGCGCTCCGGATGGGATGTGTAGGACATGAAATATAATCTTATTGCAGAAAATGTATTCATAATCACGATAGATGTACTCAGAAACTACTGTCATACAATATTCAGCAGTAGAAGAGGAGGAAGTTAGTGTGATAGAGTTGTGTGAGTTGCTGCGTGTGTGTTTTTTCGGTCCCGTGTAGGGTGCAGTATCATCCTGACGTGGCCTCCTCTTCTCTCTCCTGCTTACCAGGCCACAGTGGCCGCTGTGGTCAACCCTCAAACAGCCGGGATGTGGATAGAGAAATTTAGCCAACCACGCATTCAGGATCAGATTACCCTGGTGCCAGTCTCGACTTTAATCATTAGAAAGATGGAAACACTAACTGGTCCCATGTTTTGTGGTTTGGAAACTCTTTAGCTGACAGATTGTTTTGAAAGCGGAAAGTTTAGTGGGAGTAAGTTAAGAGACAATGCCAACTCATCCTGGTCTGTACAGTTGTAGCTTGCAAGCAGATGAATGGGTGATAAAATGGCCGAGGATTAAAGCAGAAGGAGCTAGAAATGTGAGGGAAAAAAAAGAAAGAAAAAAAAAGATTTGGTATCAGCAAGGACAAACTCTCCAGAAATCCCAGATTACGTTTGTCTGTGTGTGTTATATTGACATAAGTTTGTCTTGGGCACACAATGGCACAGGAAAAGGTGGTGTATCTGTGTTAAATGTGACTGCATATACACAAGTTTGTGTGCGTGCGTGTGTTTTCAATCTCTGCGCAGCACCCCGTGCTACAAAGGCAAACGCTGCCACCTCAGCCGTTAAACAAGCCTGCACAGCAGAGGCGGGAGCGTTTGTTTAGAACCGAGCCCTAGCTATCTTGCGGTCAGATTGCATACTTAATCAACGTGGTCATGGAAATTTCCAAAAAGACGTATGACCGCACTCTTGTGCGCTCCACTTCTGCACTCATATTGTTCTCTCTGGTGTTCCCCTTCCTTTTTTCGCCTCAGTTTCTCTGCTTTATGAATTCTCCTTTTTTCTGCTTTTCTCCTGATTTCTCTTTCAGTTTCCAGCAAGGGAATAACATTGCTTTTCTCATCTTAATGGACTCCATGTTCGATGTCAACACAGATTTTTCAAACTTTTAAGAAAAACAACACAATGTTGAAACTTTTCCAACAGGGAATATGAGAAAACATCAGTCATTCCTTTATATTTTTTCATGCAAGCTTGGAGGCCTTAAACAATGTGTGTAATGAGTAAAACTTCACTTATACTCACACGCACGCACACACACATACACACACATACACATACACATACACATACAACATACGGTAACTAAAATCCAATGTAAACACTGCCTCCAAATATGGAACAATCACTTCCATTCACTCATTTCAACTTCAAATAAACCCAAAGCTTGACCCTACAGTGACGCTGGTTCATTTAAGTTAAAAGTTATTTCCGCATACATTTATAATACGTCGATGGACGCTGCTCTGGTCGACTGTGATAGAAAATATAATATGATAGAAAAATATGAAACTACAGTTTCTCTTTAGTCCTTCCTCTCTCTTTTTCTCGTTCTTGCTTGTTTACATTCCAGAGCCGTGTTCAACACAGAGGGATCCTCCCCCTTCTTGTGTGGGCTCAGAGTTTGTGCGTGACTTTGTGTGTATGTGTGTGTGTGTGTGTGTGTGTCAGGACGTACACACACACACACACAGCATGTGCCCTGACATGTGGATGACATAAACAGCGGGACAGAGTGTGTCGGGATGTGGTCTGAGCTGCGATGCAATCATTAAAGGAAGTGTAAGTTACAATACAGTATACTCTCTGAAACCGCAGATGCTTTGTGCTTTGTGGTCAATCAGACTCAGGACAGACCCTCACATTACACCCCTCTTTTTCTCACCCCCTGCTCCCTCACCTCTATCCCACCCCCCCTCATCTTCCTCCTGCACACTGTTTCACTCTGCACTGTGTATATACCTTCATCCTCCCTTCTTCCCCCCCCCCCCCCCCGCCCTCTCTCCCTTTTTCTCTTTGACTCCCCTGATTGCTAGCGTATGTTGCCTGGCTGGCTGGCTGGCTAGATGAGGGGAGGGAAGGGGAGAGGGAGAGGGGGGGGGGGGGATAAGGAGGGAGGAGAGAGAGAGAGAGTAGGGGAGAGAGAGAAAGAGAGAGAGAGGAGAGAGAAGGGGGAAGGGACTGTGCCCTCTCATGCAGAGAGTCACATGGTGTCCCTGATTGGAGGAAAATGAGTAAAGACTGCAGCCTGGCTGAAATGGCAACAGACAAAAACGCACAAAGGCTGAGCTGTTTAGAAACGGGTTGCACAACAAGAGAGCCTGAAGAAGAGGAGGAGGGTGTGACGGAGGGGAAGAGAGAGGGAGTGAGCAGATACAGAGGAAAGATGTGGATTAAGAGAGGAAGAAGAGGAGGGGTGGGTTGGGGTGGGGGGGTGGGGAGGGGGGGCAGAGAGCAGAAGAGCCCAGGCAGAGACGAAAAGAGAAGGCAAGTGGGAGATGAGCACTGTAGGAGCGCAGGAGGAGTGGGCGAGTAGGTGGGAGGGAGGGAGGAAGAGAGGGTGAGACAGAAAGGCAAGCGAGAGAAAGAGAGAGAGAGAGAGATCAGACTGTGTTTCTATGTTTTCTGCAACGCTGAGCGCTGACGTGATTGGTTGGGGGGGGGGGGGGGGGGGCAGACCTGACTCTGAGATCAGAGACAGACAAAATGGCTCCCAGAGAACAGACAGAGAACGCAGCATCAGGGCACTGTCATCTCCCCTCACACAGCTGTCAGCTGACACCAGCCGCTGCCACACACACTCACGCACTCACACATCTGACACACACACCCACCCTAAAGGCTAAGCCACCTGCAAAATGCAAGTGTGAGAGGAGAAAGTGAGAATGATGGATCATTAAGTTACACATACATGTACACTTTTATTTTTTTAAATTTTTTTTGGGAGGGGGGGGGGACTTTTTGAAACGCAGATCATATATAGTGTATTAATGACAACCTGGCTCAGCCTTTTTCCCACTTTAATCCCTCTAGCCATTGGCCCCCGCTATAACATGTGACGCACTTGCTCGGCTGAAGTTCCCTTGTTGCAGTGTGTCTGTGTTCGCCTGCCAGAGAAAATCCTGAGTGGGGAATTCATCCAGTGAGTGAGAAAATACTGTAGGGCAGGATGAAAACAAACACACTGGTTTGCTGCGGCCACAGGAGGGCGCTGCTATCAAAGGACAAGCAGAACGCTCTCCGTCTCTGATTGTAGGTCAGTTATATTTTTTTCCCCCCTATGTAATGATGTGTGGTGAAGTCCTGACTGCAAATCAAATTCAGAACGACGGCTTCCTGCAGAATAACAACAGCAGCATTTGCACACAATTTTACTTGTAATGCAGATTAGCATAAGAGCTTTGATTATTGTTCTTTTATGTAAAATTGTGTCTTTACTTGCTTTTGTCTGCCTCGTCTGTCTGACTAAAATATTCAGATCATTAACTTAAAGATCCCCTCAAGACATGTTTTCAGATACATAAATATACTTTGCTTTGAAGAATACGTAGTGTCTAAAATGGTTTTTCCACAAAAAGTTCAATTGTCTTGTTAAAATCCTCAAAATTAAATCTTCTCCTTCTCCTCCATAGAAAATTACAGATTCTAGAAATATTAAAATTAAAATATTTTTCATCTCAAAAGTTTAGCAGCTTGACAAAAGATGTCTTCTTCTTCACTGTAAAGTCCATTCTCAGCGTACTGGAGGCTTCATAAGTTGTATAATGGATCACGATTGTCACAAATGGTTATAGGTTCACGCCTTAAACTCCTTAAAGATTTAAGATAAGCAGAGAGAAATGTTACACTTTCAGTAGAACAAAAGCAAAGCAAAAACAAGGACCACAGAACTTAAAGACTTCAGATCCGTTGTCCTGACCTCATGAAATCCTTTGAGTACCTTGTGCTGTCCTTCTTCAGATCCATCACACATGTGGACCACTGTAGTTTGCCCACAGAGTCAACAGGTCAATATGGCTCTCCACTACATCCTCCAGCATCTGAACACTGCAGGAACCTATGCCAGGATCCTGTTCATGGACTTCAGCTCCACCTTCAACACAATCAGGACCAGCTCTCCCAGCTGAATGTACCTGACTCCACCTGCAGCTGGATCACAGACTTCAGTCTGACAGGAAGCTCTTGAAGCTGGGGAAACCTGTCTCAGACTCCTGGACCATCAGCACTGATTCCCCTCAAGGCTGCGACCTTTCTCCAGTTCTCTTATCCGTGTACACCAACAGCTGCACCACCAGTCATCAGTCTATCAAACTCTTGAAGTTCACAGATGACGCCTCCCTTGATGGACTCACCTCTGGTGTGGATGAGACCACCTACAAGTGGGAGGTTCACCATCTGATGATTTGGTTCAGACAAAACAAACTTCGAACTCAACTCTCTAAAGACATTGTAGATGGTTGTGGATTTCAGAGGGAATTCAGCCCCACCCATCACAGTGTGTGATTGCCCAGTTGACACTGTAGAGTCCTTTCGCTTCCTGGGAGCCATCATCACCTACGTCCTCAAGTGGGAGCTGAACATCAGCACCAAGAAGGCTCAGCAGAGGACTCTTACTTCCTGCAGCAGCTGAAGAAGTTCAACCTGCCAAAGTCAGTAATGGTGCACTTCTACACTGCCATCATTGAGTCCATCCTTACCTCCTCCATCACCATCTGGTACACTGCTGCAGCTGCCAAAGACAAGGGCAGACATCCACTGTTCCGAAAAAGTGATCAGTTGCAATACGCCAACCCTCCTGGACCTGCACGCCTCCAGGACACTGAGGCAAACAGGAAAGATCATGAACCCTCCCACCCTGGACACAAACAGTTTCAAACACTTCCCTCCAGTAAGAGGCTGAGGTCTGTCAAGACCAAAACCTCACACCACAAGAACAGTTTCTTCCCATCTGCAGCTACCTCATCAACAAGGCCCAGGACCCCCAATGACACTGACTCTACCCTAATCTTTTATAACCTTATATATCTAACATGGCACATTACATTAACACAACCTGAGGTATTATTATTATTATTAACTGCACATTACATATACTGTTTACTCATCATTATTTTGCACATTTCATCTCATTCTCTTCAATTTAAACCCATAGCAGCTCTTCTCACTTAGAATATATTTTAAATATTTTATTTTTTAGTATAAATTCTTTCTTTCTTTTTTATATTATTTATGACTACTTACTTTTTTGTATATTTTTCAACTGTTTCAACCGTTTTTCAACTGCACCAAAACACCAAGGCAAATTCCTAGTATGTACAAATGTACTTGGCAGAGATGAATGTGAAAACAGCCTTTTAGTGTCTGCACATACATCATTCTGCACAGTGAAGCTCAAACAGCCAACCAAAGGAACAAGAAGCAGAACACATTTTGACTGGAGAGGAACTTTAAGTAAAAGTAGCATTGCAACAATGTCCAAATACTCACTTTTTAATTAACTATGTTTGTCATCAGAAAAATGTACTGAAATATACAAAACGTGGAAGTTCTCATTATGCATAAAAATGGTCCCTGTGAGTGAAATACTGTCCAAACACTTTACGCACTAAAACTGAAGATGCTTTCAAAAATAATGCTATAAATAGTTTGTAATAATCAATTAACTTTGCCTTCAAAACAGCACCAATTCTCCTCAATACACTTGTTTTCAAGGTACTTGGAGGGTCGATTGTTAGAAGCATCTTGGAGAAGTTGCCACAGTTCTTCTGTGGATTCAGACTGTTTCAGTTATTTCTGTCTCTTCATGTAATCCCAGACTGACTCCATGATGATGAGACCAGGGCTCTGTGGGGGCCGTAACATCTGTTGCAGAACTCCTTGTTCTTCTTGTTGGTGAAGATTGTTCTTTAGACTCTGGCTGGATGTTTGGGATTGTTGTCATGCTGCATAATAAGTTTGAGACCGATCACATGCCTCCCTGATGGTATTGCATAATGGATAAGAATCTAAGCATCTAAAGTGCCTAAAACTAAAAATCTAATATTTTCACAAAGCAGTCATGCTAATTGAACCAATACAACAAGAGATATTATTATTAACTCATGTTTTAGAGCTGCAATGATTAGCCGATGAAATGGAAATAATCTGCACATTAATCAATAATGAAAATAACTGTTAGTTGCAGCCCTAGTTAATATCATCACATTGCTCAACCCCGTTATTAATTAACGTGTAAGTAGCATTTTCATGTAGTGGTTGGCTGAGCTGAGGATCATTTTAATTGGTACTTTATATATTGTGGGAGTGTCTAATCGATCACAATGCATTATATTTTAGTCATATTTAGTCATTATATGTTTTGGACATCAGATTTACATAGTTGAGTATAACAGATCAATGTTTGCCCCTGAAATGAAGTGGAGTAGAAGTATAAAGTAGTAAAAAGGAAGTAAAGTACAACTGCAGTTAAGTGTCTGTAATTCTGACTGTCTGGATTAGTAGTCATTCCTCTAAAGTGTGTCAGTTTGTATTGTGGCAGCCTTTGGATGTTTTATCAGAGCTGAATCAGATAGATCTCTGTCACTAAATCTGATCCAATAACAGAGTAAAAAAAAACCCTGAGCTGCCAAATTGATCAAGTAGTCGTTGTCTGGCAGACACTGACCACAGAAAGGAGCTTCAGAGATTTGTAGCTAGCTCTCATGAGGAGAAATGGGTCTGTCTGTGCTTTTAACAGTATGTTTGACTTTATTGCCATGAAGTGGTAAAAGCCATCAAACAGTAGCTTTGGGATTACATTTGGGGAAAGAAATAAAGTGAATGCAAACTATGAAAGCAGGAGAGGTTTTGTTTTCATTCCTGTTTGGGGGAAAATGGACACTGGCTGATCATCAGAAGTCGTCTCTCATTGTTAAAATCTTGGATCAGTTTAGTTTGGGCTTTTTCTAAACTGAGACCAACACAACACTGTCCTCAGATCGGTGTTTAAGACTGTGTCGAAGGGAGGGCGACTGGGACGCTTGTTATCAGAACTCCGGCAGACGTTTGTGCCGTTAAGTTTCCTGTTGACTAGTGAGTGGAAGTGGCACGCTGAACACATTTGCACATACACAGGCAACACATGCATTAGAGCGCACACGCACGCGCGCATACACACACATACACACACTGTAGGCATCCCCCCCCCCCCCCTTGTGCCCCTGAGCCTGACAGTCTGGACATGGGAGATATCAGAAAGAGGGAGAGGCTTGAAAACAGGGCCCAAGTCTTTGAGTTAGATCAGTATGTAGCTGTGAAAGTGCATTTGTGGGTGACAAAATGGCAATGACAGAACCGCTAGAGACTGAGGGAGGTAAGTCTCGCTTGCTGACCTTTACCTTTTCTGTCTTTCTTGTAGTCGATTCAGCAACATAAACATAAAAACCAAGAGGTCAAAGAAAACAGCTGAAAGAAACATGTTTGATTGTTCCTATTGATGTATCTCTCGGCTTTGTTGATCTCCAGATAAATTATCTTTAAGTCTTCTTTCTTGTTTTTTTTTTGTTTTTTTTGACTTTGACAAAGGTGAATTAACCAAGTTGTGCTTGTAGGTTTAAGTGTAAGCTCAGTGAAAACATCACACGGTGCACTTTAGGGAGTTTATTCAGCCACCGCACGCTGCAGCTTTAATCACTTATTATACATGGATTTATGGCTTTAGGTGTGAATGTGTGACTGCAAGTTGGGAAATGAGGCTAGCTGGTGATGTGAAGGTTAGGCAGCAGTGTGTGTGTGTGTGTGTTTGTGCGTGGATGTGTGTACTGTGTGTGTGACTCGCTGGTTGGGGTGCTGGTTGAAGATAAGGCCTGCCCTATGCCTGAGAGCGAAAGAGACGGTGTGTGTAAGCCCTTCAAGCCTTATCCTGACACACCTCCCACCCCCACCTCCTCTCCATCACCCCACCACACACACACATACACACACACACACACGCACTGGGGATTAACCCCGTCATGTACCATTTGAATGGGTGAGCTTTGGAGACGCACACACACAGACACACACACACACACACGCATAGGATTAACCCTTGTGTGGCCATTTCCATAGATGATTCTCAGCCTCACTCCAGTTGTGACAGCATTGACTGCTCGTGTTGCCATGGCTACAGGGGCCAGCGAATATAAGATAGGCAAATCCACACAAGTCACCCACAACAGACACTCTAAGCTACTACTGACTACACCTCCCCCTGGTACTAGACACACAAAGATGCTGCCAAAAGACTGACAGGAGCCTCGCGAGCTGTGAAGTGCTCATGTCACAGGCTTACCATGGTCAAACCAATATACATAAACTCAGCCCGAGCATCTTAGTCGCTGGTCGGGTGAGAGACAGGCCTTAGAGCAGCTTATCCTCTCCACATGTCTGGCTCTGGGACACACTGTACTTCACCATACTCCAGATTTCATACAACAGAGTCTGAAAAGAGGTCCACACATTTGAGCTGCCAGACATAAGGGAGTTATGAGTTTTGTGCTGTACATTTATATGCCAGACAGAAAACATCTGCACATATGTTAGAACAGAAGGACATTTTCTGTATTGAGATAGCAGAAACATAAAATAGACAGTCGGAAAAATTAAATATACAATTTAGTGTCTTAAAAAT
This sequence comes from Euthynnus affinis, assembly GCA_029490765.1. NCBI lineage: Eukaryota > Metazoa > Chordata > Actinopteri > Scombriformes > Scombridae > Euthynnus > Euthynnus affinis. Next base: position 28,864,769 of record CM055838.1, read on the forward strand.
GTTGGAATATTTGGAGTCAGTGGAGCACATTGTTCAATTATGAGGCCTGCAACAAATAGTATAATCATGTTAAACTGATGGAATAAATGATTATATGGGTCATCAATAAAATCAATAACTTGGTGATAAGTATAGCTGAAGTATTTAATTAACTTCATGATTTTTTTTGGTAAATATATTTTCATTATGAGTATGTTCCTTTATTTCTTCTCAGTGATGCTGCTAAATTCTAATGACTTTGGTGATCCTTCAGCAGGTCAAAGTTTTCCTGTTTCAGTGAAACATCTCAATACGTACTTGAAGGATTGGCACAAGCAGGTTCCCACAAATCATCATAACTTTGATCACCTGACCTTTCATTTAGTGCCATCATCAGGTCATTTAGATTTTGTTCAATACTTTGGCTAAGGACCTATTGCCTGCAAAACTGCTCAGCCTCAGTTTCTCATTCAAGTGAATGGAACTTTTGACTGCACATAAAACATACATACATAATGTATATATATATACTTTATATAGTGATACAGAAGATGATGATGATACGCTATATATACAGATCTTTCATACTGTATATATCATCTTTAAAGCATAAAATCTATGTATATAAATATTGTTTGATTGCAAAATGTTTGGTTCTCAGCTGCAACATCTAATGGAACCGACCCTTGAAATGCAAAACTGGTCCTGCAAACCAAAATGAATTTAAGCCCTCCACATCTATAAACTACATTTTTAAGTTGTTTCAGGTCATGATTATCCTCACAATCACTGTGGAATACACATTCCTGAATTAGAATAAGACTTACTTGTTCATATGTATGTAAACCTTCATCTCTGGGTCAAATTATTTAAAACTGACCCTCAAAAATAGTTCTGTTATATTTAATATTGCCACTTCTTACCAGTGTTTTGGTGTACAGGAGCCTCTGTGAAGACTGTTAACTGTTTCCACAGAGCGGCTCGTGAGAGCAGCTTAATTTGTGAATAAATCATTAATGAAACATTGTGTTTTCAGTCCTTATGTACATGGATAGTGTAGAAATCAGAACAGGTTGGTGGCTCGTATGACCGACTGCACTCTCTCTCTCTCTCTCACACACACACACTTACACATATACAGTATGAAAAACTCCTGACCTAATACTACTTGTTCTTTTTATATCTCAACTTTGGCCATATGGGTGAGTCCTCTCTGGCTGTGATCTGAATATCTGATTATAATTTGAGGCGATTTAAGCAGATTTAGAGGCCTATGGGATTCTCCTTTTGGCTTAGTGCTTTCTGTGTGTTTTGTGTGTGTGTATGTGTGTGTGTGTGTGTGTGTGAGAGAGAGAGAGAGCGAGCGAGAGCGAGAGAGGAAGAGAAAGAGAGAGAGATTCCCAATGGTAATGGATTTACTGGCCTACCTTGGAGACAGTTCAGTTTACAAACTCAAAGACACAATTAATTGTAAACAACCCAAGTCTGTTTTCCTTACATGAAAGTTAATTTATAAGATCTTAATCTCCTTTTGCCTGATCAGGCTGCCTTACTGCACTGCACTGCATGGGACCCACCTTGTATATTATTACACATGACCTGGGACTTGGCTGTCAGTGTCTCAGCTCAGTTGTTTTTGTAGCAAGCTGATGATGTGCACTAATTAGGCGAACATGAAAACCACTTTGCAGTCAGCACGATCTTTATTTGCACACACACACACTTCCACTTGACTGCATTAGGGCCAATTCTCATCTGTGTCAGTTACAGGGAAAGGATGGGATGCGGGGAGGAGGAAGGAAGAAAAAAAAAATATGCTTACCAGACAACCTTTATGTGCAGTGGGAGTGGGGGGCGGAAGGGGGGCGGCTGGCGGTGCTGGGCAGAGGAGAGAGGAGCATTGCTGAGGGAGAGGAGGAGGAGGAGGAGGAGGAGGAGGAGGAGGAGGGCCTACAGCTATTGTTCATGTCCTCCCGTGAACAAAGGGCTCATCGGGGTCCGTATGTAAACCCACAGCAGGCTTCAGCCCACTGACAAGGCCTCATGCGGGACAAAACATAGCCGACCGACTCCCGCAATTTGGGCCTTATTCCCTCTCAGTCTCGCGGTTTGAGCAGATTTTTTATTGATCCTATTCAGAGGGACGTATTGTGTTGGTACGTTGCGTCCAGCGGGCCTATCCGTCTTTACGCACGGAGCGTACACACGGTCTATCACCACGGATCTGTAAACATCAATTTTCTGATTGGACTTCTTTGCAGGTAAAAAAGGGGTCGCTTTACCCCATAAACACACACATTTTCCTGCAATGTCTGGCAGCTGCGCCGGTTAAACGTAGTTTACGAGCCGCCGCGGTTGTAATTTGTTGTGTTTTTCGGCGCTTTCTCGTTGAAAAGGGGATTTAACGGCTAACGGCTAACAGCGGCTAACTGGTTATCAACTGTTTTCAAGGCTGGCTAGCGTTAGCTTGTCCCGCAGGCCCACACAAGGCAGTGTTGTATACAGGCTACGCTTTGACGAGCGAGGACAGTGAGGTTATTTTATCGTGTATATTTCAGTAGCTATCTCGCTTGTTAAAATGGTGTTTGTAGGCGTTTGTGGTTGTAAACTCTTCCCCCCCGAAATGACCCGTTTTGGCCGAGCTAACAGCTACGTGTTAGCAGTATGCGCTGGCTGCCTTTCTAATTGCCTTTGTAAGCAGGCAACCCCTCGTCAAAAAATGTGCTTTGATTGATAGAGTTGTGACATACTTAACTGGCGAATAGAACGTTTTAAGTGCAACTTGATAAAATCCTTAGATTCATGTCGGGTTTTCGTATAAAAAAAATAAGAAAAAGTTTGCAGGTTAATGCTTCAGTGTAACCTAGCTATCGCTTGTATTCCGTTTGGATACTTAGCAATCGTGATGACAGGAGTCCAACACCACGACGTGTTATTATTATTTAGAAGAGACTTGGTAATGCTCAGTGGATTTTTGTTTTGTGAAATCAAATGTTATGTGTTTTCTTTCGGGATTCATGCTTCAAAATATGTGAGATCTTACGCTCTGAAGGTTTGGTGACGGTAGCTACCGGTAGCTCAAACCAAGGAAGTTGAGATATGTGTAATGTGTGTGTGTGTGTGTACGTATATATGTAGAGTTTCTGCTTGTAAGAGAGAGGGGAGCATGATTCCCAGTGGAGGAAGTGAAATCCAGCTGATGTGATTGTGACTGCCTGTCATTAACAGCTAACAGGAGAAGAGAGGAGCTAATGGAGCTCTCAACAACTAATGGACACTTAACCATCGATTATTTATTTATTTATTTATCAACCCCCATTTGTTTTCCTCTGGTGCTGCAGCCAGGCCTTTGCATAGCATTGCTGGCTCTCACAGAGTAAACAAGATGTTTTTGCATAAAGTGAAGACAGGGTTTCAAATGGATGGCTTTTTCTCTCCCCTGTGTAGAAGATGTGATACTTGTGTTAAAGATCTGTGCTTATCTTCATGGAAGAACTTTCCTTGTAGATTTATTATCTATTCAGCAGTAGGTCTGTTGGAGAGATATGCTTGATGATGTGACCACTGTTACACATAGGACCATAAGACATTTTCTTTTTTAATAGATAACATACTGTAGATTAGACCAACTACCTTGATGTATGTCAGTGTGGTCCCTAAGTTCAGTTGTGAACATGGCTTTCTGTCATTCTCACAACAATATTTTGGCATGTTTATGTTGTTGTAAAGTCTCCAATAAATATACAAAAATCTGACTTTAGACAACGAGCATACATTATTGAAAAGTCTTTTTAAAAACATTGCTGCAGTGGTCTCAAATCACAATTGCCCTCACTGGAAAACATCTCACTCTCTCTCACACACACACATTGATATGTTTTAATATGCAGAGACAAGACAGAGAGACATTAATGAGGCGGGGCTTCACCATGGTGACGGCAGGGGTCATGACCTGGAGGCCGCCACGCCTGGATGGCCTTTATAGGAGAGCTGGGCAATTAGAGTAGAACAGGAGGACGGAGATGTATGTGTGTGTGAGAGATATTCATCAGTTTTTTTTTTGTTTGTGTGTGGATTGGGTCAGTATTTGTCTGTCAGAGTAATTGGTCTATTTGATAGTTGTATATTGAGCGTGAAGAGAGAGTAGCAGTGTCTGTAGCCGTGTAGCAGGAATACAGTGTTTACAAGACTCTCCTTCCTGATCATGTTGTTGTTTTGCGTCTTCCTGCAACAAGATTGAGGTATTTGGGATGATCTGTGAGTGCAGCCAACTAAAACTGGGCCATACTGGCCAGCACAGGCTGCCTTCACCCTCACATAATACAGTCATTCTTTGTAAGGCCACTCCAAAAGCGAATAGTTAACTAATGCCACTGTTATCTCGTATGGTATAGTAACCTCAGCCACCATCCTCTTCTGTGTTCTTTCTTTTTTTTTCTTTACAATGTAAATGTTTATTTACAGCCCCAGCTGGACCACTGTTTACAATGTGTTAAAAGCTTTGCAGTGTCGGTAGTTTGAATTTGTGGATTAATAGATACTGTGTTTGTTCCCAGATTTGACACATTATTTATGTTGTTTCTGACAGATGTAGCTGTTACACTTAACTGGAAGCCCTAAAAACTAACATTTTAACTAATCTCTAAACCTACACCATGAGAAATGTACTTTACATTCATGTTCTTTCTAATATTTTTTTCTCACCTGTCTTCCAGGCTGTTCCTCCAAGTCATTCAAGCTGTACTCCCCTAAGGAGCCCCCCAACGGTAGCACTTTCCCCCCTTTCCATCCCGGCACCATGCTGGACAGAGACGTGGGGTGAGTTTTATCTCTGTGTCTTTGTGTTTGGGTGTGTATACTTTGCAGAGTTGGTGTGTTCATACAGAAATCAAAGCAGACTTTATAGACGGCAAGATTACATATAAACACAATGGAAAGACTCAATTGGGTACTATTAGGCACATATTTTCCTGGTGGTGGCTCCAAGGGAAAATTAGCATTGATCCCAGTGCTATATGAATCTGCTTTATAAATGAACAGAAACAAAAGGAGAAAGTAGAAAGACTGGAGGGTGATTTCTGAAAGAAGTGGAGGTTCTGGTGAGTTGTTGGATCAGAGTCCCTTTCTAGCTAGCTTAGAGCTAACATCTGTACACTTGGTACTTTGGCTGTTTGATTCAGATAAACACAAACTGTACAAACGGTCCAGCAGTCAAATTAGCGCGAATGAAGGCGAAAATTCTCTTTCGCTTTCTGTCTGAACACACTTTTGTAAATGTATTTGTATTATCAGATACCATGTTTATACAGTCTGACAAAGCCAGCAGATATCATGAGTTCAGTGTCTGATACAAGACGTTAGCCTGGAAAACCTCCAGTGATCAATTGATCTTGGCAGCCGACCAATAATTTAACCAATCAGCAAACTGTGTAAAGTGGTTTTGATAACAGAGTCAATGCGTAACGCTGTATGGTGAATTTGAACTACACAGTGACTGTTGGTGTTTGCTCAGGTTCACAAACGTCCTGGACAAATACTGGATGGACAATACAAATACTAATACTCAAATTAGATGTTAAGAAAATGGTTCCACTGGATAGTTTTGGTAAAAGTGAGTGTTTCCACAACAACCACTATATTTTGTATGTGATGCTGCACCATCATACTCAACTGTAACACTATAAATTTGGTCTTCAGATCAGGTGCTAAATGTATATTTATGTGCAAGTTAAGTGTACAATAGACAAAGTATTGGTAGAACACTTATTTGAAAATGATAGCACTATCATACCTAGGTATTCTGGGAACACCGTTGGGTGCAGGAAGGTTTATTGGTGATATTTTAGCAAAGGAGAACACTTGTGTTTGTTTTGTCACTCTGTAAATGGCTGATCCAATAGCCTGTGTAATTTAGTGCAGTGTCATTTTTGTCCATCGCCATTAACACAACCCATTATTCAGGCAAATGCTAGTTGAGCTACAAGCTAAAACTGTTGAGTGGGTAATGTTTAATGCTAAAATCGATTTGACTCGACTTGTGTGGCTCAGTAAGGTTAGGAAGCACACCTGAGAAGAATTGTGTGCCGTGCTGCACAACTTGTCCTTTTGCAGCGGGCCAGTTTGCATCAGTTGGTGTGTGTGTGTTTGTTTGTGTGTAACTGAGACGTGTTGTTATTTACTGTCTCCTTGTATCATCCAATTTGTGCCATGTTTGGCTGGCGTCCCAGGGTCATAAAGATAGACTAGCTCTTGGAGGAGGGCATATTAGCACTATAGCTGAATGTAATAATCTCTCTGTCTCTCGTTTCTCCAGTCCCACCCCAATGTATCCTCCCACATACCTGGAGCCAGGAATAGGGTAAGACTGCATTATTTCTCAGTATCTGCAGCTAATGTGAAAACTGCATTAACACAAGTGTAGATAAGGTCGTGGGAAGCTGTATTCTTATCTCGCTTTCAGTACAAATTTTGCATTTAGTCTGCAGCGAGGCTAAACTAGGTTGTGAAACAGTCCTAAAAGTACTGAAGCTGTCATATTACCTCCAGATAACTGTTCTTAACCCGTCTGTCTTTTGTTTTCTCCTCTTGTCTTTTTGTGGCTCAGGAGGCACACACCATATGGCAACCAGACAGACTACAGAATATTTGAACTCAACAAACGGCTACAGAACTGGACAGAGGTTCATAAGCTCGCACTGCACACATACACATATACACACACTCAAACACACTAATAACTAAAGAACTGTGTTGGTAACTGATTATTTTCCCACCTCTCCACCTTGTAGGAGTGTGATAACCTGTGGTGGGATGCGTTTACTACAGAGTTCTTCGAGGACGACGCCATGTTGACCATTACTTTCTGTCTGGAGGATGGGCCCAAACGTTACAGTAAGAAACATACAGAATAATCTCTGTTTGAGGGACATACTGCACTTTACATCCCAAGTCCTACAGTCAGGAAGATGTTAACAAGTTGTTCAGTCCAGTTATGTTTCCATAACCTTTGCATTTTCTCTCCTTCTCTCCAGCAATTGGCCGGACGTTGATTCCAAGATACTTCCGGAGTATATTTGAGGGCGGTGCCACTGAGCTCTACTACGTGCTGAAACATCCGAAGGAGTCCTTCCACAACAACTTTGTCTCCCTCGACTGTGATCAGTGCACCATGGTCACCCAGAATGGAAAGCCCATGTTCACACAGGTGCGTGTTTGCGCCTGTAGCTGTTTAAAAACACCTTTGTTTTAAAATATGTATGACTGTTTCTGTCATTTATTAATACAGTTAAGGAAACATCTTTGTAAAATTAACATCATTTCTCCTGCATGACCACCCCCACTTACAACCCTAGTATGTCTGCAGAGGTGCAGCTTGTACTGTTCTCTGCATAGATTTTATAGTTGAACTGCTGTTTGCTGACCTCAGTCCTCTGAACTGCTGTAGGTGTGCGTAGAGGGGCGCTTGTACCTGGAGTTCATGTTTGACGACATGATGAGGATAAAGACGTGGCACTTCAGCATCAGACAACACCGTGAACTCATCCCCCGCAGTATACTGGCCATGCATGTGAGTAGATACAGAGAGATTGGCGATCCACAGGGGTACATATGATGTACGTTATGTTGTTTTTGTGTGTGTGTCAGTTATTTTAATCTGTGTCTTGTTTGTTGGTATTTCAGGCCCAGGACCCACAGATGCTGGACCAGCTGTCCAAAAACATTACAAGATGTGGCCTGTCGAACTCTACTCTTAACTACCTCCGAGTAAGTGAAGCACGCATAGAACATTTTAACTCAAGAATGACGCCGGTGTTTGATTCATTGTGTCATGATCATGGTCCGCTCATATTTTAGTAAGAACACATAAAAATAAAATGCTTATCTGGTACCTTGCAGCCGTTCAAATTATAGCTGTACTTGTACTTAAAATTGTCAAAATTGTTGTTGAGACATTGAAGTTACTATGTAGAGCGTTCATGACCACTAGTGGCAAGTAGGTAGGCCTATCACATTAACTACTTTTGTGCGATGATATATTGTACCAAAATTATTTGTGATAAATAATATTGTCATTTTAATACCATTTTATCTTAGCCGTAAGGTCAGTCAGGATTGCCTACACACGGCTCTAATTCTAATTTTAACAGCAGGAGCGAAAACTGGATTTATCAGAATGCTGAAACCTTCCAGAAACGAGCCTCTGAAACAAGTAGACGGGTTATTTGCCTCAAATAGACAGACCGCACACATTAAGTTATGCTGTTTATTCTGGCATCATGTTGGTGACACTCTTACGTAAACAAACACGCATGTAAACACGATGGAAAAAATCGAGGTCAGTGGAAATGGTCATGTGTGTTTATTGTACAACAAGTCAATATGTGGACATGATAATGTTGATAATTACGTTACCATACGATAAGTCGATAACATAATTATCATGAAAGGCCAGCTAGCAGGCCAATGTGTTGATGAGTATGTCCCATATCGCTCAGATGCACAGGTTGGACCGGATCTACAGGTCTAGTGTTCTTGTTTACGTTTTTTTTTTAAAATCACTACTACAAAACATTACCATAACAACAAGTAATTAATTTCATTTTATTATATTTTATAACGCTGCCTCTTTAAGTCCTAGATTGGTCTCCATCGCCTGCCTGACTCTCACAGAGCAGCAGACTTTTACATTTCTCTCTGACACCTGCTAAAACCAATAGATGACATCACAGTTGCTGATGATTCCACAAATTCATCAAACCAATTGCATCCCCACACCTGTTGCCTCTTGAGTCCCACCATGGTCTTGTTGCTGTTTTTGAAGAGGGGAAAAAAAACTAGATGAAAAGTCATGTGGCCAGAAGCTGCTGCACATATCTCATCCTGACATGTTTCCCTAATGCTGCGTACATATGAAACTCTGATACGTCCAGAAAGCAGTCCCTCTTCCTTTTTTAGAAAGCAATGTTTTAATGTTCTGTTAGCTGTTCAGCACAGTAACACAGGCCGAGGAGCTCATTAGACTCTAGCACCTACACAGTTAATTCAGTCACCAGCAAGAATGAAAATCCACGGGGGAATGATAGAACATAAACTGCTTCAGTGCTGGAGTTTAATTTGCCTTTTGACTTCTCAGAGAAAACACTGAGTCATGTTTAATCGTTATCTTGTCGTAATTTCAAGCGCACCAAATATTTCATTTGTTCTGAACACCAGCTGATAATAATGGACGATCAATTAAAGTATATGATCTTCAACAATGTGTGATCTCTCACCTGCTGCCTCTCTTTGTTCTCTCCTCCAGCTGTGTGTTATTCTGGAGCCCATGCAGGAGCTGATGTCCAGACACAAGACATACAGCCTCAGCCCCAGAGACTGCCTCAAGACCTGCCTCTTCCAGAAATGGCAGAGGATGGTGGCACCACCAGGTAGATGGAACAACACACACAGATGTAGACACACACAGATGTAGACACACACACACACACATACATAGTTAATTTATCTTCTAACTCTATCCGTGTCTCCTTCCCTTCTCTGTAGCTGAGCCATCAAGACAGGCCCCAAACAAACGGCGGAAGCGTAAGATGTCAGGTGGCAGCACCATCAGCGGAGGAGGAGGAACTAATAACAACAACAACAACAAAAAGAAGAGCCCTGGCAGTGGCTTCCCTCTGTCCAGCCAAGTTCCAGTGAGTACATCAGTGCCACCTACTGTCATTACTCTGCTGTTACACCTTCAACAGAAACAGCATTACAGTTAACCAGCGCGGGACACTGTAAACAAATTCATAACATAACATTCATAAACAAAGCAAATAAAGTTAACAAAAAACATATTCGAGTTCCAACAAAGTAGATAAATCCATCTTACAATGGTGACTGAATTATAAAATACTAAAATAAAGACAATCAAACAACCTGTGTGTTTGACATCACACATTTCCCAGGTGTATGGATGCAATATGTCATGCCATTGCTTTATTTATTTATTTTTTTATAACACTTCTTCCTCCTTACAGAATGTAAATATTAATGTCGCTTTACATCTTCGCAGGATGTGATGGTAGTGGGAGAGCCCACGCTGATGGGAGGGGAGTTCGGTGACGAGGACGAACGTCTGATCACGCGGCTGGAGAACACGCAGTTCGACGCGGCCAACGGCATCGACGACGAGGACAGCTTCAACAACTCTCCGGCGCTGGGCTCCAACTCGCCCTGGAACAACAAGGCCCCCTCCAGCCAGGAGAGCAAGAGCGACAACCCCACCTCACAGGCATCGCAGTAGAGCCCAGAGCCCCGAACCTCAACACAAAACCCCTCTCTCTGTCACTCCTCAGCCCCCTCCCTTCCCCACACCCAACCCCACCCTGACAGCCACGAGTGCAACAGCAGCACCCTCTCGCCCGCTCGCTGACCCCCCCGACATCGTTTAGAGCTCAGATTCAACAAACACAGGTAGCCCGAGGGAGCTCAGTACGACCTCCTCTGACAGTTTCACTGAGCCAGAGGAAGTTTTAAAAGTTTCTTCCCCATATTTAGGCACTGTGGTCCCACCTGTGTCCCCCCCTCCCCTCTCATCTCATACACAACATGTCCCGTCTCCTCTTGCTAATTTTCAGTTCGGACAGCGACTTGGTAGATACGACCAAGGAGGCGCGAGGGATTTAATCCAGGGCAGAACTGTGCACCCTAAACAAACCATACACACCTGTAGGAAGGGGTGGGGTGGAGTGGAGGGGAGGGGAGTGGGTGGGCGGGGGGGGTGCAGCGGGGCTCAGAGATGGTGGCGAGTTGCTTAGGGACGACTTGTCCACCCGTCCTCTAAACATTGGCTCTCAATTCTGGACTGCCCTGACGCATAAGCCACTGGTAATGTTTGTTAATAGAGTATATGTGTGTGCGCGCGAGTGTGTGTAATGTTTGAGGAGAGAAACGAGGCAGTCTGAACATATTTGTGGCTTTGCCAAATCAGACAGACCAGAATTTAGAATCAGTCCACAAAAACCATTGAAATTCACACTCTAGCAGGAGAGCTGAAATGTGGCACTAGGGAAGTGACACACATACAAGGACACACAAACACACACACACATACAAAAATAACATAATGATTGAAGGATTTTGAGTCCCCTAGTGCCCGAGCCATCTCTGATTAGACTACAATGGATGCAGTCTTTCAAACAGAGAGCATTTACAACACACACATACACACAGTTACACATTTTAAGAGTTTTTATACAGTATATATTTCCCTAGAATGTTTTTTAATTTGTATTAAACGCCTTCATTTCAATTGTTACTTTTTTATTTTCTACCGATACTGAAAAGCTACAGACCAAGGAGCAACACAGGACTTTTATCCCCCCTCCCCCTCTAAAATATATTGTTTTTATCTTTTATGTTTATAAAAGAGAAATAATTTAGTGTGGATGTTTTTATTTTGTCTTTTTCGTTCCTTTTTGGAGATTTGAATTTTTGTGTATTTGTGCTTGTATATTTAAGGTAGTAGCAAAGTTCTGTCTGACTGTAATAAAATGTATTCTTACTTAGATTTACCTAAAGCCATCCCGATCTAATGTAAAGAAACAAAAATAGGAAAAAGGAGAAAAAACACTCATGAACCCGTCCCTCTTATCTTCCCATCTGCTCTTTCCTCCTCTTCCTCCCTCTTTTTTAAAACTGTAAATTAAATTACAAAACCCCAGGGGTACAATGGCACCATGGAGAGATGATTTTACTGTGTCTCTGTTGAGTTTCTTTTTTTCTTTTTTTTTTGTATTTATTTTGGAAATTACAGAAATTCACTCATTTATTTCATGTATACAGGAAGTGATTTTTCACTTATCAATCGCCACAATTTTGTGTACTGCAACTTTCAACCTGATGTCAAGTGAATGTGCTCGCTGAATTTGTTAGTTAACCAGTGGATTTCAAGAGAAATCACTGGCTACAAACAGAGGGTTTTTTATTAGTTTTGTGTCCAAATTGTCTTTATTTGTGTGGTCTCTTTTTATAATCAACAGAGTGATGCCACCCGTCATCCAAGCATCTTCTAAAACCAGCTTAACATTAAGTTCAGTCGGCATATTTGGTAGCAATGCTGAGTCTGTAAATTCCTATAAAAACGGCTGAAGCTCTGTCATTCTTTTGTACATTTCCATTTCGTTACAGTTGAATCCAGCAGCAGTTATGATTGAGTTTGAATGGTGACTTGTACCTTCTCCAAACCCTGTAGAAAAATCATTGTTTGATATATATTTTTTGATTTGGTTAGTTTCTGCCCTTGATAATTAATGTATGGTACCAATAAAAAGATACATTTTCACTTTAAATGATTGTGTAGTTGGTGAATTTGTAATTAATGCAACACAGCTGATGAATGAAGTCATGTGTTTCTGGGTTTTGTTGAATTTCAATTTGCTACAGTGCTGACACAGACTTCACTAATGGAAATAACAGGTGTTTTCACAGTTGGAGATTGTTGTAACATAAGGCATCATTCAAGGTTCCTTTGGGGAATCCAAAGATGAAGACTTTGGAGAAGCATAAACACAGAATACAGCACATACTGTCAAAACTGAACAAATTTTAAATACAGGAGTTTTTACAGCTTGCAGCTAATTTACTTAAATGGAGTCATTTTGATGTAGCAGCACCTGTGCACTCTGTTTGCTTTTTGAAGGAATTGGGAAATATACAGCGTTTATTTTTTAAAGGGTTATATTGTATATTTTTTTGTAAAATTGGCGGATTTGTGCAAAATTGTTGCAGCAAAGGCAGAGAAATCCTGACCTGCCGGGGTCAAACTCCAAAAACGTGGGATCCTTCTAATCCCATAATGCAACTCATTGTTTGTCCCTCCATAGCTGCTAAACGCTTGTGTTTTTTTTACACTCCACGTCTCCAGCTGGAAAAACATGCGTTTTGTTAAAAGATTTTCTCCACATCTCCAAGCCAAGGCCGAGATAAAATAGCCCCTGATGATGTCACGGGACTGCAAGTGTTATTTTTCAGACTTTAAAAAGCGGAGCAACAAAAGAATTGAAGCTGAACTGATCTTGTGTTTGCAAATCTGTAAAATCAATGCAGTGCCCCCCGTAAAGGTGAAGTCTGGATGAGAAAGGACGACGTACAGTGAACGTTTCTTTATCCAGCTGCTTCCATTGTGATCCTGTCCCTCTCCACAAGTTTCTTGATGAATTATATACAACAACACATCACTCTTCTTCTCAGCTACAAACAAAGCTGTTTAGTTGCATCCCTCCGCTGTTGTGACCTGTCAGCGGTGTCGAGCTTCCAGACAGACTTCAAGCTGTGCCGACAGGTATCCTGGTGCTCTTCAAATCTTGTCCTTCAAGAACTGAACCCTGCTGGTTTTCTATCCTATTGGGTAGCTAATTGCCTCCACCTGTCGATCCAGGTTTACATCAGTCCTCGAACGGACAGCAAGAATGAAAACGACAGGCAGAAAAGAGAACCAGCTGGCCTCTGAAGCACGAGGACCAGACTGTAGACAAATGCTGCAAGTGCTGGCCTTGCTTGTAGGACAGGTACTCATATTCACTTATGACACTGCTAGTCTGCTCTTTCTCCTTCTAAACCTGTGTTTAGGGTAAAAAAAAAAAAAGCATCTTCCTCACAGATGGTGCAGCAGAAGTGTGCAACCAACAGTTCTGTGTGGTGCAATGAGTTGGTGTGCAGAAGTGCAAGAGCTGCTGAATAGGAAACATTTTTTTTGTGTGCATGTAAATAAGCCTTCATTGTCTGCACTTTGTCTCTGTAACAACCATAAGAGCAGTCAGGCCATGGTTGGTTAAGATTGGTCCAGGTGAGAGTCCAAATCCATGATTTTTCAGCTTGGATAGTGCGTCTGCGCCCCCTTCATCCTGTCAGTATCTTTTTTTTTTTTTCACACTTACTGCAGTCAAAGTATTTATGAAATGTGTTTGTGTTTCTCTTTGATTCTCCAAAGTCAAGTCAGAGTCACAGGCACTAAAATGTCTCCATATCAAACCTCTGTAGTACATTCTCTGCCTCCTACGCACATCCCACATCTCACCTGCCAACTATCAAACCTCTTGCAGGTGTTTATTCCTCTCGCTGTGTCACACAGTACCAGCAGAGCTTCCAGTCGAGTGTCTTCCAGGTTTAGAAAAAAAGCTGTGACAGCCTGATGAAAACTCTCGCCTTGCCATTTCTTACATTCCATACATTTCACTATGTAAATCACAGCATTTAACATATTATATGGATCAAGGTCAAGTTGCTTTATTTTACATTTGTAGGGCTTTCTTGTCCTTCAGTGATCTTCATTTTCACTTATCGGTGGACTCTGACATTTAAAATGACTTCATATTGTATGTGTCCTGGTGTAAATGTACCTTAATGTGCATTATCATATAACATGGATTTTATTAGTCATCTATTAACAGTGTGTTGTGCCACTTCACTCATTCTGCTCTGTTACTTTCAAGACTGTCTGCCTGTCATGTTTCTCAGATGACACTGTTAATGTTTTGCAACTGAAGGGCATCTTGTATAGCAGCGAGAATCAGCACTGAGTCGGTTGAAATGTAGAAAAATAACTGAAACTATTCGTCTCATAACGTTTCAGTGTCTTCGATTCAGTGTTCAGGGGAGATACTGACAGTAATGAGTGTTTATTGGTGATATTTTTTTTATTGGTGATACTCACAACAGCTTGTGTTATAATATGAGACGTATTGTTTTCTGTGTGTTCATATGAAGGGAAGAATGTCATTTCCTACTGCAATTAACCACATTTTTTTTTTACCTAAAACTTGCACATATGAACACAAAAAGGATGAATTGGATTTGAATTATTTATACTGAGCAATGTACATCGTGTATTGTGCTGATGTTGGTCATAAGTTAAATTGAACTTATACTCCAGAGTGAAATCCAGTGATGTTTTTCAATGGTCATAATGGGCCTAAACAGACATCTGCACAACTATCAGCGTGTTCTAGCACGGCACTTTTCTCACCCTCTATCATCATTAAGTCTCTCACAAGATAAAACATCAACAAAGAGCTTCAGGCTGATAATTCCGTTCCACAAACACAATTTTAAGCAATGGAAAAGTTAAAAACAACCTTGGCTGGTGAATGTTTTAGTCGATGGCGTCGATGACACATTTGCCCTCACTGACTTGACCTTAGTGAGGTGATCCAGCATTAGCGCGTGTGTATTTGCATGCAAAGACACGTTAAGTGCAAGACAGTTAATGAGCAACTTTGCCTACCTGCCTTCCTTTGAGTGTCAGTTAATGTTCTTGCACACTCCTCAACTACTATTATTCTCTTCTTTTTGCTCATTATATTCTGCTTTTCTCCCTCTCTCCTGCCTCATCTCCTTCTCTTTCTGATGACTCACTAAACACAGAGCTCATCTCAATTATTGCGGAAATTGAGATGCTCCTCCATGTAGTCTTTACCAGAAATACTGCACCCTTGATGGTAAAGTTAATTTACCAAGGAGCTCATAAGGTCAAAACATGGAGGCATCAATTGCTGCTCCCTGACTCTTTACTTTAAATTGGTGCTAAAATCACTGGATAATTTATTATCTAAGCAAAGAGAAGAGCCTTCCACGGAGCAGATTAGACTCTTTTACTCATTCACGAATAATGTGAATTAACGATGTGCTATAGTTAAAAAGCAGGTATGAATATATAACACATCTGACCTTCTTGTCTAATTTCCTCAGTGCAGTTGCCCAGGAACCAGTCATGTAAAAAAGCCAGAGAGCTGCTGCCGGGAAAGCCATTTATTGCAAAAATGAAAAACAGTGATGACCTAAAGCTCCAGCAATTTAATTAATTGCAGATGTTGAATAATATTAAGTAACTTATGCGTGCCTATGTGGGGAGCAGCTCAAACAGAAATCAGCAACAAGTGGCCACAGATCACAAAGGACCAGGACCCTTCAGTCCCTCCATAACTCATATCGTGACATTTTGTAAACCTAGTTCAGCCCTGCTGATCCCATCTACAGTGAGTTTATCAATGCTGCAGTTAGAAAAGCAGGTCCAGCGTCCCCTCAGTGTCACACAGATGGCTTCTTACTGTTATTTAATTTGAATCTAACTTCTGATCTGCCTGAATTGGCCTTCAGTAACCAGCGTTAATGGGAATACAAAGTGCACAACACTCTACTTACTGTTAGCAGTAGCAACAGTTAGTTAGGCCTACTGCTGTGTGTTTACACACCCAGACTTCTCACTGATGACACACACAGCTTAATCACCCTGAGGCCACAGGGTGCTGACGCTTGGACTGTCAGAGGAGATACAGTATCAATCAAGGCCTATACCTTATCTTTCAGCAGAGTCGAACCAAGCATCCTAAAGAAGAGTCTGAACACTGAAAGTCTCTACTGAGAATTACTGACATATGTTTGTCAGACAAAAGACACAGAAACATCTGCATGAGACATATGCATGTTACAGGCACTTCACTCTCTCTCTCTCTCTCTGTTACAGTTAATAGATAGTTAATAATGGAAAATTTGATTAATTTATTTCAGTAATTGTTTTTTGTTCACTGTCTGTGAAAAGTATGCACATCATCACCAGCTTGCATGTCAGTCCATATTGCATATTACCTGTTCATGACCTGTACAAAAATATATTGAGTTCCAGTTTAGGCATTTAGCCCTTCAGGCTGCTCTGCTTCAGGTTTTGAGCAGTTCTTTTTTTCACATCCATTTTGATTAAATGAGGTTTAGTTTCCTTTCAAAACCAAATTATATCATTAAATGATTATTGCGTGGATAAGAATGTTTCTCATTTAATAATCACAAAGTATATTTTTTCCTCATACATAAATGGGATATATGTGACATAACCTCACAAATGACATTATCACACAATTAGACCTAATTGAGTGTAATTACAGACGTCGTTTTAATCAACATGTCTGTGGGGCGCTAAGACCCTGTGGAGGCTGCAGGGAGCAGTATGCTAGCTGGAGCTGCTGTTGTCACCAGGATTCATGAACTACATTTACATTTAATACGTTAATTGAGGTAAGAACAAACAACACTCCTGGATAATGAGCTAATAATGCAACACGATATTGCTGTAAACACTCGCAGCCAGACATTTAAACTGCTAACGCTAGATTCATGTTAACATCCATGTCTGTCAGGCATTAGCTGAGTAGCGTTAGCTTTAGCTAGCTTCGAGGACTGTGATATTTCAGTAGATTTACATGGTGACTGAATTGCTGAGAAATTAATTGCACCTCAAACCTCAGTTAGGCAAGAAAATGTGCCCGCTATTGTGACGAAGTTGCTGTTTTTCGTAAACTAGTTAATTTAATCCCGTTAGCCAACGTTAGGGTCAGTTAGCTAATGTTAGCTAACTAGCAAGCTGCCCATCCCAACCTACACTTAATGTCATGTGCCATTAATTTTACCAAGATGTCAGCTGATAATTACTTAGTCAACCTACTTATTTAACGGTTAAATATAACCAGCTACTCTATTGAACGTGAAAGTTGACGTTAATGTAATCACGTCATTTTGATTTAATCCTCCTCTAGGCTAGCCGACTATAAACAGTGAATAACAAGAGCTGCTGTGATTCTGATAGCAAAATAGTTCATGGATAGTTAGGTAGGATTCAACAGATAACTAAGTAAGTAACGTTGATTTAATTTAGTATCTTTCACAGAGCAAGGTCACATAGTGCTTCACAAGAGTAAAATTGTTAAAACTAAGACCATAAAAACATAAGCAACAAAAGGTGACAGTTTTTGACGACCTGGTCTGTACATGTTTTTCCAGCAAAAAGTAGTTGATGACAGGAGAATAAGTGTCAGTGAGTTTTGCTGAAGAAATGACAGGAGGAGTGACTAGAGACAGTGCCCGTACATGTTCAGTAGTCAGTGACAGCAAACATCCTGTTTGCTGTCACTAAGCGAGATGGTCTATCCATGCCAGCTGCTTTGCTGTGCTGCTGAGATGGTCCACTGCTTCTGGAGAAAGGAAAAAGAAAGAACAACTCTTGAATAAGTCTGGTTGTATTCTACCTTTTATTGATAATATTTAAAAGAAAAAAAAAATCCCATGGAAAGACCTATATCAACAATGAAGTAATCATGCTATAAAGTTTTGTCTGTGTTGCCAAAGTCAATACAGCTTATATTTTATGATATACTATTTATATATTTAGTGCACAATATGTGATAACAACTTTTTTCATTTTACTATTTAACTATTTTATTTTATTGTTGAGTGTGATGGATGGTGCTGTTGTGACACATACATTTCCCACCGGAAAAATAAAGTATTTCTTATTCTTATTCACCTGTACTCAGACCTGCACTAGCTGACACTTTTCCATCAGTTTATTTTGAGCCAATTCCACATACGACATCTAGCTTATGTACGTAAACAACTAAATCCTGCACCGAATCTGCAGTTGAAAATAGTCCCTGACAAATGCACTACTCACTGCTGTCTGAGTAGTGTTTGCTAAAAACTATGGTCCCCAGCTGGAAATTATGTAGCCTTTATTAAAAATTAAAGTATATGTTCTTGACCCATTTTTAAAGATGTGTGTTCTCAGTGGGAATGAATGGGCTTTGAGCTAAGAGCTGCTGTCAGGCTGCGGATGTTGTAAAGTATTATGAAACAGATTAACGCATTGTTGGTTTTGGTCTTTTTATGGGATTTTTTTGACAGTAACAAAAATATAGAATATCACCACAACAGCCTTATCGTTTATATGATCCATAGAGTACTGTTTAAAAAAAATCAGGTAGTTTTCAACAATGCTTGCTTTTACATTATCTACAAATGTATCCATGTCACTGTGTTTCTGTCCTCAGACTTCATCATGTCTCAGGTGGAGAAGAAGGCAGGGCTGCTGAGGAGAACATCGTCCTCTAAGAAACCCTTGAAAGAGAAAGTGGTGCTGATGTATGATGAGATTTTTGCAGTGAGTATCACAGTGGGGAAAATGTCAGTGATGGAGAAGATAGAGAAATAAACTTATGTTTACATGTAAACCAAATCCTGTCCGTTTCTTTGATTTTTTTTTTAGAAAGAGGACCCAGCCAAAAACAACCCTCGCTTCTGGGATGAGCTGTTTCTTATGAAGGTACAGTGAAGAAGAAGAGTAGAAATATGTTCTGCATAACAAAAAAAAACCTCTTACAATAGTTTATAAGACACTCCAGATGTACAGAACTGTAAAGAATAGCACTGCTTATACAGAAAAATGACTCTTACTGTATGTCCATCCTCTTTTTAAGTGTCATAATCAACGTATTTGTGACCAGAGACGGTATGCTGTTTGTAGAGGAAAAAGAGGAAGTAGTGATGTCACACAAATCAGATACAGCTCACAGAAATGCGGCACAGATTAGTCGACAGCATGGGACTGTAAAAGGTGCCCAGTGGTCTAATTTGCATAAACTGTGCAGTTGCTCTGCTGCACCGCACTTCTAATTGGCTAAACAGATGCTGTTTTGAAAAGAGGGTGTTGTGAAATTGCCAACTGAATGCTTCCTAATAACTTCTTTTAATCATCCTCCAGTCATATACATGTTCACCATTCATCCCCACCTAATACATCTAAAAATCATCATAATCAGTCGTTATTTATTTTAACTCCTGTCTCTCCACCTCTGTCCCAGGTGAACCTGGAGTACCTGGAGTCCAAGTTGGAGAGTGTAGATGGAGAAGAGGTTCAGCGGATCCAGGACAACATCAATTCTCTGTTCCATCACTGTGTTCAGGCTCTAGCAGAGGAGCACCAGATCAAAGTGGTCAATGCCCTGCAGGTAACTACAGCTCTGCAGGGTCACCTTGATCATTCGTGTGACTAGAAGCATCTTAATATGCTGATGAGACTGTGTTTGTAATCAATGCATCTTAGCATTTCAGATATATTGATCTCGTTTTGTGTCACCAATATCTTTTAGTAACCTCTGTGCTCTGCTCTCTCAGACTCTCTGCGCACTTTTCCGAGGGGTTCACCAGAAGAACAAGTCGGCGTCTGGCTTCGACATCATCAACATGCTCATGGGGTTCGACAAGGCTGAGCAAAGGATGAAGGTATGTGGGGAAATACCCCGCCTGACAGTGGAAGAATCCTTTCTTCCATACAAGACATGTATATAATAAAGGGGTAAAGAAGTTCATTCACATAATTTCTTGTGTTTGTGTCTCCTGCAGGACTTGATGGAGAGACTGGATGGCCTCCTTTGCGGAGACGGGTCAGAGAGTCTGAAAAGTCTTTGTCTCAAACTGCTGCTGTGTCTGGTGACGGTGAGACGGAGCACAAAAAAAACAACAATATGAAATACCTTTTTTAATGTGACCGAGTTTGGAGAATGTTTTAAGAACAAAGAAAGACGGAAACAAATCTGTTTGCAGGTAACGGACAACATCAGTCAGAACACCATACTGGAATATGTGATGATCAACAGCATCTTTGAAGCTATTCTGCAGGTAAGTGATAAGTCACTATGTATTCTGTAATTCTAGGATTTATATTCTTTAAACAATCTTTCCTCCTAATGTTGTCATCAATGCTTTCCCTCTTTCAACTCCACAGATTCTGTCAGATGTGTCCAGTAGAGGGCAGCATGGTTATGATGCTGTGGTCCTTTTGGCCCTTCTGGTCAACTACAGGAAATATGAGGTGTGTTTGCGCATACGCTGTTGATAACTGAAGACTGTACTTGTTTTACTTGTCGATAGAAAAGCAAACTCAGGGAGGCGTAAGAAGAATTAATAAACCTCTCGTACATGTGACAGATTTTAAACGCTTAAAAGTGCATCCAAAAGCTCCAAAGATCTTCCTTTCATCTTCTTCTACCACGACTCAGAAATCTGTGCTGCGATGTTAGTTACTGTCCCAACAGTGGGATAAAATAGACGCAGCTCCTGAAATCTTTTTTATTTCTCAGGTGTGTCATCTCTAGGAAGTCTTTTCAGTACGGGAGACATCTCAGAGTATCTCACTCTCACCACACCCAAGGGAAACATATGTGAATTATAATTAGCCTGTTTTAATAATAGTCCATAAAAACAAAACTCGCATCAAGTCAGTGGCGTGTGAGGATAATTACTCCAACAGGATGGTTGTGCAGGTGGAATATGAATGTAACATTTCTATTTTGAACAGGATGTACTTACAAACTTTGACGCAGGCTATGTCATGTATCAAAGGGTCATTTGTCGTACATTTTAATGATCACAAAGCAAACGTGCTGCCTGAAGTGGCTTCCGTTTTGCTTCCACTCCACTTATTTCTCGGAAGGATAAGAGTGGCGGTGTGGGAGGGGATAAAAGGATGAGGATGAACACTTGTATGTAAAACAAAGCGGACACTCTTTGCGTTTTTACTCTTATAAAATTTGCAGTCTGGAATTTGTAAGGAAACATTTGAGATGTGGCTGCAACATGGAAAAAAATGACTGCTAGAAAATATAACTAACAAGGAACAAGTTCACACAGGCTTCACTTCCCTGTTTGGACTATTAGATCTAACTGCAGATGGGGCTCAAGTAAGATCATCTCAATGCATTTTCAGTTACATTACTGTATGTGCACCTTGCATTGAGAATGTAAAAAGTCCAATTTGTTGTCTGCTGTTCTCGAGTTGAGCCCCATCAACTGGAGGATAAAACGAATTTGCCTTTCAAAGGGTGGATTCTATATTTACATTAACATCAATATGTGTGTGAAATATATTTAAAAGTTTCTAATTTCACTGATTTTCTCTGTTTGTCAGTCTGTGAATCCGTACATCGTGAAGCTCTCCATTGTGGACGATGAGCCGACACTGGATGTAAGTATGTCGTAACATATCGACTTAAACAGCAGAATTAATAAAGAGTCTTGCGTAGGCCTTCACATCAAGCACGCTATCATTGATTTGATTGACATAGCAGGTCATTTCTTTCTCAGGGAATGGGTATGGTTGTCCACCAAGCACTGACAGAATATAACAGGTAAGATCTGAAAACTTCCATTCGTCATAAGTGTTTTTAAAGATGCAGTGCACAGTGTGCTGAGGCTGCTGGAGTCATCAGTTTAGTTTGATGTGTCCTCACAAATGTTCTATTTCTGTTCTCCTGAAAGAAAGAAAGAAAGAAAGGAAGAAAAAAAAACAGGCCCTTTTTACTTTAGTTATTTATATCTGACAGTTTTCGTTTGGCAGTCGGTAATGTTTTTTGGATGAGGCAAGGTTTGGAAATTAAAATTCTGTTTGTGAAGAAGGTCTTGTCTGTCTATACATGGAGACAGACACATCAAAGTGATGGATGACAGCTCCGTATATTTCATTGTTTGTGTGTGTATAATCTGAATGGCCTTGGATAACAAATTGCAGCGAATAGAAGGAGATGTTTGGCAAATGTGTGTTAGGTGTTTGAGTGGGAGCATATATCTCTGCCTCTGCTGTTGTGCGGACCTATCTGTCTTCAATTTATTTGTCATCCACTCCATTTTTCCATTACTACCCCCTTTCTGTCCATCTTATTTTCTTTTCCTTTCGTTCCACAGGCAGTACAAAGACAAAGAGGAGGAGAACCAGGGTGGGTTCTTCTCTACCCTCACTAGCATGGTACGATGGTTCTCACTTCATATTTTTCACTAGATAGATTTTCATATCTTTCATGATTTAATTTGAAGTGCTGTATTGGTGCTGCTGCTTTTTTCCCCACACTGTTTGCTGATAGCTTAATTCTTCTGCTGTCCACAGGTGGGCAACATGTTTATAGCAGATGCTGATGAGAAGCTCTCTGTACAGTAAGTGATTTTAGGTCAAACATTTGAAGTTCTTACTCATCATTCAACCTTAATTATATTGCTCTCTACAGATTTAATGAAAGAATCCGTCACTGCGTCTGTGCTGTTGCTTGTTCTCTGTTTTATCACAGTCAAAGATTCTGGAAACCAACGTTTAAATGAAGATATTTATTTTAATAGTATAAACATTAACCAAACATTATGGGATTGTCAAGTAGAATTCAGCTTTATGTCTTAAGTGTTAAATGAGTTCTTTGTTTCCACTGCAAAAGCACTGTTTAATAAACTAGTTGGTTTCGCAGGTGATATTTTCGATATTTGCATAATGTGTTTCAGCATTTATAATATACTTAATACCACAACAAGCAACATTGTTAATGTCAAGTCATTTGTCAACATTAAAGTGTTATTTAAAGAAATTTGGCAGATGATGTATTAGTAGTTACACATCGAGTAGTAGTTAATAACACAGGAAATTAAAAAAGTGACCTGCTGACGCATGAAGCGATATTATGTTATGTGAAGATTTTGTGATTTTACTCTATAAATGAATAAGCAGCCTCTGACCACTAACTTCCCTTTTTGTCTCAAGGACCAATGAGGCGATTCTGCTGGCGCTGTATGAAGCTGTGCACCTAAACCGCAACTTCATCACTGTATTAGCACAGGTCAGATTATCACTTCTTCCACTTGGTGTCCATGTGTGCTCATCTGTTGAGCTCGTTTCTCCCTCTCCCCCCTCGTTAGAGCCCCTAAGCCAATTAGCTGCCCTTGGTGATGCTACAGTTGTTGTTTTTTGTTTTTTTTTAACAAAGCCTTTTGTGGAAATGTGTTGCACTAACAGGTGTAAATAGCCCTCTTTTAATCTCTACTAACAGGCATCCTGTCTGCCTCTTTCAGTCCTCTTTTCTCTCTGCTGTCCAGCCCACATTGTTGCCTTGTTCAGCTCATTAAGGGGCACCCTGGGCAGCTATTCAGTGAGTGACACCTTAATAACATCTCACATGTTTCTGGTCTTTCAACAGAGCCACCCTGAGATTGACATTGCAGTCACACCTGTCACCCCTACTCCAACTACACCTACGACACCGCTCGGCACAACGCCGCCCTCCCTAGACAGTAAGTCACACACTATTTAAAATTATTTTTTTTTCTTCAGAGAGACATAGACTGAAGATAACTTGGATATAGTGTCTGTGACATCACCCTTTGGGTTGAAGGGACGTCTCTTTTAGGGTCTACCTCTCAATGCCTTCATGTCAGTTTTTGGAGCCACATTTTGTGCAGCGGTGATGTGAAGTTAGAAAGCAGCGACTACAGCAGAGCAATGGACACTCCTCAATTATCCTTTCAAAGTGGAACAACGAGATGTTGCAGTTTATTAAAGATTATATGTTTAAGTACAAGTCTTAATGGTTAAGTGTATAGTTGAAATTGGTTATAACCTCAATCACACCCCTTTTACCTGTACATATTTTTAATGGAGTCAAAATTGCCAGCTAGAATCACAGTTTTAATTATTCATGAAACTATAACCTCTTTACCTCTCATACTTTTCCCATCGGCTTCAATAGTCATTTTAGTCTTTTAGGTTTTATTTTGGGGAGCAGTCTAGAGTAATCTTCTAGCCTCAAACACTGGATTTAATATTCAGCTCCAATGTTTTCCACCTTGAATGATCCCAGAGCTTACAGGGGAGGACAGCTTAAACCTTGTCTTGTCAGTTTTATGTGTTTTACAAATGCTTCATACCGCTGCCTCACCTTTTTAGACAAATTTGAACTATCCTGAAAATATTGATTCCCTCAGAGGACCTGAAGGGGCACAACATGGAGCAATGAATCTCTAAAGCTTTTTGGCATCAAGGGTCTCTGCCTCAATTGGATCCTTACTTTGTTTCTACATGCATTTTTGATAACTCCCCTTCCGAACATGGCGACTCTCACTCACTTCTGCCTTGAGCAGGAACTCACATGCACCTACACCAGCAGCCTTTTAAATATTCACTAGTTCATCTGATAGAAGTCAGTTTCTCTCATACAGTAAATTGCACTTCTAATGTCGGTTTATTACATCTTAACAATCAGATTGTTACACCAGTCCAAGTACTTATTATTCTGTCTTTAAAGTTGGGTGCCTGTGTGTCACTTGAGGTTTCGCGGAAGGCGTGGGTGTGTTGTTGCGAGCAGGTCATTTGGCATGCACACACGCTGTAACTGTTAAAAGGTGCATGTTTCTATCTCTGGCTAGCTCTCCCTCCGTTGCTTCAAACATGAGAGCCATTTTATATATAAAATATTAACCTCCAGCTCCAAATACAGATGAATGTTTCACGTACAGCGTGCATTATGACATGCCATGGGAGCGGCGGCCCCTGAGAGGGGGTCTTCTACTTAGACCAGAAGTGCTTGCACACATGTGCCTGCAATCACATGTCAGGAATATACCTTTTCCTTTCCACAGTATAGCCCGCTGTGATGGGAATGTGTCCTGACAGTGTGAAATCTTCTTTTCTTCTGGGCCTGCAGTGATCTGAGGGGAAAAAAGGAAACAAATGAGGGGTTTTGGGGGGGAAGGGGAGGAGGAAGTAGGGAGGGGGGTGGGAGATAGAAATGACCGGCTCATCATTTATCCATGAAACAAGCTGTATGTTTCAGAGAGCAGAGATTTTTTTAAATGGATGAAGATGCTTGTCTAGACAACACAGTAAGCTACAGTAATGAGACAAAGACATCACTTTTTGTTATGCAGTTATTTGCTTGAATGAGCGCTGCCAAACAAGGAGGGGGGAGTAGACTTTGAGTTTCAGCTCAGGTTTCCATTATTTGGGGAATAAGTGACTTGGAACTGATTGCACTTTTTTTTTTGTCATAAAGTTTGCTTTATCAAAATTATGTTTATATACTTTTTATCTGTTTTGTTCAGAAAGATCATTGTTCAGAACTGGAGAGCGATTGATATTTTTGATTGAAGTTGTATTTTGTACATTTGCTGCGTAGTGATGAACAACCCAGAACTGCCTCTGGATCCCAACCTGCAGACCAGCAACCTTCTCATCACCTTCCTCAAGTACGCCTCTATTGTAATGCAGGATACTAAAGGTAAACAGAAGCCCTGTTTGTCTCTGTCACTCTTCATTCTTTCACTTTTTCCTCTCCGTCTCTCTACTGAAGTGTTCTCACATAGTTGTCTCCAGTAGCAAATAAATACTCCTCTATTCCTCTGTAATTATCACACTTCATAACATTCTTTTATTTTAATCTTCTCCCTCTCATTCCCAAAACCCTAGAAAAAAACTGTTTGGCCTTTTTTTTTTTTTACCAGCTAAGAGTTTTATATTTGTGTGTTTCCAGACGAACATCGACTCAACAGTGCCAGACTGTGCCTAATCATCCTCACCTGCATAGCCGAGGTAGGAGCAGCTTACACTTTAAAACACTATGTGCAGTCCTTCCCAATCCTCCAGCAGTCTGACTGTCAGATTGTCTTTGTTGTGATAGGACCAGTATGCTGATGCCTTTCTACATGACGACAACATGAACTTTAGAGTCAATCTCCACAGAATGGTGAGTTAATGGCTGTGAATGAGTTTTGATACATGACGTATGCAGGTTCCTTGCAGTTATTCAACTTTTCAGGTGTTCTTAAGATGATAAAGGCTGTGATGGACGACACATGTATTATTATTTGACAGACATCATCTTAACATCTTTCAGAAAAGGGTCACAAAATTTCACAATTGATTTATTAAAAAAAAAAAATGCGGATGCATCTGGAGCATGCAGCACAGTTGTATTCATACACATACTTAGATTTCACCTCTGTGTCTTTTCCAGCCCATGAGGCACAGAAAAAAAGCAGTGGACAAGAACATCCCTTCACGGCCGCTGGTGTGTGCTGTTCTAGGTATGAAGAACATTTACAACTGTTGTTTACTTCCCAGCCACAACAACTGTGACTTTAAGGTTTGGCGTTTTTTGAAGACTAGTTAGTTTGCTATAACTTCTGAGTCTATGTGACTTCACATGGCAACGGTTACAAACCAGATGGTTGGGATATTCACTTCTGTCTATAATCACAACTACAGTCACAGATGTGTTTTTTTTGTTTTTTTGTTTACATGAGATATTTTAAAGAGGAGGAAGGAAAATGTAAATTACTTTAAATTCTATTTATATATTGTGTAGATTATAGATTTTTACTGACACTCTTAGGCAACTCAGACAAATGTAAAAAGACTATTGTAGCTTTTATAAATGTTATTGTGCAGATGCCATAAGTTAACATTATAGATTACATTTATTGGTGGTTATTAGTGGTTATGTGGAGGTTTCAAGTGTTTTTTCTGGCATGTTTACTGGCAAGTTTTTTTTTGACTGTTTAAAGCCAAAAATCATAATCATGATTATTTAGGTCATTATTAAGATCACGATTATTTAACATGATTACATTATGATCACAGAAATGCTTTATTAACTGAATCCAAACACTCTGAGTGTCTTTCTGTTGCATTTAGTAAAGCGTAATCTGCCCAGACAGCTGTTAAAATCACACAGTTATCCCGCTGTATATGTGAACTAATTAATGGCATCTACATTGATTAATCAAAGCTTCCAGTCTGTCTGTCAGCTCGTCTGTTTCATTACAGGCAGATTCCCCACACTCACTACGGTGGGCAGGGAAATAAAATCAGTGAACCAACAAACACAAACACTGACAGACAGCTCGTTCTGTGGACAGAGACGCTGGTTGGAGGCTTTTAGGGAGGGGTGAAAATGCATCGCTGTAAAGGAAAGGGGTGCGCTGGATTTATAACACAAGACAAAACGAGAGCATTGTTGTGAAACTGAATGCGCCACAGTAATCGTTTTATCTCGACTATCTTGTTTTCATAATCGTATTTGAAAATAAAATCGCATTAATCGCCCAGCTCTACAATATGATGTTTGAAGTTAAAGGTTTGATGTCAGTTCATCATCTTAGTTCATAGCCAACAGTTAACAGTAACTAATTTTTTTCTTTCCCTGTCTGTCTGAACCCTTTTTGTCCAGATCTCATGGTGGAGTTTATTGTAACACATATGATGAAGGATTTCCCCATGGATTTATACTTGTGAGTTACACACACAGACACTTTCCCTCATTTATTAACCATCTGGCGCTGTCACCACAGTTTTTTTTTGTGTTTGTTTCCTGAACAGGCGCTGTGTACAGATCATCCACAAGCTCCTCTGCTACCAGAAGAAGTGCAGAATCAGGTTACATTACACCTGGAGAGAGCTCTGGTCAGGTAAAGATGACTCAGTTTCTCTTGTTTTCTGTTTATAGGACTTTGTGGTCACATTTGACAAACTGTTACTGCTCTAGCCTAATTAGAAAATATGTGTAATAATGATTTCCTTTGTGAAGAGACTTCTTATATATGTACGTATGCATGCATCAGTGACCAGCATTTACAACAACAGCTACTGATTTTACTGATCATCCTCACTGAAGGATGAGTTCAACTAATGTTGTCAGTTTTGTGGATGCCAGTAACGAGTATTTCCTGTATAATTATTCATATATTGAGCAAAAAATGTAACATTGTTGTTAGACATCAGATAATGAGCAAAGGAGACTTACTGAAGTTCAAGTGTTATTATTCATGAATACTAGAACTGCTAATAAGTGTGTGATATTTATTCTTTAGCCTTTTTTGATTTTGTTTATAGAGGTAAACAGTAGTAGTTTCTACCTAATTGGATAAAACTTTTAAAAATGAGAAAAAAAACCCTGATATTTGAATAGATCGCAAAGCCAAACGGTTGAATTTAGATGATTATCATTTTTCTCACTTAATGAATAACGGTGAAACACAGATTCTTGGTCCTAATGTTAATTTGATCATTTGTATGTGATTTCCACTAACACTTTCCATAATATGATATATATTGATATAGATAATTGGCAACTATTTTGGTTATTGATAAACCATTTAAAGACATAATCTGCAACAACCTAAAAACGACCAGACCTCCAGTATGTTATATATTTTGTTGAGTTGTGTACTTATATTATCCCAAATGTCCAAACCCAGAAAAATGTGTAATTTTAATCAAGGCAACGGTTCGTTTAATTTGGTTTCCCGTCTATGGCGTCATATCCCCTTAACGCCCTCTACTTGATACAACTTCATGGGAAACCAGATGATTTGTCAGAGTGAGGAAGGAACTCGACGAACTAGCCAGCTAGCCGCTCTATTGTTTACTATTGTTAGTTTAGCATTGTGATAGAACACAGTGATTTGTTGCCGTTTGCCGTCCATGAACATGATTTCGCTTCTCTTCTCTTCTTCTTCTGTCTGAGTCACATCAGATTGATTTTCATCTGCAATAATGATTGTTTTAACAATGAAGACAACAACTCATGATCTCACGCTACTTAGCGCATCATTTTGGGGTTTTCTACTTTTTGCAAGACAAAAAAAGACATTTGAATATGTCTCCTTGTGCTCTAGGATACTGTGATGAGCATTTCTTTTTCTGTTTTCTCATCTTTTATTGGCCAAGTGATTATTTGAGAAAGAAATGAACAGATCCTTGATACTGAAGATACGTGTTAGTTGCGGCCCTACAATAATATGTTTGAATGTTAATAAGTTGCATTATAAACTTTCCATAATCATCATGATCCTGTATCTTCGTTCAGTGTCTGAAAATGTCTTCTAATCTCTTAAAGCATAAACTAGAAATAGTCTTGCATCTTAAAGACATCATGAATGTCTCGACCTTGTGTCACAAGTTATTATTAGCAATTCACTTTGTAGCTTGAAGTGATTCTAATGATTGATGTTGTTTCTCACACCCTCCTTAAAGAAAGCTTATTAATTGTACATTTTGATTGTGTAACTAGACTATTAAAGTAAGAGATAATGTTGCCTTTGTGACAGTTTTTCCTAATTTATGCAATGTTTGCATAAACAAGCAGTGTTTAAATAATTACTGTCATGGAAGTTCTGTGACAGGATGTGTTAAATTTCAAGGATTTATAGACGCCACATATGCATAATCATTATTATTTTTTTTCAGTAGAATTTTTGATTTGTTGGGCATCACCTCAGGAGTTACTACTTTTTGCAAAACAAAGCCAATTTCCCTCTGAAGCCATTGGGCCTGTTGTTTTGTAAATGTATTGCTTCATTGAGATTGGATAATGAGTCTCTAAAGAAAGCACAATCCATCCTGGTGGCCTTGTTTTCAGCCTGGTCAACACACAATAGGAAAACATTTCAGCTTGTAATGGTCCCATCGCACTGTGTCTCATTAGAATACAGATTCTTCTAATCAGACCAATAATCATCTTAATTCCCTGAATAACATGACCCTCTCCTCCTGGTGGTGATAATAGCATATCACAAAATAAGGCTGGAGAGTAAAAAAAAAAAAGCGCCAAATGAAACCAATAGATGTGTTTATCTTCTTTCAGCGTGTTGTTATTGCAGCTTGTTAAAGGCTTTTTTTCCCTTTGAGCGCTCGCATTTTGTTTTTTCTCATGGCTTTTGCTTTCTTCTATAAAAGCTTGTGGAAAGGACCTGATTTGGTGTTGAAAGGTGCCCTCCCCTCCCCCCGTGTTTCCATTATCTACCTTAATAAAGATGCACACAGAGGAAAACCGAGCGCTACCATATGCCTCCGCTGGTAGACGGCTATAAACGCGCCAGATTATTTCATTAATGACTGCATGTCTCCCTCTACACAGCTCTCATCAACCTGCTGAAGTTCCTGCTGTCAAATGAGACCACACTGCTGTCCAAGCATAACATCTTTCATCTGGCCTTACTGGTGAGAAACACACACGAAATAGACTTTTCCTTTAAAAATAACTGAATATATGTATGAAAAAAAAGAGATGCACAGTATGCTGTTCCGAGTTAGTTTGAAGGACATGCTGAATTTGAAGTGGAGGTATAGACAGATGGATAAAGATTATAACATTTATTTAATGGTTGTTGTTGTTGTTGCTGGCACAATAGCCAGTGTGATATCCATCCAGCAGCAGGTTAACCAAACAGTGAACAGGTGCATGAACAGAGAGGCTTTAGGTGGCGTTCAGGAGACACAAACAAACCTTTTTATTAAAGAGTGAAGCACCGGTGTCATGGCGTTCAATGGCCTGAGGCACAAAACTGTGTAACTGCTGGTTGGTTTCTCATCTCCTGTTTCACTTGTTGGGTCCTTTTTTTTGTTTGAGTGATTTAATTATCATGTTGATGTGTCTCCCTATCCAGGTAGTGAACCTGTTCAACATGTTCATAACGTACGGCGACACGTTTCTTCCCACATCCAACAGCTACGATGAACTCTACTATGAAATCGTACGAATGCACCAGGTGTTTGACAACCTCTACTGTATGGGTATGTTTGGACACATTGCAGTGTTTAATTAAATAATTGTGAGAATTAGCTGCGTTTTTTTCATTTCATATTATTGGAAAGTTGATATTTTTTGATTTTTGGACTGTTGGATGGACAAAACAAGTAATCTGAAGACATCACCCTGGGCCCTGTGATGGACTATTGTCTGACGTGTTAGACCCACTGATGAACTGATTAATTTATAAAATGCTTAACGACAGATTAACAACAATAAAAATGTTCAGTCTAGATTTAACAGGTGAAAACATGTGTGAGAATGTGGCTGTATGCGCGTCTGATTCTGTTTGTATCTGTCCTTCTTTCTGTCGCTCTCTAGTTCTGAGAGTATCGACCAACACGGGCCAGTGGAAGGAGGCAGCCAGTAAAGTCACACACGCCCTTGTCAACGTTCGGTAATAACACACACACACACACACACACACACACACACACACTCTTAAATACACATACTGTATGCTGAGAAGGAGAAAAGAGTCATATTGGATTGAAGGGAATTGCAAACAAGACTGTGATGGAGAAAGGTCGAAACAAAGTGACTGAAGTTAAGACTTTGGAATTGTAATTTGGGTGCTCTATCCCCAGCCTGTTCCCCTTTTTCCTCCTTCCATTTCCTCCCCTTAGGCTCCTCGATCATTATTAAGCCTTTATCTCCTTCACCCTAAAACCCGCTCCACACACATACTCTGTCTTTTCTTGGCTCTTCTTTCCTATAATCTTTATTTCTTCCTCCCTCATCTCTTAAGGGATGATCCTCTGGGGTCACCCTGGCTTGGAGGTCCCTAAGGGGCACCCGTACGAGCGGGATTCTCCCCCAGGATTCACCCACTCGACCGGGCTCTTGATGGAGCATATTCCGCTGCTTAAATTGCCCGTTACAAGGGTTGAGGGGAAGGCGAGGGAAGTGAGATTGAAAGAATAATTTTGGAAAGAATAAATAAATGAAGGCAGAGAGATATAAAGAACCCAGGGAGAATGTGTTGAAATCAAACCAATTCCATTTTACTGCCATCAGTTCATTCCTCCATACGCCGGCTTCCCACACGTAAAATGACAGAATACAGAGTAACCGCTGCGGAGAATTCTCTGCATTTTTGTCACTCTAATTTATTTGATATATGAAGCTCTCTAAGCCAGTACAAAATAAGCCATTTCATCTCACAGCTGTTCTTATTGCATTAACTTATATTTGAGCTATAAAGCAGTTTATTTCATAGAAACAAATACTAATGTTGGAAAAGATTGCCTCTGAATGTATATCTGAAATTCCCTGGTGTGCTCACACAATATGATGTAGGCACTGAGACGGAACTGAGTAGGAATGAATAGAAGGGAGTTGTGGTGTTAAACAGCCTGTCTGTTACTTAGTGTTAGTGTTGGTTGCAATTTTACACTATATGGGAAACCATGTGTCCACCTTTGTTTTGTTTTTTTTACATACTGTTCAGTTTCTGCTGTCAGACAACAGAAAGTTTGAACAGCATCCCAAAGCAGAGAAAAAGACGCCTTTTTAAATTTGACACATTATGCCGCCATAGAAGAGCATGCTCCTAACAGCAGCAGCAGTTTGAAGGCCTTCTCCTGTTTCAACACAGCAAAACCTCTGTGCACAAAGCAAACTACATAAAGAAATGTTTTTCCTAGCTTGCTGTAGAAGAACTTGACTGGCTCGCACAGAGCCTCGTCCTTTGGGATCAACTGGAACGCAGACAGGCAGGTTTTATCACTCAACATCAGCGCCAGACCTCACTAATACTCTTGTGGCTGAACAAATCTCTGTAGCCAGGTTCCAAAATCTTGCGAAAAGCCTTCCCGGAAGAGTGGAGGCTGTTACAGCAGCAGATTAATGCTAATGGATTTTGAATGAGATGTTCAAGTATCCACATATTTTGACCAAATAGTGTACGTCATCTCACTTTTCTGAAAATGTCCACCCTGTCTTTTTTTTTTTGTCTTCAAGGGCCATCATCAACCATTTTAACCCGAAGATCGAGTCGTACGCTGCTGTGAACCACATCTCCCAGCTGTCTGAAGAACAGGTAAACACATTTACCAACTTTTACACTTTTTTTTTTGACTGAAAACTTCAGGAACATCTCAGGGACCATTTTGGCCAGACTCCACTAAAAACCACTCTGTTATTTCAAAAGTAAACCCTATGAATTTTTTAGCACACAATTGAAAACACTCTGACTTGTTTGAGGGGAGGTTCACTGCATTTTAGTAGTGGTGAGTAGTAACAGCTGTTGGCAGAGATGAATGACTCAGACATCGGTTATTGTGATGAGACACCTAGAGCAGCAGTTAGTACCACACACACCACAGAGCTTAGAGCTCATCATGGTTGATTCATAGCACCCAGTTCAGGCAGGTGGGAGGACAAATACAGACTCCAAACAGTTTCCACTGTAAATGATGGATGGAGACACCGGTTTTGGTTATTGTCACTTGTTGAGACTCTGAAAAGCCAACAACTTTTATTCCTCACATACATCCACAGCCACTCATGTGGTTTCTCTACACAACAAGAGTCCTACTGTCTTTTAAACACATAAACACAGGGTGCTCATGGAACCATTAAGCAACCGGGAAACGTTTGAATGGCTTTTGAAACGAGTTATTTCCTCATCATCAGTAAGAACCTGAGCCTGGAAGGAGGCTGAATTTCACCAATACGAGCGCTGTGAGCTCCATTTAAGACTTTATCATTAATGTCAAATCAGTGCACGGTGAGGATAGGAAAATACAGCCGGAAGAGCTCTTTTTTTTTTTTTTTTTTTTTTTTTTTTAAACATACAGATAAGAGAGTAATGGATTCAGTCATTATACTCCCCAATTACCTCTCTGCTTTTATCTGCTAGATTTATTCACAACAAAGAAGGAAGGCAGAATTTATTTGTGGTGTCATGAGCTTTTTATAACTGCTAGTTTCCGGCAGTCTTCTAGCATTAGTTAAAAAAAGAATAAGTCATTGTGGAAGAAAAGAATAAAGCTGGAAAAAAAACCTGCATTTACTTGTCTTTAAGTAGTTTGGCTTGTGACTGGCAAATGAATAATATCAGCTAGCAAGTTCATATCTTGTTCAAAACTTCTGACACAAAGCAAAATTTTATTAGGATGCAGATTATATGTTTGAAATGCTGAGCTATTCAACTATCAGATATCTTATTTAAAACAAACTGGCTTTACTAATTGTATTGTAGTTTAAGTCCACTGTGCTTAGATTATGTAGGAAAATATGAATATCTTCTTGTATCTGCGGGTAGTCGTATGAAAAGACTCAAATCAAGGGCCAAAAATGTAACAGCTGATTTCTTGTGTTGTGTTAATGTCCCTTGATTTTTCTATAAAGATTTGATTGTTATAGAATATACAGAACTATAAAATGTTGATCCAGCATAAGCTGGTTAGTAACATGACTGATGACAGCAATTCTATTTGCTCTGCTCTCATGCTAGCAATCTGTTTTATGATTATAAATGTAGCTCAAACAGGCAAGAGAGAATTGAGTGAAGCACAGTTGGAGCTCTTCAACCAAACAAAAGACATCTTCCCTCTGGCTGAGCAAAATAATGACCAGAGTAAATGGATACACAAGATAGAGACAAATGAACCGAGGTAGAGAAAACAAGTGTAGATGATGTTTGAATGTTAGTCACCCTGTTCTGTCCCTCTCTCCTTGTTTTTTTTTAATACCTCCACACCGGTGAGCTGTGGCCAGAGGTTTTATTGTCTGTCCATATCTCACGAATTTCTTCAAATTTGGAACAAACATCTATTTGGACTCAAGCATGAAGTAATTAGATTTCAGTGGTCAAAGGTCAAGGTCACTTTGACCTCCACAAAACACATCTTCATAATCAGCTGTCTCCACTGCTGTTGTACAGTCTGATGTCAGTGGGCACAAATGAGCACCTGTTTTACACCAGAGTGAGATGATCTGACGGCTGAATGAGCTTCCTATTTGCCATAACTTGTAGAGAGAATGAGAGGAGTTATCCAAGACGGCTTTGATCTTGTCCCTCATTCTCCTCCCCCGCCACTACCTCCACACTGTCTGTTTCAAACCTGATCACCTAGCTGGCCTTCCTCCAAACCTCAATGTCACTTCACTGCAAAGAACAGAGCACCAGCTACTACAGACTGATAGAAGATCTGCAGCAGTCTGTTGGACAAACTGAAGGATCTGAGTCTCATCAGTCTGCTCTGTCCTTTGCTGAAAAGGGTTTAAGTTTTAAGAGTCCAGTCCAGTTTTTTATTAATTTGGACCCCAAGCTACTGGTATGAGTCCACCATCTTCCTCTCCCTTGATGACAATCAGGACAGGGGGCGTCCTGGTCCTCTAGTAGTGCAACACAGGCTCATTGATTTTGCTGATATTGAGTTTCAGGTGATAATCGCTGCACCATGTGACAAAGTTCTCCATCAGTCATCTGCAAAAATACAGACATGCATGTAAACTGCAACTTCACTGGGTGGCTGAGGCTTACAACTGCGAAGCAGTATTTCTAGTTTTAATGAAGTGTGAAACCTTACATGTCCGTGACACACACAAACGCCAACCACCTGCTCTCCATCCGCCCCCGGAGCGTCTTCATTCCCCACAGTGACACAAGAAGATGGATGGCCTCCAGAAACAACACAGCATTACAATGAGCTCTCATGCACACAGAACATAATTTTAGAGTCAAAACACACTTTAATACACACGGCCGGTTTTGTATCCGCACTTCAAGATAAACACAGTGACAAGCGCGAGCACACAATCATATCTGCTCAGTGATGCAGAAAGTTGGCGAACGGCGTGCAAAAACGCCGCACCAAACACTCGTCACTCCCGTCTTTGCTAAAGCAACACATAACACTTCTCTCGTCTTCACTTGACTTTTCCTTAATTCTCTTTTTACTTTTCCTCATTTTCCCGTTTTTTGCTTCTAACCTGTTTGCCACAGCACCTCCTCCTTTCATCTCCTCTGTCCTTTTCCATTTCCCTGCCCGCGAGGGGAAAAAAAAAACGTTAACGCACATTAGCCGAGGTTACCGTTCAAACCTACCTCCACATTTCCACAGAAAGGGGAGGGTGATGGATAACTGTGAGGGAGAGAGTGGGAGAGATGGGGAATGAATTTTTTATCAGACTACCGTCAGAGGTAGAAATAAAAACAACAGCATTTTTTTTTCTCTCCCCCTGAGCAGAGCTTTAGATTTATTAGAAGAAAATAAAAAGAAGAATAATGTTTTCCTGTTCCCGACTCTGTTAATGAATTTTAAAAATGATGATTCAGCTATTCAGGAGATGTACTGCCAGTGCTAAAGGAGAATATGTACGCGTTATACAGTTAATGGTACTATAAGCTAACGTAGATATAGGGTGGATAAAAGCCAGAGTTGTTTAAGAGCAGCGTGTATGTTCATTGAGCTTCTCTGGGAGGCATGACGGAGTGCGGCTCATGCATCCCGATGTGAATGTTTCATGCTGTGTGGAAAGTGTTGCAGGAGCATTAATGAAAAGGGTCTGGTTAGGGACTATTTCACGGCTGAAAAGGGGGGAATGGTAGGGGCGGAGGTGTGGAGAATCTCTGCATAATTACCTCTGACTCCAGCCCTCCTTCTTATCTCAGCTGGACTTTACTTTGGGCAAGTGTGTCAATGCGCTTATTACCATAATACACACACACATACACTATATTATACATCACACACACTACAGTTGTGCCCTGACCTTAAAATGATGAAGCGAGAGCTTTCAAAAAATAACCCTTCTATAGAAAAATGTCCATATTGTGAAGGTCTTCAAGACACACTGAATGTCACTGGTACACAAACACAAACACACACACGCAGACTTCTAACAAGTCTGCTCGCCCCCTAAAAAGGATTATCGTTAAAAAAATCAAAAACAAAGGGGGGGGAGCAAATAAAATCCCTTTTTGCCCTTTTAACCAAATGACCAATCACATCCCAGATAAGTTAGTAAGCAGTTAGTGACTGGAAATAACTCTGAGGGGAACCAGATGATGCTGTTTCACATGATCCCTCATGAATAAAATGTTGTAATAAAGTATTAAACACTAATTAATATTTGACAGTTCAGTGACTATTCGACTCAAGCGTTCGCTGCATGATGCATTACCACTCTGCGTTTTATGCAACGCCTGTTCAGTTTCTGTTTCCCTCACCTCTCGCCCCGACAGGTGTTGGAGGTGGTGCGGTCCAACTACGACACACTGACCCTCAAACTGCAGGATGGTCTGGACCAGTTTGAGAGATACTCAGAGCAGCCGAAAGAGGCGGCTTTCTTCAAGGAGCTGGTAAGAGAGGAGGGGGGGAGGGGGGCGGCGGCAATGCATTGTGGGTGTTGAGGGTGTGTGGGCTGTCAATGCTCAAACCTTCTTCCAAACTGATCCCATCCTTACTCTGCATTGAGCCACACTCACAGCTGTGGAGGACACTCTGTATTCAGAGGTGGGCTATAAATGATAAGTACCCTACTTTATTAAAAGAAGCAAATGGGTAAATTATGTCCCTACACACCTGTGAGTGGCTGCAACATGACACCGACTATTGTTGTTTATATTAAACATTGAATTAAAGGTCCTCTTGCTGCTGAGAAAATGTTCTGATAAAAGAAAGAGAACAGAAATCAGCTGAAAGACAAAACAACAACAGAAAAGGCCTGTAAAAATACAATGCTTTCAAAATCCCGTTTGTCATCTAGACCTTTTAATTATTGATTTTATATTTCTTTTCCGATAATCAAACACTTGGAAATTCCAGATTCAATTAATTAATTTAAAACAAACCCCCAAACAACGAGATATAAATAATCAAACGTGCATCCTTGCCTGCGTATGCAATACAAATGAAATGGTGACCCGCTCATAAACACACTGCTCCATAGCACTACTAGACGTCAGAAACTCTACACACTACTTAAACTTCACTACTGGTGCTTTCTCCATGGTTTTTGGAGGAGTCATGCCAAGCTGTGCTGGTAGTGCTCGGGTTGAGCGAGCACGCCTTGAGTGTTTTTCCACAGCACAGCACGGCAAGGTGAAAGAAGTTGTTTACCTGTTGGAGGTGAGCTGGTCGTCTGCAGCTCTTCATCGAACATCATCACCACTACGGGTGTTTCTGCTTGTGCTATTCCTCCCTGCATTATTTCTAACTGATCCGCTGAACAAAGAGCTCTACATATCTCCAGATCTTATGTTGACCTGGTTTTATTGAAGAATAGCTCTGCTAATGAAGCTCTGTCTAATCTGTTATAACCACATTTCATTTACTATAAATTCTTTACAATAAAAGTCTGCTGTTATTTAAAAGCTTTTCATATGAAGCAGGAAATGTTGGGGTTTCATCAGCCGTAACTTAACACAACTCTGGTACAGCTGAAAGCAATCAGGAAACATTAAAGCAGAAACCTGAAAGTACAAACCGAGAAACTAAACTTCAAACCTCAGAGATTCAGTTAAAAACTACAAAAATACAGAGAGCAGAACACAAGAGAGTAAAAACAGCTTTGTCTCTGGTCTCCAGCGCAGACAGGCGTTGAGTAACACACCGCTTGTTTTCGTAGGAAAAGGGGGGTCATCAGGGGTTGGCTGCGGTCGGCCCTGCTAGCAAACAAGACCGCAGCAGCTCAGCTCGCCACGGTTCTCCCCTGCTGTGAGGCTGCAGTGGAAACACATTTCATGATGCCTTGTTTTTAAAAAACGAGTACAAGAAAGATGTACAAAACGTTTAGGATCAAAACAAAATTAGCTGAAATAGGAAGTTAAAGGTAGTGGAGTGTGATTAATCAACACCAGCACACACTCTCTGTCGGAGGATTTTTGGCCATTTATGCCTTTTTAGATAGTAGACAATAGAGAGCTGAGAGGAATTGATGGAGATGGATGAGTCCCCAGCCAGACTGAACCTGGGATTCAGAATGAATACACAAACAGAGGTGAAGCTGATGGAGCAAGGGTGTAGCGACTGGAATAGGTTTGACCCTCAGTGTGTGTGTGTGTGTGTGTGTGTGTGTGTGTGTGTGTTTGAATAAACTCTATTTGGTTGTAAATGTCTCTGTCTGTCAACAGGTACGCTCCATCAGTCTGAATGTGAGGAAGAACGTCTCTCTGAACACACTGAGTCAGGACGTCCTGCTCAAAGAGTTCTCCACCATCTCCTGAGACACACACACACACACACACACACACACACACACACACACACACACACACACACACACACACACACACACACACACACACACACACACCCAGCCTTCTCCTCCCTCCTGTTGGACATACACAGTACATACTTTGTGCATGTGGACTTGTATGACTCATAGTTTCACACATATAACACAAACACCAATCAGTACAATCGTTGATTCGTCTCGACTCGTCCTCTTCTTCCTCCTCCTCCTCCTCCTCTGTCTTCTGTGAACTCGGAACAATGGAAACTTCTCCAACAGAGACAAAAACACTCACAGGCTGGATGCACCTTAAAACTCTCCAGACTCCTTTTGTTGGTCGTTCGTGTGTGTGTGTGTTTTAAGGAAGTGCCCGTATTGCACTGGTTCCTCGTGTGCAATCTGCAGTATTGGCTGGACTGTTAACTGACACATGAAAGTTTGGATTTAAGATGTTTAAAAACAAGTATTTTTAACCAATAATGTTCACCTCCATCTTT
The DNA here is from genome assembly GCA_029490765.1 of Euthynnus affinis. NCBI lineage: Eukaryota > Metazoa > Chordata > Actinopteri > Scombriformes > Scombridae > Euthynnus > Euthynnus affinis. The sequence goes on from CM055838.1 coordinate 28,904,634, forward strand.
TCTCCCACTGGTGATGTTGTAAGTAGCTTCTGCTGTCAAACTGATCACAGTATATGATTTATCTCTTCAGTAATGATTTCAGATGGTTTGGGCTTTTGAGTGTAACATTATGTTCTTCCTAACGACACTGGTAAAAGTGACCCTGAGCCCTTTTTTGAGTTTGGTGAATCTTACCGGATAAGAGCATTAACTAACTAGTCGAATCAGAACTTTTTTTTTTCTTTCTGTCTTTGTGTCTGAAAGCTTGTTGTGTGAATGTTCATTCTCTACAAGTATTTTGTATTTCCATGTTTGCTAAAGGATAGAACATTTTGACCAGTAATGACGTTGAAGATGCTCTGAAGTGATTAAAACATTTTTGTTTTTTGAACAAAGCCATGACTAATCTTCACTACTGTACGTCACACCAGTCATTTTCTCCAGTAGTTTAACAAACTAATATGAATGTGTTGAAGTGAGCAGTTGGTTTTTAGAGGACAGATGTTCAGATAATGACTAAACATAACTATGATTCCTAAAAGTGTTTATTGCTGGTGTGTCTCTGGCACACATAAGTCAGTTAATTGAAAAAAAAATCCATACATTCAGCTTTTTGGACCTCTTGCTTTTCTCATTTCTCAATTTATAAAATGTTTTTTTTGACTGGAAGCAGATCTGATTCTTCAGGAGTGGGGTTTTCCCCCATCTCTAACAGTAGGTGTGTTTCTTTTTTTTTTGCTTTCTTACTACTCAACTTCCTTTTGACTATTTAGTCAGGAAACATTAATAAAAAATAGTCTTACATAATTTATTCCACTGTTACATCTATATTGTAATGGCAAGCTCACATCCTATAGTTCTGAGTTTTTAACCTCCCATAAACCCTGTCCTCTGCTGACACTTCTGACCGAGTCTGATCCATTAGGTGTCAGCGGGAGACTTGATTACTTATCACCACAGACTGAAAAGTGAAAGATGACTTTCCATTGGATGGATATGGTCTTTGATAACAAATGTTTTTGTCTCGCCTTGTTTCTTTTCTTGTTCCCTGTCGAGCATGTATGAACTGTGAGTTATGACTCGGTGAGTAAAAAGTGAAGCGGTTTGGACTCCTTGATTTGAGTGTGTTTGGGTGTGTAAGACGTTTGCAGAGAGGATGAGCCCACACACTGAGCTCCAATGGATTTATTGTACCACCAATGTTTCAACCACACTGTTAAACTGTCGATTACAACCTGATGTAAATACACACACAGCACCTACAATAATCAATCTACAATAAGTGACATCATCAATACTTGAAAAGCAAACCTGAGTTCACAGTTATTCAACATCAGGAAAAAAAAAGAATAACTTTTTGGTGTATATTTGACATAATACTGCACATTGATACTGAACTAGACATTTGACAAATCTGCATTTTTTTTCTTTAAGTTTACTACTTTTTTTACTTTACTGGTTTATTACGTTGGTCAGCGGGATGTAGTGATCACAATATCTTCTTTATATATGTGTAAAAATAAAAACTAACAGACCTCCATTTAACTCTTGAATTCTGGAATTTTCAAATCCCATGAAAAGATCAAAACAAAAAATGTCTTATTCTGTGCTTCGATACTTCTTCTGCCTACTGAAAACAAAAATGGGTCATGAATACATATTTTCATTTTTAAGAAAGTCTCACTAATTCTCTAAAAGAGCTGGTTACTGTAGTTGTTAGCAAACACTACTTAAACAAGAATAAATTGCATTTGTTAGGGACTATTTTCAGGTGCAGATTAATATAGATTTAATCGTCCAGTGAGTCTTTTTGGAATTAATTATAAAGAGACTTGGAAAAAGGTAAAAACTAACATGTCAAAGACATTAACATTTTCATTTTCAAGGACAATTTTCTCAAGTGTCGTGCACTAAAACTTCCTCAAGTCTCACTTGAATGCACCAACAAAGCACCGTTCTTAAAAAAGCCTCTTCTCATGACAGCAGTCATAACTTTAATACAATTTTAAAAGGAACTCGTTCATTCGTTTGTAGTCGATGGGTTACGACACGCGGAGTCACTTGTCGGCTCCCATAATGCAGTTGGACCATAAACATTAATGATAACAACCTCACTCTTCTCTGTTTTTCTCTCAAACAATTAAAACCATGAGACCGACTGCTGTAGATGATTTCACTGATAAAGACATCCAGGCATCATGTCAGTACAACGACTCTGTTACATAAAACACTAATATACTTTTGTATCAACTGTGTGAGAATAATACTGTTAATGATTTTCAGACATCACTTTGTGTGTCTATTTAATACGTTGAATCTCAATCTCCTGACATGAATCTAGTCCAAATCCTCTAATTTTTTTTGGCTTTATTGGACACTGGGCAGTATATTAACTCCCTGATATGTTCTGTGCCGTGTTCATGTGTGTGTGTGTGTGTTGATGACAGCTTAGATGTTCAGACTGAGCCAGGCCTGGGTGTTTTTACTGTGACAACCCATTAACGCTGCTGTGTATTTATAACGTTTCAGCATATCAGCCTTCTCATCAAATATTCATTTGAGGGGAGATTGCCTACTTTGTCTCGGCTGAGCCCCCCCTCCTCCTCCTCCTCCTCCCCTCCCTCCTTTCACCCCTTCATTTTGTGTGTCTTTATCTGTGTGTCCTCGGCTGTATCTGTGTCTGCAGAAAATATGAAAAAAAAATCAACTCTAAGTGCCTCTTTCCAAGGATAAGCAGATACACACCTCCTGCGGACACGTGGAACTATTTATTATTTTTCTTATCATCTGTTAAGCACCGAGCAGTCAGGACTGTCTGCTCACCTGTTTGTGTGTGGGCTACTTCTACTGTATCTATCTATCTATCTGTGTGTGTGTGTGTGTGTGTTTGTCACCTGTATCATCATTCCACACCGTGCATAACTTAGGGCATCAATCAGAACTCGTTATTGGTTATCTGTCAGCTCCACTTTCTCGCCTGCAGCCACGCTCAACTTCTCTGTAAACCCCTGTGGGAGATAAACACCATCAATACTGTGAGATTTAACTGTCCCAGGGCACATCATATATTCAAATACCTCTCCACTGTATCCCCTCTGTTTTCTCTCTGTCTGTCACGGATTTTCACCACTATCCCTGCCTTTGATTTTTTTTTCTCTCTCTTTTCGAGTCCTCCCCTGCCTTTCCATTCTCCAGCAGCTGGTATATTTTCTCTCCTCCTCATCAGTCTTCTGACAGGGGACACAATAATCCCTCACCCATCTTTAAAGAAGCTCCAACATGCTGTTTATACCCAACAAGCCTTATTTAGTTTTTCTTGGCAAAAGGAGTTCTCTTTTCTCCAATTACATTTTTTTCCTATGTGACAGTTTGAGGGTTTACTGTAGAGCACGAAAACACTTGCGTGGTTAAGATTTTTGGAGGGATTTCCTGCTTTTACTCGATCATAATTTGTTCCTTGAAAGAGCAAAAAAAAGAGAGGTTTGTATTGGGTTCTGAACTAGCATTAAAGGGACACTACACTGATTTTACATACTCTCTATATTTAGTCAAATGTATACAGCCAGCCTGTAAAAACAGCTTCATGATGTTTTCAATAGCTTTGTGTGTTTACCAGGCAGGTGGGGTCTAATGAAAGACACTATCAAGTTGCATTATAGGAAATGCAGCATCCAGCCAGTAAGTAAGCTAAATGTTGATCTACCACTTTGAGTGAAATATCTCAACAACTATTAGATGGATTATGATTAAATTTGGCGTATGTATTCATGTTCCCCTCAGGATGAACTGTTCTCACTTTGATGATTCCTTAACTTTTCACTGTATGGCCATCAACGGATCAAAATCGTCAATCAGTCCAACACTTTGGTTTGCTGCTAGCATGCAGAATAATAAATAGCTGGATTGCTTCAAGTATTCACATTCTTACATCTTCTTCTTACAACATGTTTTTTTTTTTTGCAGACAAAGTCTTGATCCAGCTCTTTGGGGCTGATGTAGCGTCCAAACTGTGAGATCAAGTGTAAATACACCCAACAAACCCTCACCGGTTTAATGATGACCATCTTTTCCATCTTCACATCCTCAGACATTATGAGTAACACTTAAATGGATTATCATCCTGATATACAGTGTAGCCTAATTGTTAGCAACCATGTAATTCATGTCCGTATTTAAGAATTTGACATACTTAACAAAAAGTTGAAGTAAAATTACTGATTTTAAAATGTATTCAACTCATACGAACAAGCTGCTTAATTAAAACCCTGATGACATCCCAGAAAAGCTCATAGTATTACTCATTACTGTGTTTAAAATAGAAGCTTTTGATGGGAACCAAAGCTGCTGAAATCTTTAATATATCCCATGAATCAGTCTGTGGTCTCCTCTTATGGTGTGTGTTTATGGATATAATATTCAAATTATTATTATTTTTTTCTGATCACGACCTTGCTGCTTGCATTTTCTAAATATGAGTGAGTCATCTATAAGTCTACCCAACCAGCTCAAGGACGTGGAGCTGACAGAGTATTGATCTGCAGGTATTACTTCTTGTCTACTGAGCCAATGCTGCTCAAGTCCTGAGCCAAGGTGAGACCATCCATCAGTGACGCATAGATCAGCACATCCCTCTGTCTGTCTCTCTTCCTTCATCACTCCTCTTCCTCACTCCTCAGCTGTGACAATTTGAGTCTCCTCTCTCTCTCTCTCTCTCTCTCTCTAAGCTTGGATAGATGTAGATGTTCCAGATTATTTGTCATTTTTCGGATGTTTGGACAATAAGTAAAGTGGTCAGATTAAACCTGTGAATTGTATTTGATTGTCAAATCCCCCAGAAGCCTCTCAAAGTGACAGTTGAAGCGTGGACTGTGGATGTGAGTGCGCGCTGATGCTGAGCGGGAGGAGGAGAGATCTCAGTCAGAGTGGATAGATGCGAGCAGGGACGCACAGAGACGCGCTCCCCACGGACTTTCTCCTCCTTGCTGTTCTATTCTTTCCGCGGCCAGGTTGAAGGCTGATTTGTTTTTTTTGGGTTTTTTTTTGCTCAGAAGTGACATGAAAGCGCAGAAGTCGTAGATGATCTGTGGCTCCGACGCACACACAGATCCTGCAGGTTCGGCGCGGAGGTCCGGTAAGCACTGAAAAAACATGAAATCCAGGAGTCAGGACCAGAGTTTGTCTGACTCCAGAGAGCTGGACAGATCTTACGACCCTCTTACAGGTAGGTGGAAGCTTTTTAGTATGTGAAATGTTCTCATCTTTTCTTCGTTTTTTTCTAAAATATTAAAAATTGAAGGGTAGATTATTGATTGGTTGCTGGCCTGGTTTTTATTTCCAGTCACAATCGTGCGTCAAAAATCGTTGATGAAAGTTTTCTTTGGCTCATCGAGTGAGACTTCAAACCTTTAAATAAGTACAATTTCAATTTTGGTCTTTGATAATTAGACTTTGTCCAGTTATAAAAACATAAGTGGGGTTTTAACCCCGTTTCCTCTGTCAGGTGCTGCAACGGTGATATTAAGTCCGTATTCAATATTATAGGACAGGAAATCTAAAAAAAGATTAAAGAAATACACAATATCACATTAAACATTCAGCCAGCCAGTCTGTCTGTGTGTGTGTGTGTGTGTGTATGTGTGTGTGTGTGTGTGTGTGTGTGTGTGTGTGTGTGTGTGTGTGTCTCATACAGCAGCTCCAAACTAGAGCAGCTCTTTTTACTATATATTCACTCAGTATATATCTTTACAGATATATACTATAGGTCATCAGTGTGCGTCATCAGGTCAGGTGTTTTTGGGTTTTGAAGTTTCCAACATATAAAAAGCTTTGTGAAATGTGTGGATGGTTCAAAGTAAACGACATCTTAGTAAACACATAGATTTCAATATGAGTAAACCAGGTAGTTTGTGGGAGATGAAGTCAACTCCTCCACATGGCTTTAAAAAGGTCTGAATGTTTGAAACAGATTCAAATCAGAAGCAGGAGATGATTGAATAACAGCAGCAGTGCTGCTCTGTAGTCTCACAGATGTCAGTTTAGTTTGAAAGCACATCTGTCTCTTGCAATAACATTCATGTTGATATAATTAGTTGATTTATCAATTAGTCTGTGACAGAATGTCAACAATTTGAAAAACAGACAGTTAAAGACATTTATCAAACCAAAAAATTCAAACATTTTATGTTTGCAGCTTCAAAAATGTGAACATTTGCTTATTTTCTCAGTTTTATGTTTCTGTAAATTGAATTGTGAACTGTTGGTCAACAAAACAGGCAATCTGAAGACATCAGCTCAGAACTCCTGATGGACATTTTTCATTATTGTCTGGCATTTCACAGACAGAACTATTAATTCATTATATGTAAAAAAAAAAAAAAAAAAAAAAAGATATCAACACCATCATCATTCAGCAATGAGAATGAATTGGTTGCAGACCTGAATAACGTATCATACTATCAATATTGATCATATTGTGTTGACATGTTTGTTTTCCTGGTTCCCTGGATTACGTCTGAAAATGTAAATGTCAAAATATGTGGTGATAAAACATTGACTTTGCAGTGATGAATTTTCTCACTCCAAATAAATAAATACATTTAAAACCTAAATGTAGTTTACAAAGTCATAAAGAAGGACATCAGCAGTACGCTCTGCTGTTATAAACAGTTCAGTGAAACACACAGATGAAGCCTGAAGAAAAAGGTCTCGGTCAACTGTTGTCATCTAAAATTATACCTGTCAATGTGTGTGTGTGTGTGTGTGTGTTTATAGTCTAATTAGATCAGTGAGGCTCTTCTCTTTGTCAGATTTTACAGTGTTTCATTTTCCTCATGAGAGCTCGCAAAGACAAGCCTCTGCGGAGATCAGTGCACACACACACACACACACACACACACACACATATATACCTGAAATAGACTTTTCCTTTAAAAATAACTGAATACATGTATGAAAATAACTCCTTTCATATCACACAAAGACACACAGTGTGTTGTTCCGAGTTAGTTTGAAGGACATTACTGAAATACTGAATTTGAAGTGGAGGTATAGACAGACTGATGGCATAAAGATTATAACATTTATTTAATGGTTGATAGTTGCTGGCACAATAGCCAGTGTGATATCCATCCAGCAGCAGGTTAACCAAACAGTGAACAGGTGCATGAACAGAGAGGCTTTAGGTGGCGTTCAAGAGACACAAACAAACCTTTTTATTAAAGAGTGAAGCACCGGCGTCGTGGTGCTCAATGGCCTGAGGCACAAAAGTGTGTAACTGCACAAAAGTGTGTAACCGCTGCCTTTCCTATTCATCTCCACTGTATCTGACAAATAAACACCAAACAGTGATGCTAAAAAATATATTGATGAGGGAACAAACAACAACAGTGAAAAAGTCTCTGGTGAGAATAGATTTAAAAATGTATCAGCTGTACACAAAAACCATTCAGTCTGAACACAAAATGGTCTTTATGTGCAGCAGCTGCTGAAAACATCATGATGTTTACGTCTATGTTCATACATTATAGATGCTAGATTTGTCAAGTCATCACTTTCTACAATACACTTCACATGTTACAATGAGTCTGAGTGACTGCTGCTGCGCCGCGCGCTGTATGTTAACTATGACGTCATGCTGAAACACCGAGTTTCTCTTTTTTATGACACACATTGTGGAACTAATTTGGGGTTCAGCAGTGAACGTCTTATCTATTTTAAACTGATACTATCTTCAGTGTTGTGGCAGTCTTTACTTGAATACATTATAGATTCATGTCAAGTGCACCTGCATTTATGAGTGAACGAGGCCCCCCCCCCCGCGCCCTCCCATGTGTGTGTGTATTTCCACAAGAAACGTGGCAACACACATATTTTTTTCATGATGTACATTCTTTCCTAATCCATAAAAATCTCAACGTTGATAACATAAATGTGCCGTTTACATAACGTCATTAAAAAGCTGATTTTAAAACATAAAGCCCTCAGACTGGAATAGTTTTCATGTTGTAGGAGCCAAATAGAAATCGTCTGATTTGTCTGGACTGATGAGGGATGTTGTATTAAGATCAATGTTGCGTAACAAATAATCAAAGCTGAATCTGAGAGACTGATGTGGGGACACATGAGTGTGTCATTTTCAAATATGTTTGTGTATGTGTGTGTCCATGGTTTGTACCTGATCCATGTCCTTCTGGGGATTATGGTAAGCACGGAGGCTGTTGCCCAGGCAACATTAGCTTACAAACATTCATTTAGCACTACATGACCCTCCTCAAACAGCCACGACCTCCCAAAGTACACATAAAATGGTGCCACTGACACACACACACACACACACACACACACACACACACACATACATGGAGGGAAGAAGAGTGTTTTGATTTAGGCTGATAATGGTAAAGGTAAAGTGTGATTCTGAGAGTTGTTACAAATTATTTAATGGTTAACAAATAGGATTTTTCATAGCACAGGTGTTAGTGATAATGTTAACAATGGCTCTGTTCTGTTTAAGTGTTCCAGAAGGTCAGAACACACAATACCAGGACTCTGAAACTGAAGCAGCTAAATGGAATCCAGCCATCATTAATGTTATTATTTACACCTAAACTTTCATGTCAAAATGTCATTTTTTTCCCCTGCTAATCAGGAACTTTAGGAAAGTTTTTGAATGAAAGTTTTCTTTGTCCATCATCACCAGTGACAAAGAGGACACTAAGGTCTGTACGGTTATGGGTTTTTATTTTAGTAAGAGATGTTTTTGAAACAGTAGTCATACTAGTTTCTCCTTGTTTTAAGACGGTTGAATGATTACAGAATTGGTGGTGTGAGCTTTAAAATACTGTGCATTGACAATATAACACCATATCTACCCTATTAAATATAGATATATTATACTCAACATTGGTCTGATCTGAGGCGTCCATATTTGTTTGCTTTTCTGCATTATTAAATGCCAAGTGGGACATATTGGAGCTTCTAGAGAAATCAGCTTTCCCAGCTTTAACTTGGATGACTTGGATGCTGACGTAGACGCTATTTATAAAACTTAATTACAATAACTCCGATATGAGAGTTGGAAACAAATATCCTGATTTACTTATTAAAATGCACTGAAATTAATCTATTCATATGATGTTCTTCAAAATCTGCAGTGTTCACAGTGAGTTGGAGAACAAAGTTACAGTAAACAACAACTTAAAGACTTCAAAAAAACACTTTTGTCAAACTTTATAAAGTTATAAGTGTCTATATATATAGTGCCTCGCTGTCCCTCTGTTCCCTCAAATTTCCTTCACTTCTTCTAGTCTTGCTCTCCTCTCTTTCAACTTGAGTTGTTTGTGCCAGCAGATAAAAAAAGCGGACAAAAGAGTCTTTTATATGTGTTAATAACAGCAGGGAACAGAACGTATCGATCTGCCTCAGAGGGCTTCATATGGTGAAATTGATTCACACGGTCAAAGTCATCCATAGGGTTTCCAGAACTGAGGAAAGGCTGTATTGTCAGAAATCTCAGCACATAATGAAATAACTGTTGAGCCAGAGCTATTTTATTCTGGACTGTTGAAATGCTGCTTTTTTAAAGCACCGTGAATTAGAGTGTTACTCTAGAAGACACAGGCTTTTAGAGGCTGTACTGTCTCTCTAAGAACAACCTCCCGTCCTGTTATTGTTGGACTGCTGGTGTTACTGCCCTCAGAAAGCATCTCAGTAACGTAGAAACTGTCTGTGATCAATGTCCTGCGCTCTGTCACATTTAAAAATATCAGCCAGGTTTGGAGGAAGAAAGAGAGAAATCAGCCAGGAAGCTTTTTTTTTCTCATTTTATCTCTCTCTGTGAAAAATACTTGTATATAAAAAAAAATCATTATCCAGTTTTATTCTCCTGCATCAAAAAGCTGAGATGTGTCATCCTCACTCTGTGTGTGTGGCTCTACAAAGCTATGTTTGTTTTTCCACGGTCATGCAGCTGCCGCATGTGAAAGTTTGATTGACATATCCTCATGATAAGTACACTTGAGGTAACGATGACACACGCATGTACAATCACCCCTGCAGGCTCTGTCGAAAATAAAATGAAGAATAAATGAACAGAAGGACATAAAATCTGGAGGGATGCAGGCAGGATAACGATCCTTTTATTCTCTAAACTATTTTAATCATTTGTGTTCATTTACAGAGGCTGTATGCACACTGCCGGTGGGTTATTATTATGTTCCGTTGAGCAAAGCATTTGCAGTGATCCCTGTGTTGCAGAGATTATTGTTGTATATTTCTCAGGTGTTGTTTCTTTTTCACTGGATGTTTCAACTCGTTCTGTTGCTGCTCCTTCATTGATTGATAGATTGATTGATTCTATAACTGAGGACAATTCTCCGAAGCTTTCACAGTTTCTGGGGAACATAAATCCCATTGAACATCATGACACTGTTATCTACTTTTTTGTTGTTGAAATTATCAGTTTATAATAATCCCAGTGATAAGACGTGACTGTTTAACATATATATGACAATATTTGGGATTTGAGAGACGGCTTCATGTGTCGTCCCTTTTCCCCTATGAGATGTTTTCATGCTGGCTTCTCCAATCGTCTCTCTGTTCTCGTTACAGTGAGGTTCCCATTGATTTCATGTGTTGTCAGAAAATCAAAGACAGAAGACAAATGTGTCTTACACACAGATAGATGTGTTATATTTTACAGGTTGTCTCTGTAGGTGTCAGTGGGAGAGGAGGAGGTGTGTCATCAACTCTGCTTTAAAAACATCCAACAGGTTTCTCCACCTGTCTGCAGTGATGATCATTGTCTTTTCTCTGAGTTGGAGGCCTTTTTTTTTTTTTTTTTTTTACAGTTGATTGTAAACTGACTGTAGTTCAACACTGTCCTCTGCTGGCAGGAAGGGAACATGAGTGTCTGGATGTTGGACAAAATATTATACTTTTTTGAGCTGATGTTCCTTTTTCACGGTGCACATTGCGACTCATTATAGTAGGAATAGCACAGGTGTTATTATTAACATCAACGATGGCTCTGTTCTATTAATTAAGTCATGACAGTGTGACAGTGAACCAACGTGCACAGTAGCAGGACCCTGAAACTGAACCAGCTACATGGAATTCAGCTGTCATTAATTTATTACTTACACCTGTAAATTTCCTAATGTGATGTGAAAAAGTCTATTGGAAATCATTTTACTTTTACTGCTATTGTGTGCACTCTGAGGTTGGTTATGTGAGTTTATTGTCAGTGTAGGTGTTGCTGTCCACCTCACATCTATCTCTTTGTTCTTTGGTTGCTTTAGTCTGTGTGTAGATATAAAGTCTGTGTATCTGGCTTTGGATAAGAGAGACTACAAAGCAAGATGTCTTCAGTAATTGAAAACAAGAGAGACCCTTAAACAGAACACAAAGAGAACAGAGGAGCAGGCAACGCTGCAGAATAGATGAGGAGGTTTTTCTACAGCAGGTGTTTTAACTCCCTGGTGCTCCTGCTGGAGGAGGAGGGGCAGCTGAGCTGGGATGGGAAAGAGGAGAGGTCAACGTCAAGCTCATGTAGACGGTGAGGTACTATAGATCTCAATCCATCAAGTTTGTTGAATTGACTGAGTGATGTGTTGTTTTTTGCTGGTTGTGTGTTGGACGTGCAGACAGAGAAAGGCAGCAGGTTGTAGCAAAGAATTCTGAATGTTTCTCGAAAAAGGTCAAGTGACAAAGTTGTGTTGTGGTTTCTGTAAAGGCCAGCGGACCGTGACGGTGGGTGTCTGGTCTCTTTATTGTTACACACGGAGTCGACTACAGTATGTGTGCGTGAATCTTTCTCATATTTCCTGTCCTTTGTCACTATCAGCCTGCTTTCACATCTTAAAGGTGCAGTGTGTAGAATTTAGTGGCATCTAGCAGAACGGAATATAACATTCATAATTATGTTTTAATTAGTGTATAATCCCTTGAAAATAAGAGTTGTTGTGTTTTTGTTACCTTAGAATGAGCCCTCAGTATCTACATAGGGAGTGGACCCAACATGTTACACCATCATGTTTCTATCGTAGCCCAGAATGGACAAAAAACAAAACACTGGCTCTAGAGAGGACCTTTTGCATCTTTCCCATTTTTTCCAGTTTCATGGCCATTGCAGGTCCAGCATGCTCAAAAGGGAGAGGGGCCATTCAGTTTTTTGCAATATGCAATCTCACCGCTAGATGCCACTAAATCCTACACACTGTTCCTTTAAAAGAACAGTTTATTTTGTGCAGTGCTTATTTCCTTTCTTGCCAAGAGTTAGATAAGGTCAATGTCACTCTCATGTCTGTATGGTACATATATGGCAACAGCCAGGAGACAGTTAGCTTAGCTTAGCTTAGCTTAGTTTATCATAGCATAGCTTAGCATCATAGCTTTAGCACCTCTAAAGCTCACTTAACACCTGTTCAACCCTTATTGTAGATTATCCAAATTGTGCTTCAGTCTGGCAAACTTTTCACCTTTTTGTACAGATTAAACTAAGAAATATCCAAAGATGTCAAACATGTCAGACTGAATTTTAGGAAAATGTGTGCGTAAGGATGCGTGACACGGGACTTATTAGTTGAACATGATCCTTTTCATATATATCTGAAAACAAAACTCTTGAAATTTGAATAATTTTGGACATTTAAGTCACACTCTCTGATCTCTGTATCTCTGAGCTTTGGTCATGTGATTTCACTCAGACCTCACATGCTGTATGCTCTCCAAAAAGCTGGGTCACTGGTTCAAAACCAGGTCAGCAAACTCATTTCCTTGCACTAAGTTACATGAACAAGTGATTCAAAGTATTTGAGTGTAGTTTGGCTCTAGTTTTCACATGGTGTCCACTATCTGCGTCTAAATCTGTGCTGTGATTGGTTGTTTCCAGGTAATCCACCATCGAAACCCAATAAAAAGACCATAAAGCAGCGGTTCCTCAAACTACTGCCCTGCTGTCGTTCTGGCTCCAACCCTTCAATTACTCAAAGCAAGTGTCATGATGCACTCTCCTCCATCACTCAGATTTCATTTAATATGAATTTAAAATAACTGCATGATAATAAAACACAGATCCTGTTGAACATCATCTTTCTCTTTTCTAGCTTTTCCTCTCAGCATAGCATTTTATTTACACTCTGTTGTATCTCAGGTAGTCACTATTTTGTTTTTCTCCCCACATGCAGCAAGTGAGGTTGACGAGGGTGAACGATCAACAGTGCGTTACAGACCAGAGGGGCTCGACCGTCTCGTAGAACAAACCAACTTCAGCAAGAAAGAGCTGCAGATTCTCTACCGGGGATTCAAAAATGTCAGTGATGTACAGTATGATTGTGCAGAGTTTGAGCAACATAGATCTGCATGTAGGGATTTATTTTAACATATGAGAATGCATGTGTGTGTATGAGCATATGTGTGTGTGTGTTTTTGACATGATAGCCTTTTGGTTTCCACAGGAGTGTCCCAGTGGTGCTGTGAATGAGGAGACTTTTAAAGGCATCTACTCCCAGTTCTTCCCTCAGGGAGGTCAGTCAGACTTTCTTTTCATCCTGTGTTTTCATTTTTATTTGACCAAAATTCCACCAGCATTTCTCCAACACTAAAATATAAAACTGTGAAAATAAACTCTCTATACTGCAATATCTTATTAGAAAATCCCAAATGTAAATGTGTTTGTGTGTAACTTCACAGTGTTTTGTACAGTTTTCTGCTTTGACTCTGCAGTCAAATGGTCACATTGTGTGACCTCGCTGGTGATATAATTTATGCACAAATTTTAATTCGACATTCTCAATGATTTTTCTATCACTACAAATCTTTTCTACAACTTTGCAAACATGAATTTCTAATATCTTTACAGGTTAACAGAGGGTAATATACAACCACAGGCTTTAAACACACAACACACTTAACTGTGATGTATTTAAATCATGTTCTGGTTTGCTGCTTCCTTGTTTCCTCTACAGACTCATATATGTCTTTTCTTATCAGTAGTTATATACAAATGAGTTAACTGGATCGTTAGTGCGGTAATCTCACATTTACATTGAGATATTTGCATGATCCTTTTATTTTATCTTTATTCCAGATTCAAATATGTACGCACATTTCCTGTTTGAAGCCTTTGACACACACAACAACGGAGCAGTCAGCTTTGAGGTAAGACACATGTCCCTTTACTCTCCTCTGACGTCCCCCCCTTTTTTATCATCACTTTACTCTGTTGCTTTATTGTAAAGCAAGTTGTAACTGTGTTCAGAAAAGTGCTGTATATACTGTATGAAGTTTACTACTTTTTTATTATCACTTTTTAGTACCATTTATACATCATTCTATGTATTTTTATTCATTTGAACCACAAACCTTATTATTACTGAGTACACATTTTTAAATGTATTATTCATGTGGTCTTGCATCTTGCCTTCTCATGAGAAAGAATATTTCACTTCCATATTTCACTTGATTTAAAGAAAATTAATCTTTATCTTCCCACTGAACATCTCTCTCTTCTCTCTTTTACTTTCCTGTTTCTCTTGCTTGCACATTTTGACTCACTCCTCAGGTGTTTAATCTCTCTCCTTATCTCATGAATGCCCCTGTTTTCTTTTTTCCCCGCTGTAGGACTTTGTCATAAGTCTGTCCATCATCTTGCGAGGCTCCATCACTGATAAACTCAACTGGGCCTTTAATCTGTACGATCTCAACAAAGATGGCTGCATCACCAGAGAGGTTCTTGCATCATTACTTCTCTTTTTTCACTTTGTATTTGTAGGAACGTTTTGTGATCTAGGAAAAAGTCAGCTGCAGTTGTCTTATATTATGTATTATTATAAGACAACTAGTATTATTCTTATTTCTTTTCCTCCATTCTCTCCGTCCAGGAGATGACAAACATCATGCACTCCATCTATGACATGATGGGGAAGTATACTTACCCTTGCATGAAGGATAACGCTCCACAGGATCATGTTGACAGTTTTTTCCAGGTAAAACACAGAAATGATTAAACCAACACACTCCAAATCTCCCAACACTAGACTCAAAGTGAGTCAAAGCATTTGTTCAAAGCAGCAAATGTTCTATGCACCAGTGACAGAAAAAGACTGACGTTCAACTATGCATGTGCTGTAGATAGAAAACAAACTTTAATCATTGTATGTTGTTTGGTCTTACTTAAAAGTAACCTGTGGAGTTTTTGACCACTAGTAGCGCGATTAGTTTGTATCTCTTGTACATGTGTGCATGAGCAACACATGAAACTTTCCCGTAGCAACACTTTCAAAACACTTTTTATGAGAAAGGAAATTCATTCAATGTGTTTGTTAGCCCTCAAAGACACACAGTGTGTTTTGGTAAGCAAAAGAAATAAATGTGAACATAAGTTTTTGTTCACAGAAAAACTCCTGGCTGCATCCTTTAAGTTACCATATGAAACATCTGTGACTATGTCGCATTTATTCCAGAAAATGGACAAGAACAATGACGGAGTGGTCACCATCGAGGAGTTTTTGGAGACATGCCAAAAGGTCTTTTGGATTGAATACTCTCAGCAATATTTCAAACATATTTAATGATGAAACTATAATGAAAACTATTCATTATTCTTCTTTCCATCCAGGATGAGAACATAATGCAGTCCATGCACTTGTTTGACAATGTGATCTAAGGCTTGTTGGAGGCAGACATGAGCTTTCCACCTACCTGGAGCTCCACTTCAGTACTTCAGCCCTTGGCCAGCGTGGGTGTGATTTTTGGGCTTAAAGAGGTGCAGGGCATATACAACCACCACCAGAGTCATCAGTTTTCCCACTGGAATCCAGTCAGGGTGGATTCTGTTGTTTAAAGATCTTGTATCATGATTGAATGATCTCATACACTATTTGAACAAGTGTATTTAATGCTGTGCAAAAGCAGCTCAATAACAACAAGCATCAACGAACAGATGCCTAAATAATACAGCAGATATGCACAATAAGCAACTGAAACTTCATCCCATGACTTCTGCACCCACACAAATAATTATTAACTTTTAAAATACATTTTCTCAATTGCATGTATCACACACATGAGAGAGAGAGAGAGACTGAATGTACAGACACATGCTTTCTATACTCATAGTCACACTACAACGAGGGACAGCTCTAATAGAGGGATGAAGTCTGAAATCAAGCAATAATCTTATAATAACGTCATATCAAATCTTCTCTGTCCTCAGTGTCCTCACGTTTTATTATAGTGTATTGTGTCTGCATGATGTGTGTATTTTGACTGGCCATTGAAATGTTTAATTAAAGTGTTAATATATTTTCTATATGGACATGGAAACAATTATGATGACTGAATAAAACCACACAGTTGCTATGCAAAACCTAATCATCATTTTCTCCTCTCCTCAAATGAAAATGCACTATTTCAATGCAAATGAATGTAATGACAGCTCATTTTCATTGCCTACACAGAAGAAACACATGGGCATAACATCTACGATGACACTCACATTGTAGGGTTTGGGGTTTATCACTCACTGTTATCTTAGCAGCTAATGAAGCCACAAAACTGACATTTTCAATCAAGCAAATAATAGTTGAGATAAGATGATACAAGATAATATGAGAGATGACTTTTTTTTTTCTGGCTTCTTCCCCTGTGAAAAAAGGAAGTGATATCCTATGATGTCCATTTGTAGTTTTTTTCTATTTCTTAAATAACATGTCTAACAAAAGGCCGTTGGCTGTGTGCAAGGCCTCAGATAAATCAAATTTCTCAGTATGCAAAAGGGGAAAACATTATACTAGACTCAGTAGTGAAGTAACTCTTTACTGGATTGGGTAAAAAAAGGGAAAGAAAATTGCACAAAACAGAAAAATGGGTCAGAAATTCATTGATCCACCACAAAATTGTTGATAGTGCAAAGAAAGAGCTGCAGGAAAAAACTATTTGATGAAGAAAAACATGGAGTTGGAAAGAGATTTCTGCAGGGCAGAGAAAAACATAAGAGCTAAAGTCAGTGAGAAAAATATCTGAGCAGTTTGAATTACAAGACTGTGGCAAGAACATCAATGACACAAAGACATCATCTGACAAACGACAAAAACACTGAACAGTAAGGAGAGATTGACTCCAAAGAGATAAAAGAAACAACAACGCAGGTCAGTAGTCAGTTCCTTCCCTCACAGCATAGCTGCATATTTTATCAGAGAAAACAACCACCTCCAAAAACATAATAGGGAACAGAGAAGAATGAGGAGAGAGTTAAAGGTCTATCTAGCATGAAATTAGGTGTAAATATACTAGAAACTAAAAATGCCACAGGCTTCTGTTTTCTATGGTTTAGTGTGAACATGTTGCAGCTGCTTCACAGACTAAATTAAAATGTGAACTTGACTGCATCACAATATTTTCTCAATGTATAAAAGGCTACACTTTCTAAAACAAATCACACTGATTTGAAGAAGACATGAGATAGAAAAAATCAAGGTAAGGAAAACATGAGCCACTTGATACATCAGCTTGTTACTCATGTAGTCTTTTTACTAGAAAAGCTCATTCCTTTTGCTACCAAATGGGGATTAATGCTGTGGTTTGCTCCCTGTGGTGGCCCAGTGCTGAGGAATGTGCTGCATGTGCACATTTCAGCCACAGTTACTCACCATCTGGATAGGGTCCATCCATGGGGACACTGTTGTGGGCCTGCAAAGAGATCACAAGGTCAAAATGAAGTCAGGACTTTAATATAGAAAGCTTGTTGATTTTCATTAAAGTATCATGAATTTTCTTGTAATTAAAAAAAAACTGTTACTTAAAACAAATTGTTTCACAGAAGTAGTAGTAGTAGTAGTAGTTTATCACCGCTATCAACACAATCTAAGAAGGCTAACATGAGTTTGATTGTAAACCTGGGGAGTTGAGGAGAATACAGAAATGTCTAAAAATCTACTTTTAATGTTCAGTTGTCTTGTCCTGGCAGTAGAGGCACTAGACACTCACCATCTCCCAGGCAGCGGGGTCGTGTTTGAACAGAGAGTGTGTGAGCTCCACAGAAACTTGAATTGTAAAATTAGCTAAAAACTAATATTACTCCCCACCAGTATGAAAAGTGAAGCCAACGCAGAAGTTCCTTAAACCTGCATTCTTTCTAATTGCCAGCAGAGGGCGACTCCACTGGCTGCAAAAAGAGGGCCGTTGAGAAAATGACCCTAATCATAATGAGTTGCTACTTTCAAGTCTTCTTCAACAGAGCATTTTGTTCATTTTGTAATTTAAGGTCCCATTTAGAGTAAAATAGTCAATAAAGCAGGGTATGCTTTAGGGCTTTGCTACGTTGTGATTGACAAGTCACTACTATGGTGACAATGTTGGTAAGGTAACGTAATCATGGCGTAACCCCAGATTCACCGAGTAGCCGTAGCGCTGTAGTCGTCGCTATTTCAGTGTGTTTTCAGTTTAAGAAAGTTTTTTAATTGCAACATTTTAGTCACTTAAAAAAGTCTTGTTCAGCATTTGGTTGTACTAAAAGACCCTCAAATGAGTCAGATGTTCAGTTTTTTGAGTAAGTACTGTGACAACCCTCTCTGGACAGACTCCTTTCCTTGTCCACTCCCTGCAGGAGCCCAGTGGCAGGAATTGTATTAGTATTTTCATTTTTTCATCTTTTTCATTTATTTATTGAGGAAAATTATCCAATGTTACATATTTGTGTGTGGCAAAGAAAGTCCTGGATGCAACACTTAGATTATGGGGATGTAATTTACAGAAATGCTGCTGCCTCCACACTTAGGTCTTTAGACTCAGTTTAGACTCATGATGGCTACAATAGTTACCACTCTTTCCTCTATAAGGTTTGCTGGCTTTCTTTGACTGAGAGACACAATAATCACTGGTATATCTATAAAGCCCTAACTGGAAAATTACTATCATACATCACATCTCTGTTGCACTGGAATTCTGGTCCATTTCTAACCTGCTCTGGTGACTGTCTGGCTTTTCAGGCGCCTCCTGCCAAGACTGAACATGATTGCTTTTAGTGTTAGTGCAGCAAAGTCATGGAACCTCTTGCAATGTGTCCTAAAACTGAAACTCTCATACCTCTTGGACACTTAAAGAATCTAATTACTAACCATTCACTGCCTGGCTGTAAATGTTTTAACTGATTTTGTCGACTATGTATGTTTCTTTGTTGTTTGCTTGTTTTTCCATGTGTAATCTCGGTATCATTGTTAATGAGGGTCACCTTCAATAGTTTTCCAAGAAGTTTAAATAGAGGTTGAAATGAAATGAAATATAGTCATGTGAGCAACCTACTGCTGACGCATGGCAATCAGGAACCTCTTAGGAAGACATACTTGCATTCATACAGTTTCCAGTAGTCTGACATCCAGAGGCATCTTTTTACAATGTGTATTTTTTTTTTGGGTGTGTGTGTGTTTAATTAATAGCGTTTCAGATTGCACAACTGACAAGCAACTTGTTGGTGCAAGTTTTCTCCGTATTTTCTTTTATGAATCATGTTTTCCTAATAAAATCATTCTTGCTGCATTTACTCCAGTATTCAGTCCTCACAAAGACAACTTGCTGCAACTGTTTCATGTTCTTCACCATTAAATGTTTGTACTTCTGCTTAAAAACAACAACAACAAAAACAGGTTAGAAATGTGAATCCTAGACTTTACATTTAGCAAAAGCATGTTACTTCACTATATGTATGAAATGTTTGTCTGTAACAAAATAAGATGAAATTGAAAAGATGTTGAAAGAATGGAGACTACTCAATCTTCAACCTTGAATAACCTTACTCTAAATGTCTACAGACAAATAGACGTATATAAGACATCTATTAAACATCTACTGGCTGGTTCCTTCCCCATTCAGTGCTGATGAAAAGCTGCTAGTTTGTGTTGTGTACTTCTGACCAGATTCTGCTCTCTTCTCGTAAATGAGAGGTGCATCCTTTAAGTTTCATTTTGCTCTTTAAGTTTCATTTCACTCACTATTATCCTCATCACCACCACACACCCACACAAACATGCAGTAACATGGAAAGCACAACTCACACCCATCATCCTTGTCACACTATCTTGTTAAGCAACAGCTACTATGGATGGTTTAGGAAGCTGCACAGTTAAACCAGGAATGTGTATAAGTAAGTAAAAGCTGCCAGTCAACTAGTTGCAGCAGAAAGGCACAGATGATACTGTGCAGCATCCACCCGCCGTAGTCGTCGCTATTTCAGTGTGTTTTCAGTTCATGAAAGTTTTTAATTGATTTTTTAATTGGTCAGTTAAAAAAGTCTTGTTCAGCATTTGGTTGTACTAAAAGACGCTCAAAGGAGTCAGATGTTCAGTTTTTTGAGTAAGTACTGTGTGTCATGGTCTATCAGGACTTTTGGGTTTTTGTTAGTTTGTCTTTTTGTTTTACCTGCCCTGTCTGATGTGTGCTTTGTTTTGGGTTTTGTTTCCCCTGTGTTCCTCTGTTTTCCTGTTTTAGTTTGAATTCCCTGCTACCTTGTGTCTGGTCACTTTACTTCCTGTGTTTCGTTAGTTCATGTGTCTCACCTGTGTCTTGTTCTCCTCACCTGTGTTTCATTTGTAATCACTGCCTGTGTATTTATAGTCCTGTTTTCAGTTCAGTCCTTGTCGAGTCGTCTGTTGTTTTCCCTGTTGTTATCCCTGGTGTTGCGCATAGCCCTTGTGTTTTGAAATTTATTTGTTAGAATAAACGGTCTGTATCAGATTTTGCCTGTTTCGGCTCTCTGCATTTGGGTCCACTGGTTCCTCCACACCTCTGGCTCGTGATACTGTGACAACCCTCTCTGGACAGACTCCTTTCCTTGTCCACTCCCTGCAGGAGCCCAGTGGCAGGAATTGGGTTGTCAGGGAGATTCAGTTCACCTTGCTGCTTGAAAGTTTGTGAACCTTTTAATATTTTCTTTATTTCTGCATAAATATGACCTAAAACATGATTGGATATTTACACAAGTCCTAAAACTAGACAAAGTGAACCCAATTAAACAAATGAGACAAACATATTTTCATTTTTTCATCTTCTATTTATTGAGGAAAATGATCCAATGTCACATATTTGTGTGTGGCAAAGAAAGTCCTGGATGCAACACTTAGATTATGGGGATGTAATTTACAGAAATGCTGCTGCCTCCACACTTAGGTCTTTAGACTCAGTTTAGACTCATGATGGCTACAATAGTTACCACTCTTTCCTCTATAAGGTTTGCTGGCTTTCTTTGACTGAGAGACACAATAATCACTGGTATATCTATAAAGCCCTAACTGGAAAATTACTATCATACATCACATCTCTGTTGCACTGGAATTCTGGTCCATTTCTAACCTGCTCTGGTGACTGTCTGGCTTTTCAGGCGCCTCCTGCCAAGACTGAACATGATTGCTTTTAGTGTTAGTGCAGCAAAGTCATGGAACCTCTTGCAATGTGTCCTAAAACTGAAACTCTCATACCTCTTGGACACTTAAAGAATCTAATTACTAACCATTCACTGCCTGGCTGTAAATGTTTTAACTGATTTTGTCGACTATGTATGTTTCTTTGTTGTTTGCTTGTTTTTCCATGTGTAATCTCGGTATCATTGTTAATGAGGGTCACCTTCAATAGTTTTCCAAGAAGTTTAAATAGAGGTTGAAATGAAATGAAATATAGTCATGTGAGCAACCTACTGCTGACGCATGGCAATCAGGAACCTCTTAGGAAGACATACTTGCATTCATACAGTTTCCAGTAGTCTGACATCCAGAGGCATCTTTTTACAATGTGTATTTTTTTTTTTGGGTGTGTGTGTGTTTAATTAATAGCGTTTCAGATTGCACAACTGACAAGCAACTTGTTGGTGCAAGTTTTCTCCGTATTTTCTTTTATGAATCATGTTTTCCTAATAAAATCATTCTTGCTGCATTTACTCCAGTATTCAGTCCTCACAAAGACAACTTGCTGCAACTGTTTCATGTTCTTCACCATTAAATGTTTGTACTTCTGTTTAAAAACAACAACAACAAAAACAGGTTAGAAATGTGAATCCTAGACTTTACATTTAGCAAAAGCATGTTACTTCACTATATGTATGAAATGTTTGTCTGTAACAAAATAAGATGAAATTGAAAAGATGTTGAAAGAATGGAGACTACTCAATCTTCAACCTTGAATAACCTTACTCTAAATGTCTACAGACAAATAGACGTATATAAGACATCTATTAAACATCTACTGGCTGGTTCCTTCCCCATTCAGTGCTGATGAAAAGCTGCTAGTTTGTGTTGTGTACTTCTGACCAGATTCTGCTCTCTTCTCGTAAATGAGAGGTGCATCCTTTAAGTTTCATTTTGCTCTTTAAGTTTCATTTCACTCACTATGATCCTCATCACCACCACACACCCACACAAACATGCAGTAACATGGAAAGCACAACTCACACCCATCATCCTTGTCACACTATCTTGTTAAGCAACAGCTACTATGGATGGTTTAGGAAGCTGCACAGTTAAACCAGGAATGTGTATAAGTAAGTAAAAGCTGCCAGTCAACTAGTTGCAGCAGAAAGGCACAGATGATACTGTGCAGCATCCACCCTGAAGCACTGGTGTGACATTCTACACTCACATAATATATTCATCTGTCCTGTGTCCAAGCATGAATCTTATTTTCTCACATTCTTTATACTCCACTCCTCCTGACTCATTCAAAAGACATGAGGACAGGACTTCTGTAACAATGGATGAGTCATGAGATCAGATTCACCATTAACCTCCCACAAGTGTGGCTGCAGTGTGGCTGAATAAGTTAAATGGGTGAAGCTGAGTAAACCTAATGGTTAGAGGGGCCAAACTGTAGACCCAACATTTTAGATAAATAAATCCTCCCAATAATTAATAAGCTGTGCAGTTACAAACTGAGTAGAGTTATAAACAAACATCCAGCAGGCCTCGATTTCAAGAACGTTGAACTCTGTCAACACCTCTAAGGCCCTCTAATTAACACATTATATGTAGTTCAAATAATGGAAATGTTAAGATGACATAACTCCTTGTAAAATTACCACTGGTTATTTTTACACTAAGCTAAGTTAATGTCTCCTGGTTGCACCTTTATATTCATTATATGAGAACGATATCATTCTTCTCATCTTACTCTTGGCAAAAATGAAAATAAATTTGTTATGCTATTCCTTTAACTCACTTTAAAAAACAACACACACACACAAACATAGTGCATACGGCATAAGTTTTCAGACCCTTTCAAGTTTTTAACATTGTTACATTTAAAATTCATCTTAAAATGGGATTCTATTCATTCATCAATCTACACACAATACTACACAATTACAAAACAAAAACTGTTTTTGGAGTGTTTTGTAAATGTATTAAAAATAAAAGATGGAAATATTCAATTTACATAAGTATTCAGACTCTTCACTTAGTAACCCTATGTTAAGTAAGTAATTTGAAACACATTTCCTGCATTTCTACACCACCTAAACAGCAACAAACAGCAACCTGCTCTAGTCTAGATTAGTTAGATTGAGGGTGCTATGAAAACCAGGAATTCATCAAGAACATCAAGCCTATAATTGAGTGGATGAGGACAGGAAATGATCAGAAGAGGTCAAACAAGGACAAACATTTTAAATAAATGAAGTAGTCTTACAACATGTCACAATATGATTTGTCTAATTAAACCTGGATAAACAATGTTAAACCTGAGGGTTGCTCCTCTCAACACTCACAAGACATCTTCAAAATCTAACAACTGCAACAAAGTAAAAACAGTTTGGATGAATTAAATGGCCTCACAACAAATATCTAATTCCAATCCCACACACAGGTTCTAGTGGAAGCTATTAGTACCACCCTTAGAGTAAACTTGTATGAGAGAATGAGAGAATAATCATGATAATGAAAGCACAGGGCAGAGCAACTGGATGAGAGATCATTACACAGAGTGATGCCTCATATTTAAAAATAATTCCATACAAAGTCTAACTAAAATTGAAACTAAAGCAGTATTTTGCAGAAAATCTAAAAAATCTACTTTCCACCCCAGAACATTTGTGTTCACACACTTTGACAGTGTGAGGAAAAGCTCCACTTTGTCTGTCTGTCTCTCTCCAGACAGGTTGGACTGAACCAACTCAAAGGGTAGTCTGAAAATGTCAGATATGTTTATTACTTGTTTTTGCCAGTTGCTGAAAATAGAAAAATGATCATTGATACAGGCTGCTTAGATATAATCACATGATGGTGGGGACTGTATAGTGACAAGTTCTTTTTTTAAAAAGACAAAAAGTGAGGTCACAAAACCATCATTTTGCTCCCCCTAATTGAATAACAGGGATGCTCTTGCTCCACTTGCTCCATTGCTCAGGTGCCATTGCTCATGTGCACAGCCATTTTCAGATCTCGACAGGAACAATGCCCTGTATCAACTCAAAATCCAGCATGATATTATGGCACAGTTCCATATCCTGCATCAATAAAAAATCCTGTTCCTGAGAAATGAGTATTTAGTGCCCATGTCACCCATTAACATAATTAGACAGCAGTCAAATTTGTGTTAATAAACCATGGACAAATGTAACTCTGCATTCAGTCTAAAAGCACTTAAAGACAGCTCTGTTAAAAGTGGTAAATAATATCAGAATAGACTTGTTAGACAATAATCTGGTATTTCTTCACCCAGGGCCAGATCAGGGATGATGTAGGAACCTGGACAGGTGTATAAGCAGAGGGAATTACTGCTGAATTATTGCTGAAATTAGCTATGATTTCAATAAATGGAAAGCCTCTCAAGTCAAAATGGCTCAACTGGTTGGTTTTCTCCCGATCACAAAACTTAACATCCTGTCTTTGTCTCTTTTTTTAATGACAATGCAAACGGAAGAGAGAAATTCCAGGAAATGTGTTATATGATTGATTAGTTTCATTTGGAAACGTATAGTGTTTTTTTTACGCTGTGAATAACTTTGAAATGAGTCAGATGACCTTGGATTCTGTAAGTTAGATCATAGTGTCCAATCTGGATTGTCACTGGAAAGTCATACATGCCACTTCCATAATGAAACAACTGATCATCCACACATCCTAACACATGTACAGTGGGGTCCAAAAGTCTGAGACCACTTCCCCATTCGGGAAGCTCAAAATCTTATAGACCCTTATTTGAGCCCATATATCACTTGCTCCTCTGGAAGGAGACATTCACATAGTAGATGTGAAGGATCGAAGTCTGGAACTTTTTCCTATCAGTAAACATGCAGGATCACAAATAGCATCTCAAACAGATGGGACAGTCTTATTGTGGCAGTTTAAGTCTTGCACTTGACTTCAATGAGGAAAGAGACAACAACCTCTGTAGTAGTGACGAGTCTATACATGACTATAGTCAAACAGACGTGGCATGATCTGTTTCAGAATAAACAGATACTCTTTGTTTCTCTTTCACACGGGAACATATGGTTCAGATACCCAAATATGTTAACTATGACTATACCACACCTTAATGATGACGTAGAGTGTATCCAACAGATTGTATATAAATACGATATGTGCTATTTGTCTCCAACTGCTGAAACTGTCTTACAGCGCAGCACTGCAACATCTAATAAAAAGCAGAAAAACCTCAATCACTCCAGGATTTGACTTGATTCTACAAGATATGGCAAACAAACAGCAGCGGCAGCCTGGTCCTTCTCATGGGTAACTAGTCTTAACTTTTTGTCTATTGCACTCATACTTTCACCCAAGCCTCAGTTTGTGCCTCTTATTTATTATAATTGTTACAGTCAACATGAGAGGCACGAGTTAAGATGTTACATTGTCTAGTTTCAATCCTGTTTTTTTTTTTCAGATTTAAAGCACCTTTCTAAAAGAATCTGTTCCTTTTATCATCCTTTCATCCCGTTTGTTGCTATTAAATCATGAATACAGTTGTTCACTCTGCTCCGTCCCCTCACGTCTGACTGACCGAAAGTCAGATTACTGACACTAGTGTGTGTTTCTGTGTACATGTTACATTTTCAGCACATGCTCTGACCGTGCATATTTAAAACAGTCTGTTTTTGAACAAAAAAGCAAGCCCATTGACGGTGTTAGTGCGGTGTTCTGAATAGAACTTAACAGATGTAAGGATTCATGTTTTTTTCTGTTATTCATATCATAGTAAAGTGAATATCTTAAACAATTAATAGACTGATTTTCAGAAAATAAACAGTCAATTATTTGGTTTTTGTTGCTGTAGTGAATTCATTAATTGGCAACTCAGCCATTTGACCATCATTCAATTAAGTTACACTTTTTTTTTATTGATTTCTTTTTCTGTTTTCTGTTTACACCTATACATGTAGTCTTAAATTCGTTGTCTTAGTTCATATATTTGTGCCTAAAACATGTAGTTTCATTGTCCAGATATCTAAATCAATATTGTTTTAGCATCTCCTAAAAAGTTTCTTCCTCACATAAGCTAATACAAGCTGAATTCAATCATAGAAACCTGGACAGGTGTATAAGCAGAGAGACTGACTGCACTGAAATGAGCTGTTTTCAGTAAATGGAAAGCCTCTTACCTCAAAATGGTTTAAGGGATTGATTTTCTCCAGATCACAAAACTTAACATCCTCTGTCTGTCTCTTTTTTCTATGGCAAAAAGGGGGAGAGAAGATTGCCTGGACTGTTCTGACTACTTCATGGCTGTAGCTGTCCTGTCAGCTAAGAGAAGCAATGACCCAAGCACACAGGTGTGTGTGCACATATATTAGCCAATCTTGATCAAGTAAAACTTGATTAAAATTACTCTAAAAATTGCCAACACATTGACTCTCCAGAAACGTGAAGAATTGTTCCAGGAAATAGGGCTATTCCACAAATTTAAAAAATGGATCAACCAGTTCTACCAGTATAGTGTGCAGATACGATATGCAAAAAAGAAGACGGAACAATTCAATAAGAACACAATAAATCCATGTTTAAACTTATTTTTACACAACTTTGCCCATACAACACAACTTCACTCTTACATTTCCATCATGTTTTCCACATGGTTAACTCTCACTTTCTTATGCTGATTTTCTAGAAATACTGTTCAAATTTGTGCTACATTCAGATGGAAGCCTGACTGATGATTAAGAGACAAAAGAGGAACCTTCATACCTGTCTGGTCAGACAATGAACACTAAAAGGAAAGACAGGGGAACATACTATGCTTTATACTTAAATAAAGGGATAACATTAATTGTAAAGTGTAGAAATTGCAGATTAATCCAGGTTTACTTTGTGTTGTGAAATTTAACAAACAGAGTTTATAGTTTAAAGTTATGAATAGAGTTCTGAGCTCTCCCACCTCCTGATGAGTTGGTTTAGACCACACCACAATGCCACATCAGGACACAGATAACAGACCAGACTGAAACTAAACCAGCAGGAGGATCTCAACTCATTACTAATGATAAATGATGTACAAACTCATGATATAACAATTAGAATGAAATCATTTTTGGGAAGCACAGCTCAACTCACTCATCTGAAAGACATGACTGAATCGACAAAATTATGATTTGGGTACAGTTCTAGTTTTTTTTCTCATTAATTAACAGTTCCCTTGTTATTAATTTTGACTCAACATAATCAACCACTTATGTATCTACACATTATGCATATATGCATTCTGTTGGACATTTATATCATATATAAATGACTTTTTTAATTTTAAGTGTTTCAAATGAGAGTACCTTTGTACAATAATGTTTATGTATATATTCCTTGAGGCTCTAAAACATTCGCAGGGTTAAATCAGAGAACAAACTGGTAGTCTGATCATTGGGGGGAGTGGGAATGGGAGAAGCTTTTAAAATAGACTTCATTGAGTAGATGAATGTTGCTACAGAAAGCCAAACTCGAACACATTTAGAAATGAACAAAGCTGAGGACTGTCATGTATCATCTTTGATTATATAAAGACAAAATTGGCTAAACAGTGTAATCTCTCTCTGTGTTTCAGGTGGGGGCCTGTATTGTGAACCAGGACAATAAGATAGTCGGCACTGGTCACAATAAAATGCCCAATGGCTGCGATGACCAGCTACCATGGGCACGAGACGGAGACCAACTGAACACTAAGTACCCTTATGGTTAGAATACACACTATTTTATTTTTATATACTCATAAGAATAATCAGCAGCTGGTCTCTGAAAGCAAACCAGCTCTACCTCTACTCAGACTCTTTTCTGGGCCTGATTACAGTTATTTTAGATAAAATCTGAAATAATACTGGTTTTTATTTTTTTCTTGATTCAAAGAGTTGAGTTTTATTAAATAAAAGGTGTTGTTGTTGTCGTTCAAGACAGAATGATAAGAAGAATGATACTAATGAGAAAAAAAAGGGTCAGCAAAGACTGTAAATTAAAAGTTGTAAATATGTCAGTGCTGATTACTGCTCAGTGTCTCAGGAGCTATAACTCAAATGCGATACCACTGTTTCACCTGTAGAGTGTAATAGAGGCTCAATAATGAATCCATCTTTCTCTATTAATAAGTGGCTTCAGGCTTTAGAGTCATGCAATTGAAACAAAGTCAGAACCTCACATAGACATGTAGGGGATGATAAAGAGCAAATAACTGACAAAATATTTCTGATTAATAACAGATTACTAAATGCAACACTTATAGATCAAAACCCTGATAGTGACCTTAAAGGGTTCATCCTCTGGAGAGCAAGAATGTTCTGGGACATTTCATGCCTCATTTCAATTTGTCCAGTAGGCAAAGTTTTAGGGCCATTGTTAAGGAGAAAATCAGATTTTGAGAAAAAAAGTTGAAAAATTACAAGATTAAATAACAATTCCTAATTTAAAATATTTTTGACATTTAACATTTCTTTTTACCTATCAGTCAGCAAACTTTTTGTAAACACACTTCTACTTCAGGTTAAACCTGTTATCCTGATTTAGCAGTAACACATATATCATGCTGGTCACATACAAAAGTCTGAGTTTGATGCGCAAATGCGCACACATGTGATCCAGACAGCGCTGAAGGTGATGTATTGTATTGACTGGGCTCTGTCCCACAGTGTGCCATGCAGAGCTGAATGCCATTATGAACAAGAACAGTGCTGATGTGAAGGGCTGCACCATCTATGTGACTCTGTTCCCCTGCAACGAGTGTACCAAGCTCATCATCCAGGGAGGTGGGTACTGGCAACACACACACACACACACACACACACATGCTCTCAAGTCAGTAACTAGCTTCTACTTATGGATTGCCTTCTTCTTTGCATTTGAGTCTAAAGGTATGAGGAAGGACAGAAAGGAAAGGAGTTATATGTCATACAATTCCAGAGAAGCACTGTATAAACTGTATGTGTGTTCTAGGATTGTTACATTTTTGTACCAGCTGCTTTCCTCCTGATTTTCTATATTATCATTTTGCTGTTTTGGTCTATTCTGTATACACGATACCTGTTGCTTAAGGTGTCTTCCATTTCTCCCAATTAAATGTTTTTTTTTTTATTTAGGATTGACTATGTACTAAAGGCCCTATCACAGGCCACTGCTGTTGAAGCAAACATGGAACCAAAACTGAAATTTTTGGAGGGTTTAAAAAAGAAAATCCAATTTCACCAAGTCAATCACCTTTTCATGCAAGACAGTTATCACTGAGGTATCAGATGAAGACAGACTATAGATTATATTATGTCACAGTTCACAGTCCATAGTCCACTCCTTCTATATCTAATCTTAAAGAATGAGTGTCTGTTCTGAATGAAACCTTTTTGCATAGGTGAAATGATGAATGGTAAAATCTTCTCTAGATGATGAGTGAAAAGTGTTCATGAATAAACAACTTACGAAAAAGGTGCCCACACCAGTTCTGAAACTGGGGTCTCCCAGATCATAGACATGTATGTATGAAACAAATTCAAAAAACACTTTTTGTGCTTTGCTGAATAATGTATTTGTATTTGGGCACACCCCTACTGTCCAAGTCTTTATTTTGCACTCCTTCCTACCATCTGCATCCCTTCATAATCCCTCTCTCTCTTTGTCCAGGTATTAAGAAGGTGGTCTACCTTTCTGATAAGTATCATGATGACCCCCTGACGAAGGCTTCCAGGAAGATGCTTGACTTGGCCAACATACCATACGAGTGGGTAACAAGCTCTCTCTGTCACACATGCCAAAATAGATCAGTTTTTTGACGCCTCCATGGAAAATTTCACCTTCTAATATGTTGACACAATTATCTCATGGATTTATGGCATCCAGTGTGGTTCAAGAGACATTGGACCTCAAGCAAGAAGCATTCGTACAAACAGATTTGTTCTTAAGTGGCTCGTACAAGTAATTTAAGAGACTTTGTAGCATTCACCTATTTTCTCCTACTTACTTACTCCATGGGGCAAAAAACACTAATTTTACCTGAAATCATGAGGCCTTTGTTCAGAATAAATTTTGAAGTTTAACTATGATGCCAAAATGAACTAAAATGAAATATATAATGAAAACAAAATGATCACACCATATCGACATCATCATAGTTTGCCAATTTACTGAAAGGTTTTCCTGATTCGATGATGTGAGTAGTAGTTTGTAACATTTTAGTGAATTAGTCATGGCCACAATCAAAGCAGCACACGCAGCCTTATATGGTAATATTAGAGGCGTTGATCACGTTGATGATATGTCAGAAACACACCTCATGAACAGGCGGCACCTGAAAGAAACAAGTGGAGGAGTTTAGGAGAAGAAAAAGAATATGCTCTTGTATGAGGCTTACTTTGTGATGATATTGTAATGAACATATTTTATTATTCTAATGTTTCCTCAATGTTCACCCCTCTGCATCTAATTTGATATTATGACTCAAAAAGACAATGAAAATGTGACTTTCACCCTCATTTATGTTTTTATTTGGTGTTTTCCATGTGTGTCCTCATACCTGTGTGTCCCTGACTTATGTGTGTGATATGTTTTTTTTCCTTTTTGTGTGTTTTGACAGGCAATTCAAGCCCAAGGGGACTGGCATCATTAATATTGATTTCACTGAAGCCTAAACAAACAGTGAGACTAACTGAAGATGCAAAGGACATGGGGAGGCTGTGGCTGAGACTTTGATTCCTCTTTACTGTATGTCTTCTTGCCCCCTGCTTTGGCATCTTTTGATATGTTGATTAACCAGATATTAAAAATAGTTTAATTTGAGGCTTCGCCCAATGTGGCAGACTGTGGTGGAGGGTCTTTCTATGCTTCTTTCACTTTATTTTATTTTAAAACTTCTTTGAGTTCAAGAATATGAAAAAACCATGCATGCACTGTGTTGACTG
Organism: Euthynnus affinis; assembly: GCA_029490765.1. NCBI lineage: Eukaryota > Metazoa > Chordata > Actinopteri > Scombriformes > Scombridae > Euthynnus > Euthynnus affinis. Next base: position 28,935,949 of record CM055838.1, read on the forward strand.
TTTGATTTTGAGATTTTTTGTGATGTCAATCAGATCTTCTCCCATCTGTCTGCAAAGGGGAACTTTCTTTTGAGCTTTGAATGTACATACCAATTGACCAATCAGTGATCTCCATTGTCCCATCCCCACTTTGTTTTGGCCTCTACTTGACATAAGTGTAGTTTGACAGATATGCAAATTCACATGTAATGTTTTAGCTACTTTCTATTAAAATACCTGCCAACACTGCTCTGATCAGTTATGGGTCTCAGGGGACACAATATTGTATAAATGTGTACCAGTACACTGCATAATATGGCTAGACTCCCTCATGTGACACACAAGCAACATCATCAATACCAGTAACAAATACCGAATATGTTTCAAAATCTTTATATATCAAACAAGTCAAATTCAGCTCAGCAGTCACAATGTATGTTCCTGACTTCAACTGAAAACAGTTTATCCTTTCTCTGTCATACTGTCTAACATGATGTTAACAACAAGCGGGAAACACTTCTCAACTCTGTGAATGTGTACCATCATTCCTTCTACCATGTCAGCTCTCAGTGCAGTTGAAGTCAATAAAACTTTGAGACCACATGAACTAGTCCACTGTGTTCCTTATTCTTGAAAATGTGTTTTAAGGGTTACACTCACACAACTCACAGGACGAACATGTACAGTTTGTAATTTGTGTTAGAATTGTGTATTAGGTGCTATTTGTTATGTAGCTCTCATACACTGTTTAACAGGTTTAAAGGAAATTTGGTGTAAAGTTCAGTTTTACCATGTGGCCATTTGTAAAGCAATTGAAACTGCCATGGTTAATACGTCTAAAACAAAATAAAGGTCTCAGCAACATGAATAACTTTGGGCAAATCTCCAACATGTTTCTGAGCAAAAACTGTTAAACTTTTTGAGAAATTTCAATCTGACTTCTGTGGCAAACATGGCTCTAAAGCTGTGCTCAGACTGAGTGCAAAGCAAATTTTAGAGATTGAGAAGCAAAGGCACAGATAAGTTGCTTCATCCTGAGCAATAAATGTTGAAGTATCTTCAGGTTTTATGACCAGATTTCCTTGTGAGTTGATATCAGTGAGAGTCTGAGCTGTCTCTTGAACACACGCGGTCAGTTTTTGTCTCTAGCAAGTTACTGCTAAAGTCTGTGTAGCTGGTACATTTGGGGTTAATAAACAAAGGTTACAAAAACACTCCTGCAGACCAGTTTGCACAAATAACTCATGAACAGATTTTGCTTGCTAGAAAATGCTCCAAAAGGCTTTAACAAGGACGTCCTGATTATAATACAATTCTAAAATATTAGAAACAATAAACATAATTGGCAAATATAAAAAGCACATATGAACAGATAAGTAATATGAAATATAAGAAACAATAAAAGCAACAAAACACATATACAACATACAATATGAAAACATATTAAGGCAATAAAAAGCAATATATATATGCACATAAAAGTTAAAGATCAACTTAAACACATGCATTCACACTGCTCTATGTCAGCTAAAAGAGATTTAAAATGATTAAAAGAGATTAGCTCATCTAATTTTATTATCTTCTGCAAGTTGTTCTACTTGTGTGGAATATAATATTTAAAAGCCAGTTTCCCAGTCTCAGTGCTAACATGTTGATTTTCATGGACCAAATAGTCTTGGGACCAAGTGCTGCATGAAATTGAACTATAGTTAATAAGACATGTAACATATCCAGGAAGTTCGCCAAGGAGAGCTTTGTATATAAATAGAATGCAGCCTTGTTCTCTTCTCACTACCAACGACTGCCACCCAACTTTCTGAAATACAATGCAATGATAGACTGCATCGAGAGGTTTAAGAGTAGAAGCAGGAGAGTGCATATAAATGATATCACTATAATCTATAACGGGAAAGAAAGGTTGACTGAATAATTTGCTTTCTATAATTCTTGGTAATACAAGCCTTATTTCTATAAAAGAATGCCGTTTTGTTTTGAAAGACATTTCATCAATATGTTTATTGAAGCACGGCTTGTCATCTATCCAGAAATCAAGGTATTTATGAGAAGGTACCCTTTCAATTGGTGTCCCATTAAGAGTAGTAATATTTACTTCCAAAGTACTGCTAGTCACTTTTCTAGAAGAGTTTTCTTGTTTTATCTGAGTTTAACAGTAATTTAAGATCAATCAATGTGTGCTGTACCACACGGAAATCTATAGCAAATTTTGAACCTCCTGGTCAACAGAGGGCGCTATTGTGTAGACAATGGCGTCATCCGTGTACAGATGAATTGTGCTATTTGTCACATTTTCACCTAAATTGTGAATAAAAGTGGGCCTAAAATGGAACCTTGTGGCACACCTTTGTACTAAAGCTTGTACTAAACTAAAGCTATATGTCAAATATAGCCATCAGCCACAACAGCTTGAGTTCTACCACTGAGATACTTTACACCAAATTCAATAGATTCCAGGTGTTTTAAAAGAATTTGATGATTGACAGTATCGAAAGCCTTAGAAAAGGAATGAGACAATCCTGCCTGTTATCTAATGCACTAGCAACATCATTCAAGGCTTTTGATGCTGCTGTCACAGATTCAGATTAAACTAACAAATATCCAAAGATGTCAAACATGTCAGACTGAATTTTAGGAAAATATGTGCGTAAGGATGCGTGACACGTCTAACATATAACTCAGCTAAACATTGTAGCTTCAATTAAGAGTCAGAATGAGATAATAGAAAATATGTATGATGCTTTCAGACAGTGTGTAATAATATGATTTTAACATTCATAAACCTTTTTTTGTCAAGGGTGTTAACTTATTCAAAGAAAAACAAATATAGTCACATAAAAGTCCTATGTTGCAGGAAATTAATTTATAATCATCACACTTTTTTGATCAAAAATAATATCTTTTTAAATGAAGTCTAACTCACATGCTTAATACAAAAGCACTCAACATTTCTCACATTTACCATCAACCAAAGTTAAATTTATTTATCAGTAGCCAAGTCTGTCCTGTTAAAGAGATCTTATGGGACTTATTAGTTGAACATGATCCTTTTCATATATATCTGAAAACAAAACTCTTGAAATTTGAAATTTGGACATTTAAGTCACACTCTCTGATCTCTGTATCTCTGAGCTTCAGTCATGTGATTTCACTCAGACCTCACATGCTGTATGCTCTCCAAAAAGCTCTGATCTGATGGCTCACTGGTTCAAAACCAGGTCAGCAAACTCATTTCCTTGCACTAAGTTGCATGAACAAGTGATTCAAAGTATTTGAGTGTAGTTTGGCTCTAGTTTTCACATGGTGTCCATTATGCAGGCCACTCTACGTCTAAATCTGTGCTGTGATTGGTTGTTTCCAGGTAATCCACCATCCAAACCCAATAAAAAGACCATAAAGCAGCGGTTCCTCAAACTACTGCCCTGCTGTCGTTCTGGCTCCAACCCTTCAATTACTCAAAGCAAGTGTCATAATGCACTCTCCTCCATCACTCAGATTTCATTTAATATGAATTTAAAATAACTGCATGATAATAAAACACAGATCCTGTTAAACATCATCTTTCTCTTTTCTAGCTTTTCCTCTCAGCATAGCATTTTATTTACACTCTGTTGTATCTCAGGAAGTCACTATTTTGTTTTTCTCCCCACATGCAGCAAGTGAGGTTGATGAGGGTGAACGATCAACAGTGTGTTACAGACCAGAGGGGCTCGACCGTCTCGTAGAACAACCCAACTTCAGCAAGAAGGGGATTCAAAAATGTCAGTGATGTACAGTATGATTGTGCGGAGTTTGAGCACCATAGATCTGCATGTATGAATTTATTTTATCATATGAGAATGCATGTGTGTGTATGAGCATATGTGTGTGTGTGTTTTTGACATGATAGCCTTTTGGTTTCCACAGGAGTGTCCCAGTGGTGCTGTGAATGAGGAGACTTTTAAAGGCATCTACTCCCAGTTCTTCCCTCAGGGAGGTCAGTCAGACTTTCTTTTCATCCTGTGTTTTCATTTTTATTTGACCAAAATTCCACCAGCATTTCTCCAACACTAAAATATAAAACTGTAAAACTGTGAAAATAAACTCTCTATACTGCAATATCTTATTAGAAAATCCCAAATGTAAATGTGTTTGTGTGTAACTTCACAGTGTTTTGTACAGTTTTCTGCTTTGACTCTGCAGTCAAATACTCACATTGTGTAACCTCGCTGGTGATATAATTTATGCACAAATTTTAATTCGACATTCTCAATGATTTTTCTATCACTACAAATCTTTTCTACAACTTTGCAAACATGAATTTCTAATATCTTTACAGGTTAACAGAGGGTAATATACAACCACAGGCTTTAAACACACAACACACTTAACTGTGATGTATCTAAATCATGTTCTGGTTTGCTGCTTCCTTGTTTCCTCTACAGACTCATATATGTCTTTTCTTATCAGTAGTTATATACAAATGAGTTTATTTAAAGAAAATTAATCTTTATCTTCCCACTGAACATCTCTCTCTTCTCTCTTTTACTTTCCTGTTTCTCTTGCTTGCACATTTTGACTCACTCCTCAGGTGTTTAATCTCTCTCCTTATCTCATGAATGCCCCTGTTTTTTTCCCCTGCTGTAGGACTTTGTCATAAGTCTGTCCATCATCTTGCGAGGCTCCATCACTGATAAACTCAACTGGGCCTTTAATCTGTACGATCTCAACAAAGATGGCTGCATCACCAGAGAGGTTCTTGCATCATTACTTCTCTTTTTTCACTTTGTATTTGTAGGAACGTTGTGTGATCTAGGAAAAAGTCTGCTGCAGTTGTCTTATATTATGTATTATTATAAGACAACTAGTATTATTCTTATTTCTTTTCCTCCATTCTGTCCAGGAGATGACAAACATCATGCACTCCATCTATGATATGATGGGGAAGTATACTTACCCTTGCATGAAGGATAACGCTCCACAGGATCATGTTGACAGTTTTTTCCAGGTAAAACACAGAAATGATCAAACCAACACACTCCAAATCTCCCAACACTAGACTCAAAGTAAGTCAAAGCATTTGTTCAAAGCAGCAAATGTTCTATGCACCAGCGACAGAAAAAGACTGACGTTCAACTATGCATGTGCTGTAGATAGAAAACAAACTTTAATCATTGTATGTTGTTTGGTCTTACTTAAAAGTAACCTGTGGAGTTTTTGACCACTAGAAGTGCGATTAGTTTGTATCTCTTGTACACGTGTGCATGAGCAACACATGAAACTTACCCGTAGCAACACTTTCATAACACTTTTTATGAGAAAGGAAATTCATTCAATGTGTTTGTTGGCCCTCAAAGACACACAGTGTGTTTTGGTAAGCAAAAAAAAAATTTTTTGTTCACAGAAAAACTCCTGGTTGCATCCTTTAAGTTACCATATGAAACATCTGTGACTATGTCGCATTTATTCCAGAAAATGGACAAGAACAATGACGGAGTGGTCACCATCGAGGAGTTTTTGGAGACATGCCAAAAGGTCTTTTGGATTGAATACTCTCAGCAATATTTCAAACATATTTAATGATGAGACTATAATGAAAACTATTCATTATTCTTCTTTCCATCCAGGATGAGAACATAATGCAGTCCATGCACTTGTTTGACAATGTGATCTAAGGCTTGTTGGAGGCAGACATGAGCTTTCCACCTACCTGGAGCTCCACTTCAGTACTTCAGCCCTTGGCCAGCGTGGGTGTGATTTTTGGGCTTAAAGGGGTGCAGGGCATATACAACAACCACCAGAGTCATCAGTTTTCCCACTGGAATCCAGTCAGGGTGGATTCTGTTGTTTTAAGATCTTGTATCATGATTGAATGATCTCATACACTATTTGAACAAGTGTATTTAATGCTGTGCAAAAGCAGCTCAATAACAACAAGCATCAACAAACAGATGCCTAAACAATACAGCAGATATGCACAATAAGCAACTGAAACTTCATCCCATGACTTCTGCACCCACACAAATAATTATTAACTTTTAAAATACATTTTCTCAATTGCATGTATCACACACATGAGAGAGAGAGAGAGACTGAATGTACAGACACATGCTTTCTATACTCATAGTCACACTACAACGAGGGACAGCTCTAATAGAGGGATGAAGTCTGAAATCAAGCAATAATCTTATAATAACGTCATATCAAATCTTCTCTGTCCTCAGTGTCCTCACGTTTTATTATAGTGTATTGTGTCTGCATGATGTGTGTATTTTGACTGGCCATTGAAATGTTTAATTAAAGTGTTAATATATTTTCTATATGGACATGGAAACAATTATGATGACTGAATAAAACCACACAGTTGCTATGCAAAACCTAATCATCATTTTCTCCTCTCCTCAAATGAAAACGCACTATTTCAATGCAAATGAATGTAATGACAGCTCAGTTCATTTTCATTGCCTACACAGAAGAAACACATGGGCATAACATGTACAATGACACTCACACTGTAGGGTTTGGGGTTTATCACTCAGTTATCTTAGCAGCTAATGAAGCCACAAAACTGACATTTTCAATCAAGCAAATAATAGTTGAGATAAGATGATACAAGATAATATGAGAGATGACTTTTTTTTTCTGGCTTCTTCCCCTGTGAAAAAAGGAAGTGATATCCTATGATGTCCATTTGTAGTTTTTTTCTATTTCTTAAAAAACATGTCTAACAAAAGGCCGTTGGCTGTGTGCAAGGCCTCAGATAAATCAAATTTCTCAGTATGCAAAAGGGGAAAACATCATACTAGACTCAGTAGTGAAGTAACTCTTTACTGGATTAGGTAAAAAAAAGGGAAAGAAAATTACACAAAACAGAAAAATGGGTCAGAAATTCATTGATCCACCACAAAATTGTTGATGGTGCAAAGAAAGAGCTGCAGGAAAAAACTATTTGATGAAGGAAAACATGGAGCTGGAAAGAGATTTCTGCAGGGCAGAGAAAAACATAAGAGCTAAAGTCAGTGAGAAAAATATCTGAGCAGTTTGAATTACAAGACTGTGGCAAGAACATCAATGACACAAAGACATCGTCTGACAAACAACAAAAACACTGAACAGTAAGGAGAGATTGACTCCAAGGAGATAAAAGAAACAACAACGCAGGTCAGTAGTCAGTTCCTTCCCTCACAGCATAGCTGCATATTTTATCAGAGAAAACAACCACCTCCGAAAACATAATAGGGAACAGAGAAGAATGAGGAGAGAGTTATAGGTCTATCTAGCATGAAATTAGGTGTAAATATACTAGAAACTAAAAATGCCACAGGCTTCTGTTTTCTATGGTTTAGTGTGAACATGTTGCAGCTGCTTCACAGACTAAATTAAAATGTGAACTTGACTGCATCACAATTTTTTCTCCATGTATAAAAGGCTACACTTTCTAAAACAAATCACACTGATTTGAAGAGGACATGAGATACAAAAAATCAAGGTAAGGAAAACCTGAGCCACTTGATACATCAGCTTGGTACCCATGTAGTCTTTTTACTAGAAAAGCTCATTCCTTTTGCTACCAAATGGGGATTAATGCTGTGGTTTGCTCCCTGTGGTGGCCCAGTGCTGAGGAATGTGCTGCATGTGCACATTTCAGCCACAGTTACTCACCATCTGGATAGGGTCCATCCATGGGGACACTGTTGTAGGCCTGCAAAGAGATCACAAGGTCAAAATAAAGTCAGTACTTTAATATAGAAAGCTTGTTGAATTTCATTAAAGTATCATGAATTGTTTTGTAATTTAAAAAAAAAAACTGTTACTTAAAACAAAGTCTTTCACAGAATGTAGTTTATCACCGCTATCAGCACGATCTAAGAAGGCTAACATGAGTTTGATTGTAAACCTGGAGAGTTGAGGAGAATACAGAAATGTCTAAAAATCTACTTTTAATGTTCAGTTGTCTTGTCCTGGCAGTGGCACTCACTATCTCCCAGGCAGCGGGGTCGTGTTTGAACAGAGAGTATGTGAGCGCCACAGAAACTTGAGTTCTTATCCTCGGAGATGTGGAAGAGCACAGCTGCGGCGTAGGTAGCTGAGAAAGAAATGAAGGACATTTCAGCGATGTACAGAAAACTCCATACCCTCTTGTGTCATAGTGTAGGTGTACAGACAGATGAACAGTTTTGTGTTTTAAAGATAACAAAATGAGAAAAAAAAAGATGATAGTGCTGATGCCAACTGCAGCATGATTGATTTGTAGGTAAGTCCCCGAGGCATCATGTACTGTATATTTAGTACTGCATCAACTACAAAGCTTTAACAACATAGTATCTGGAATGAATGCCTTGTCCAATTCTGCCATGATGCTTCAACATGTAAATGTAATATACTTTCACATAGGTAAGCTTTATGATTTATGCAGGGAATTGTAAAATTAGCTAAAAACTAATGTTACTCCCCCCCCCCAGTATGAAAAGTGAAGCCAACGCAGAAGTTCCTTAAACCTGCATTCTTTCTAATTGCCAGCAGAGGGCGACTCCACTGGCTGCAAAAAGAGGGCCGTTGAGAAAATGACCCTAATCATAATGAGCTGCAATTTTCAAGTCTTCTTCAACAGAGCATTTTGTTCATTTTGTAATTTAAGGTCCCATTTAGAGTAAAATAGTCAATAAAGCAGGGTATGCTTTAGGGCTTTGCTACGTTGTGATTGACAAGTCACTACTATGCTGACAAAGTTGGTAAGGTAACGTAATCATGGCGTAACCCCAGATTCACCGAGTAGCCGTAGCGCTGTAGTCGTCGCTATTTCAGTGTGTTTTCAGTTTAAGAAAGTTTTTTAATTGTAACATTTTAGTCACTTAAAAAAGTCTTGTTCAGCATTTGGTTGTACTAAAAGACCCTCAAAGGAGTCAGATGTTCAGTTTTTTGAGTAAGTACTGTGACAGTCCTCTCTGGACAGACTCCTTTCCTTGTCCACTCCCTGCAGGAGCCCAGTGGCAGGAATTGGGTTGTCAGGGAGATTCAGTTCACCTTGCTGCTTGAAAGTTTGTGAACCTTTTAATATTGTCTTTATTTCTCCATAAATATGACATAAAACATGATTGGATATTTACTAAAACTAGTCCTAAAACTAGACAAAGTGAACCCAATTAAACAAATGAGACAAACATATTTTCATCTTTTTCATTTATTTATTGAGGAAAATTATCCAATGTCACATATTTGTGTGTGGCAAAGAAAGTCCTGGCAGGATGCAACACTTAGATTATGGGGATGTAATTTACAGAAATGCTGCTGCCTCCACACTTAGGTCTTTAGACTCAGTTTAGACTCATGATGGCTACAATAGTCACCACTCTTTCCTCTATGATAAGGTTTGCTGGCCTTCTTTGACTGAGAGACACAATAATCACTGGTATATCTATAAAGCCCTGACTGGAAAATTACTATCATACATCACATCTCTGTTGCACTGGAATTCTTGTCCATTTCTAACCTGCTCCGGTGACTGTCTGGCTCTTCAGGCACCTCCTGCCAGGACTGAACATGACTGCTTTTAGTGTTAGTGCAGCAAAGTCATGGAACCTCTTGCAATGTGTCCTAAAACTGAAACTCTCATACCTCTTGGACACTTAAAGAATCTAATTACTAACCATTCACTGCCTGGTCGTAACTGTTTTAACTGATTTTGTCGACTATGTATGTTTCTTTGTTGTTTGCTTGTTTTTCCATGTGTAATCTCGGTATCATTGTTAATGAGGGTCACCTTCAATAGTTTTCCAAGAAGCTTAAATAGAGGTTGAAATGAAATGAAATATAGTCATGTGAGCAACCTACTGCTGATGCATGGCAATCAGGAACCTCTTAGGAAGACATACTTGCTTTCAGGACTTCATTCATACAGTTTCCAGTAGTCTGACATCCAGAGGCATCTTTTTACAATGTGTATTTTTTGTGTATGTGTGTGTGTTTAATTAATAGCGTTTCAGATTGCACAACTGACAAGCAACTTGTTGGTGCAAGTTTTCTCCGTATTTTCTTTTACGAATCATGTTTTCCTAATAAAATCATTCTTGCTGCATTTACTCCAGTATTCAGTCCTCACGAAGACAACTTGCTGCAACTGTTTCATGTTCTTCACCATTAAATGTTTGTACTTCTGTTTAAAAACAACAACAACAAAAACAGGTTAGAAATGTGAATCATAGACTTTACATTTAGCAAAAGCATGTTACTTCACTATATGTATGAAATGTTTGTCTGTAACAAAATAAGATGAAATTGAAAAGACGTTGAAAGAATGGAGACTACTCAATCTTCAACCTTGAATAACCTTACTCTAAATGTCTACAGACAAATAGATGTATATAAGACATCTATTAAACATCTACTGGCTGGTTCCTTCCCCATTCAGTGCTGATGAAAAGCTGTTAGTTTGTGTTGTCTGACCGGATTCTGCTCTCTTCTCGTAAATGAGAGATGCATCCTTTAAGTTTCATTTTGCTCTTTAAGTTTCATTTCACTCACTATGATCCTCATCACCACCACACACCCACACAAACATGCAGTAACATGGAAAGCACAGCTCACACCCATCATCCTTTTCACACTATCTTGTTAAGCAACAGCTACTATGGATGGTTTAGGAAGCTGCACAGTTAAACCAGGAATGTGTATAAGTAAGTAAAAGCTGCCAGTGAACTAGTTGCAGCAGAAAGGCACAGATGATACTGTTCAGCATCCACCCTGAAGCGCTGGTGTGACATTCCACACTCACATAGTATATTCATCTGTTCTGTGTCCAAGCATGAGGCTTGTTTTCTCACATTCTTTATACTCCACTCCTCTTAACTTACTTTGCTGACTCATTCAGGAGACATGAGGACAGGACTTCTGTAGCAATGGATGAGTCCTGAGTCATGAGATCAGATTCACCATTAACCCCCCACAAGCGTGGCTGCAGTGTGGCTGAATAAGTTAAATGGGTGAAGCTGAGTAAACCTAATGGTTAGAGGGGCCAAACTGTAGACCCAACATTTTAAATAAATAGATCCTCCCAATAATTAATAAGTTGTGCAATTACAAACTGAGAAGAGTTATAAACAAACATCCAGCAGGCCTCAATTTCAAGAACGTTGAACTCTGTCAACACCTCTAAGGCCCTCTAATTAACACATTATATGTAGTTCAAATAACGGAAATGTTAAGATGACATAACTCCTTGTAAAATTACCACTGGTTATTTTTACACTAAGCTAAGTTAATGTCTCCTGGTTGCACCTTTATATTCGTTATATGAGAACGATATCATTCTTCTCATCTTACTCTTGGCAAAAATGAAAATAAATTTGTCATGCTATTCCTTTAACTCACTTTAAAAAAACAACACACACACAAACATAGTGCATACGGCATAAGTTTTCAGACCCTTTCAAGTTTTTAACATTGTTACGTTTAAAATTCATCTTAAAATGGGATTCTATTCATTCATCAATCTACACACAATACTACACAATGACAAAACAAAAACTGTTTTTGGAGTGTTTTGTAAATGTATTAAAAATAAAAGATGGAAATATTCAATTTACATAAGTATTCAGACTCTTCACTTAGTAACTCTATGTTAAGTAAGTAATTTAAAACACATTTCCTGCATTTCTACACCACCTAAACAGCAAGAAACAGCAACCTGCACTAGTCTAGATTAGTTAGATTGAGGGTGCTATGAAAACCAGGAATTCACCAAGAACATCAAGCCTGTAATTGAGTGGATGAGGACAGGAAATGATCAGAAGAGGTCAAACAAGGACAAACATTTTAAATAAATGAAGTAGTCTTACAACATGTCACAATATGATTTGTCTAATCAAACCTGGATAAACAATGTTAAACCTGAGGGTTGCTCTTCTCAACACTCACAAGACATCTTCAAAATCTAACAACTGCAACAAAATAAAAACAGTTTGGATGAATTAAATGGCCTCACAACAAATATCTAATTCCAATCCCACACACAGGTTCTAGTGGAAGCTATTAGCACCACAAGATAGAAGAGTTGTAATATGAATGATCATAACTTCAAAAGTAGATTATTTTAACCTACATTATCTCAAATCAAGGACTATTGTAATGCACAACTCAGAAGGTGATTTTTGCTCCTCAAGACTTGAAAGGACCATTAGACCTGACATCCCCTTAGAGTAAACTTGTATGAGAGAATGAGAAAATAATCATAATAATGAAAGCACAGGGCAGAGCAACTGGATGAGAGATCATTACACAGAATGATGCCTCATATTTAAAAATAATTCCATACAAAGTCTAACTAAAACTGAAACTAAAGCAGAGCATTTTGCAGAAATCTAAAAAATCTACTTTCCACCCCAGAACATTTGTGTTCACACACTTTGACAGTGTGAGGAAAAGCTCAACTTTATCTGTCTGTCTCTCTTCAGACAGGTTGGACTGAACCAACTCAAAGGGTGGTCTGATATGTTTGATATGTCAGATATGTTTATTACTTGTTTTTGTCAGTTGCTGAAAATAGAAAAATGATCATTGATACAGGCTGCTTAAATATAATCACAAGATGGTAGAGACTGTATAGTGACAAGTTCTTTTTTAAAAAGACAAAAAGTGAGGTCACAAAACCATCATTTTGCTCCCCCTAATTGAATAACAGGGATGCTCTTGCTCCACTTACTCCATTGCTCAGGTGCCTATGTGCACAGCCATTTTCAGATCTCGACAGGAAAAATGCCCTGTATCAGCTCAAAATCCAGCATGATATTATGGCACAGTTCCATATCCTGCATCAATAAAAAAATCCTGTTTCTGAGAAATTAGTATTTAGTACCCATGTCACCCATTAACATAATTAGTACAAACAGCATTTGCTGTTAAACACAGACTGAAAAAAACACTCCAGCAGTCAAATTTGTGTTAATAAACCATGGACAAATGTAACTCTGCATTCAGTCTAAAAGCACTTAAAGACAGCTCTGTTAAAAGTGGTAAATAATATCAGAATAGGCTTGTTAGACAATAATCTGGTATTTCTTCACCCAGGGCCAGATCAGGGATGATGTAGGAACCTGGACAGGAGTATAAGCAGAGGGAATTACTGCTGAATTATTGCTGAAATTAGCTATGATTTCAATAAATGGAAAGTCTCTCAAGTCAAAATGGCTCAACTGGTTGGTTTTCTCCCGATCACAAAACTTAACATCCTGTCTTTGTCTCTTTTTTTAATGACAATGCAAACGGAAGAGAGAAATTCCAGGAAATGTGTTACATGATTGACTGGTATAACCGGACCAAGTTTCATTTGGAAACGTAAAGTGTTTTTTTTATGCTGTGAATAACTTTGAAATGAGTCAGATGACCTTGGATTCTGTAAGTTAGATCCTAGTGTCCAATCTGGATTGTCACTGGAAAGTCATAAGTGCCACTTCCATAATGAAACAACTGATCATCCACACATCCTAACACATGTACAGTGGGGTCCAAAAGTCTGAGACCACTTTCCCATTCGGGAAGCTCAAAATCTTATAGACCCTTATTTGAGCCCATATATCACTTGCTCCTCTGGAAGGAGACATTCACATAGTAGATGTGAAGGATCGAAGTCTGGAACTTTTTCCTATCAGTAAACATGCAGGATCACAAATAGCATCTCAAACGGATGGGACAGTCTTATTGTGGCAGTTTAAGTCTTGCACTTGACTTCAATGAGGAAAGAGACAACAACCTCTGTAGTAGTGACGAGTCTATACATGACTATAGTCAAACAGACGTGGCATGATCTGTTTCAGAATAAACAGATACTCTTTGTTTCTCTTTCACACAGGAACATACGGTTCAGATACCCAAATATGTGAACTATGACTATACCACACCTTAATGATGCTGTGATGTGTGTCCAACAGATTGTATATAAATACAGCGCAGCACTGCAACAATCACTCCAGGATTTGACTTGATTCTACAAGATTCTACAAGATTCTACAAGATATGGCAAACAAACGGCAGCGGCAGTCTGGTCCTTCTCATGGGTAACTAGTCTTAACTTTTTGTCTATTGCACTCATACTTTCACCCAAGCCTCAGTTTGTGCCTCTTATTTATTATAATTGTTACAGTCAACATGAGAGGCACGAGTTAAGATGTTACATTGTCTAGTTTCAATCCTGTTTTTTTTTCAGATTTAAAGCACCTTTCTAAAAGAATCTGTTCCTTTTATCATCCTTTCATCCCGTTTGTTGCTATTAAGTCATGAATACAGTTGTTCACTCTGCTCCGTCCCCTCACGTCTGACTGACCGAAAGTCAGATTACTGACACTAGTGTGTGTTTCTGTGTACATGTTACATTTTCAGCACATGCTCTGACCGTGCATATTTAAAACAGTCTGTTTTTGAACAAAAAAGCAAGCCCATTGTAGGTGTTAGTGCGGTGTTCTGAATAGAACTTAACAGATGTAAGGATTCATGTTTTTTCTGTTATTCATATCATAGTAAAGTGAATATCTTAAACAATTAATAGACTGATTTTCAGAAAATAAACAGTCAATTATTTGGTTTTTGTTGCTGTAGTGAATTCATTAATTGGCAACTCAGCCATTTGACCATCATTCAATTAAGTTACACTTTTTTTATTGATTTCTTTTTCTGTTTTCTGTTTACACCTATACATGTGGTCTTAAATTCATTGTCTTAGTTCATATATTTGTGCCTAAAACATGTAGTTTCATTGTCCAGATATCTAAATCAATATTGTTTTAGCATCCCCTAAAAAGTTTCTTCCTCACATAAGCTAATACAAGCTGAATTCAATCATAGAAACCTGGACAGGTGTATAAGCAGAGAGACTGACTGCACTGAAATGAGCTGTTTTCAGTAAATGGAAAGCCTCTTACCTCAAAATGGTTTAAGAGATAGATTTTCTCCAGTTTACAAAACTTAACATCCTCTGTCTGTCTCTTTTTTTCTAGGGCAAAAAGGAAGAGAGAAGATTGCCTGGACTCTTTTGACTACTTCATGGCTGTAGCTGTCCTGACAGCTAAGAGAAGCAATGACCCAAGCACACAGGTGTGTGTGCACATATATTAGCCAATCTTGATCAAGTAAAACTTGATTAAAATTACTCTAAAAATTGCCAACACATTGACTCTCCAGAAATGTGAAGAATTGTTCAAGGAAATAGAGCTATAGAGCTAATATTCCACAAATTTAAAAAATGGATCAACCAGTTCTACCAGTATAGTGTGCAGATACGATATGCAAAAAAGATGACGGAACAATTCAATAAGAACACAATAAATCCATGTTTAAACTTGTTTACACAACTTTGCCCATACAATACAACTTCACTCTTACATTTCCATCATGTTTTCCACATGGTTAACTCTCACTTTCTTATGCTGATTTTCTAGAAATACTGTTCAAATTTGTGCTACATTCAGATGGAGGCCTGACTGATGATTAAGAGACAAAAGAGGAACATTCATACCTGTCTGGTCAGACAATGAACACTAAAAGGAGAGACAGGGGAACATACTATGCTTTATACTTAAATAAAGGAATAACATTAATTGTAAAGTGTAGAAATTGCAGATTAATCCAGGTTTACTTTGTGTTGTGAAATTTAACAAACAGAGTTTATAGTTTAAAGTTATGAATAAAGTTCTGAGCTCCCCCACATCCTGATGAGATGGTTTAGACCACACCACAATGCCACATCAGCACACAGATCCGGATAACCGGACTGAAACTAAACCAGCAGGAGGATCTCAACTCATTACTAATGATAAATGATGTACAAATTCATGATATAACAATTGGAATGAAATCATTTATGGGAAGCACAGCTCAACTCACTCATCTGACAGACATGACTGTATCGACAAAATTATATTTGGGTACAGTTCTAGTTTTTTTCTCATTAATTAACAGTTCCCTTGTTATTCATTTTGACTCAACATAATCAACCACTTATGTATCTATACATTATGCATATATGCATTCTGTTGGACATTTATATCATATATAAATGACTTTTTTAATTTTAAGTGTTTCAAATGAGAGTACCTTTGTACAATAATTTTTATGTATAGATTCCTTGAGGCTCTAAAACATTCACAGGGTTAAATCAGAGAACAAACTGGTAGTCTGATCATTGGGGGAGTGGGAATGGGAGAAAGCTTTTAAAATAGACTTTATTGAGTAGATGAATGTTGCTACAGAAAGCCAAACTCGAACACATTTAGAAATGAACAAAGCTGAGGACTGTCATGTATCATCTTTGATTATATAAAGACAAAATTGGCTAAACAGTGTAATCTCTCTCTGTGTTTCAGGTGGGGGCCTGTATTGTGAACCAGGACAATAAGATAGTCGGCACTGGTCACAATAAAATGCCCAATGGCTGCGATGACAAGCTACCATGGGCACGAGAGGGAGACCCACTGGACACTAAGTACCCTTATGGTTAGAATACACACTATTTTATTTTTATATACTCATAAGAATAATCAGCAGCTGGTCTCTGAAAGCAAACGAGCTCTACCTCTACTCAGACTCTTCTTCTGGGCCTGATTACAGTTATTTTAGATAAAATCTGAAATAATACTGGTTTTATTTTTTTAGAGTTGAGTTTTATTAAATAAAAGGTGCTGTTGTTGTCGTTCAAGACAACAAAATTATAGATTTAAGTAAATAAAGATTTACTTATAAAGCACAAAGTACCTGATATTAAAAATGTTAAATATCAAACAAGAATGATACTAATGACAAAAGAAAAAAGTGTCAGCAAAGACTGTAAATTAAAAGTTGTAAATATGTCAGTGCTGATTACTGCTCAGTGTCTCAGGAGCTATAACTCAAATGCGATACCACTGTTTCACCTGTAGAGTGTGATAGAGGCTCAATAATGAATCTATCTTTCTCTATTAATAAGTGGCTTCAGGCTTTAGAGTCATGCAATTGAAACAAAGTCAGAACCTCACATAGACATGTAGGGGATGATAAAGAGCAAATAACTGACAAAATATTTCTGATTAATAACAGCTTACTAAATGCAACACTTACAGATCAAAACCCTGATAGTGACCTTAAAGGGTTCATCCTCTGGAGAGCAAGAATGTGCTGGGACGTTTCATGCCTCATTTCAATTTGTCCAGTAGGCAAAGTTTTAGGGCCATTGTTAAGGAGAAAATCAGATTTTGAGAAAAAAGTTGAAAAATTACAAGATTAAATAACAATTCCTAATTTAAAATATTTTTGACATTTAACATTTCTTTTTACCTATCAGTCAGCAAACTTTTTGTAAACACACTTCTACTTCAGGTTAAACCTGTTATCCTGATTTAGCAGTAACACATATATCATGCTGGTCACATACAAAATTCTGAGTTTGATGCACAAATGCGCACACATGTGATCCAGATTGCCATGACAGCGCTGAAGGTGATGTATTGTATTGACTGGGCTCTGTCCCACAGTGTGCCATGCAGAGCTGAATGCCATTATGAACAAGAACAGTGCCGATGTGAAGGGCTGCACCATCTACGTGACTCTGTTCCCCTGCAACGAATGTACCAAGCTCATCATCCAGGGAGGTGGGTACTGTCAACACACACACACACACACACACATGCTCTCAGGTCAGTAACTAGCTTCTACTTATGGATTGCCTTCTTCTTTGCATTTGAGTCTAAAGGTATGAGGAAGGACAGAAAGGAAAGGAGTTATATGTCATACAATTCCAGAGAAGCACTGTATAAACTGTATGTGTGTTCTAGGATTGTTACATTTTTGTACCAGCTGCTTTCCTCCTGATTTTCTATATTATCATTTTGCTGTTTTGGTCTATTCTGTATACACGATACCTGTTGCTTAAGGTTTCTTCCATTTCTCCCAATTAAATGGTTTGTTTTTGATTTAGGATGATCCCAAATTTTGACTATGTACTAAAGGCCCTATCACAGGCCACTGCTGTTGAAGCAAACATGGAACCAAAACTGAAATTTTTGGAGGGTTTAAAAAAGAAAATCCAATTTCACCAAGTCAATCACCTTTTCTACATCATGCAAGACAGTTATCACTGAGGTATCAGATGAAGACAGACTATAGATTATATTATGTCACAGTTCACAGTCCATAGTCCACTCTTTTTATATCTAATGTTAAAGAATGAGTGTCTGTTCTGAATTAAACCTTTTTGCATAGGTGAAATGATGGATGGTAAAATCTTCTCTAGATGATGAGTGAAAAAATTAAAAATCCAAATTTTGTTTTAGAAGAAAGAAAATTAAAGTGTTAAGTTTTAATGAATAAACAACTTATGAAAAAGGTGTCCACACCGGTTCTGAAACTGGAGTCTCCCAGATCATGTATGTATGAAACAAATTCAAAAAACACGTTTTGTGCTTTGCTGAATAATGTACTTGTATTTGGGCACACCCCTACTGTCCAACTGGTGTAAATGAAGTCATTGCAGCTGTACAAGTTCCTGCAAGTCAACTTACAAAAACAAGAAGCTTTAAATCAGCTTTTTTGTCACAATATAATTTACTGCTTGTGTCAACTGAATATGATGCTCCTTTGTCCTCTCTCATTTGCCAAGCACTTCTCCAAGAAGACAATAATAATAATAATAATAATAATAATAATAATAATAATAATAATAATAATAATAATAATAACAGTCTTTATTTTGCACTCCTTCCTACCATCTGCAACCCTTCATAATCCCTCTCTCTCTTTGTCCAGGTATTAAGAAGGTGGTCTACCTTTCTGATAAGTATCATGGTGAAAAAATGACGGAGGCTTCAAGGAGGATGCTTGACTTGGCCAACATACCATACGAGTGGGTAACAAGCTTTCTCTGTCACACATGCCAAAATAGATCAGTTTTTTGACGCCTCCATGGAAAATTTCACCTTCTAATATGTTGACACAATTATCTCATTGATTTGTGGCATCCAGTGTGGTTCAAGAGACATTGGACCTCAAGCAAGAAGCATTCGTACAAACAGATTTGTTCTTAAGTGGCTCGTACAAGTAATTTAAGAGACTTTGTAGCATTCACCTATTTTCTCCTACTTATTTACTCCATGGGACAAAAAACACTAATTTTACCTGAAATCATGAGGCCTTTGTTCAGAATAAATTTTGAAGTTTAACTATGATGCCAAAATGAACTAAAATAAAATATATAATGAAAACAAAATGATCACACCATATCGTCATCATCATAGTTTGCTAATTTACTGAAAGGTTTTCCTGATTCGATGATTTTATGTGAGTAGTAGTTTACTGTTTGGTAACATTTTAGTGAATTAGTCATGGCCACAATCAAAGCAGAACACGCAGCCTTATATGGTAATATTAGAGGCGTTGATCACGTTGATGACATGTCAGAAACACACCTCATGAACAGGCGGCACCTGAAAGAAACAAGTGATTTAGGAGAAGAAAAAGAATATGCTCTTGTATGAGGCTTACTTTGTGATGATATTGTAATGAACATATTTTATTATTCTAATGTTTCCTCAATGTTCACCCCTCTGCATCTAATTTGATATTATGACTCAAAAAGACAATGAAAATGTGACTTTCATCCCCATTTATGTTTTTATTTGGTGTGTGTCCTCATACCTGTGTGTCCCTGACTTATGTGTGCATTGTGTT
Organism: Euthynnus affinis; assembly: GCA_029490765.1. Lineage (NCBI taxonomy): Eukaryota > Metazoa > Chordata > Actinopteri > Scombriformes > Scombridae > Euthynnus > Euthynnus affinis. The sequence continues at coordinate 28,955,605 of CM055838.1, forward strand.
TTTTTCCTCTTTGTGTGTTTTAACAGGCGATTCGAGCCCAATGGGGCTGGCATCATTGAGATTGATTTCACTGAAGCCTAAACAAACAGTGAGACTAACTGAAGATGCAAAGGACATGGGGAGGCTGAGGCTGAGACTTTGATACCTCTTTACTGTATGTCTTCTTGCCCCCTGCTTTGGCATCTTTTGATATTTTGATTAACCACATATTAAAAATAGTTTATTTTGAGGCTTCGCCCAATGTGGCAGACTGTGGTGGGGGGTCTTTCTTTGCTTCTTTCACTTTATTTTATTTTAAAACTTCTTTAGGTTCAAGAATATGAAAGAATCATGCATGCATTGTGTTGACTGTTTGATTTTAAGATTTTTTGTGATGTCAATCAGATCTTCTCCCATCTGTCTGCAAAGGGGAACTTTCTTTTGAGCTTTAAATGTACATACCAATTGACCAATCAGTGATCTCCATTGTCCCATCCCGACTTTGTTTTGGCCTCTACTTGACATAAGTGTAGTTTGACAGATATGCAAATTCACTTCTCAACTCTGTGAATGTGTACCATCATTCCTTCAACCATGTCAGCTCTCAGTGCAGTTGAAGTCAATAAAACTTTGAGACCACATGAACTAGTCCACTGTGTTCCTTATTCTTGAAAATGTGTTTTAGGGGTTACACTCACACAACTCACAGGACGAACATGTACAGTTTGTAATTTGTGTTAGAATTGTGTATTAGGTGCTATTTGTTATGTAGCTCTCATACACTGTTTAACAGGTTTAAAGGATATTTGATGTAAAGTTCAGTTTTACCATGTGGCCATTTGTAAAGCAATTGAAACTGCCATGGTTAAAACGTCTAAAACAAAATAAAGGTCTCAGCAACATGAGTAACGTCGGGCAAATCTCCAACATGTTTCTGAGCAAAAACTGTTAAACTTTTTGAGAAATTTCAATCTGACTTCTGTGGCAAACATGGCTCTAAAGCTGTGCTCAGACTGAGTACAAAGCAAATTTTAGAGATTGAGAAGCAAAGGCACAGATAAGTTGCTTCATCCTGAGCAATAAATGTTGAAGTACCTTCAGGTTTTATGTCCAGAGTTCCTTGTGAGTTGATATCAGTGAGAGTCTGAGCTGTCTCGTGAACACAAGCAGTCAGTTTTTGTCTCTAGCAAGTTACTGCTAAAGTCTGTGTAGTTGGTACGTTTGGGGTTAATAAACAAATGTTACAAAAACACTCCTGCAGACCAGTTTGCACAAATAACTCATGAACAAATTTCGCTTGCTAGAAAATGTTCCAAAAGGCTTTAACAAGGACGTCCTGATTATAATACAATTCTAAAATATAAGAAACAATAAACATAATTGGGAAATATAAAAAGCACATATGAACAGATAAGTAATATGAAATATAAGAAACAATAAAAGCAACAAAACACATATACAATATACAATATGAAAACATATTAAGGCAATAAAAAGCAATATATATGCACATAAAAGTTAAAGATCAACTTAAACACATGCATTCACACTGCCCTATGTCAGCTAAAAGCGATTTAAAATAATTAAAAGAGTTTAGCTCATCTAATTTTATTATCTTCTGCAAGTTGTTCTACTTGTGTGGAATGTAATATTTAAAAGCCAGTTTCCCAGTCTCAGTGCTAACATGTTGATTTTCAAGGACCAAATAGTCTTGGGACCAAGTGCAGCATGAAATTGAACTATAGTTAATAAGACATGTAACATATCCAGGAAGTTCGCCAAGGAGAGCTTTGTATATAAATAGAATGCAGCCTTGTTCTCTTCTCACTGCCAACGACTGCCACCCAACTTTCTGAAATACAATGCAATGATAGATTGCATCGAGAGGTTTAAGAGTAGAAGCAGGAGAGTGCATATAAATGATATCACTATAATCTATAACGGGAAAGAAAGGTTGACTGAATAATTTGCTTTCTATAATTCTTGGTAATACAAGCCTTATTTCTATAAAAGAATGCCGTTTTGTTTTGAAAGACATTTCATCAATATGTTTATTGAAGCACGGCTTGTCATCTATCCAGAAATCAAGGTATTTATGAGAAGATACCCTTTCAATTGGTGTCCCATTAAGAGCAGTAATATTTACTTCCAAAGTACTGCTAGTGAGTTTTCTAGAAGAGTTCTTGTTTTATCTGAGTTTAACAGTAATTTAAGATCAATCAATGTGTGCTGTACCACACAGAAATCAATATGCAAATGTTGAACCTCCTGGTCAATAGAGGGCACTATTGTGTAGACAATGGCGTCATCCGTGTACAGATGAATTGTGCTGTTGGTCACATTTTCACCTAAATTGTGAATAAAAGTGGGCCTAAAATGGAACCTTGTGGCACACCTTTGTACTAAAGCTTGTACTAAACTAAAGCTATATGTCAAATATAGCCATCAGCCACAACAGCTTGAGTTCTACCACTGAGATACTTTACACCAAATCCAATAGATTCCAGGTGTTTTAAAAGAATTTGATGATTGACAGTATCGAAAGCCTTAGAAAAGGAAAGAGACAGTCCTGCCTGTTATCTAATGCACTAGCAACATCATTCAAGACTTTTGATGTTGCCGTCACAGTTCTATGTCCAGCTCTAAATCTGATTTTGAGCTAAGAGTGTTCCCACTTGATCATTTACCAGTTTCTTCAATACTTTAGAGACACCCTTTATGTAAAGGTGGAACATAGGCTGTCTTTCAAATGTCAGGGATGTTTCCTGTTGCCACAGTCAGTCTTGCTTTTTGTTGAAGTTATCAGTTTATGATAGTGTCAGTGATATGCAGTGACGGTTTATATATTTATGTTTTTTTTAAATTTGGGATTGGAGAGACATTGTGAGACACATGAGATGTTTTCATGCTGGCTTCTCCAATCGTCTCTCTGTTCTCGTTACAGTGAGGTTCCCATTGATTTCATGTGTTGTCAGAAAATCAAAGACAGAAGACAAATGTGTCTTACACACAGATAGATGTGTTATATTTTACAGGTTGTCTCTGTAGGTGTCAGTGGGAGAGGAAGAGGTGTGTCATCAACTCTGCTTTAAAAACATCCAACAGGTTTCTCCACCTGTCTGCAGTGATGCTCATTGTCTTTTCTCTGAGTTAGAGGCCTTTTACAGTTGATTGTAAACTGACTGTAGTTCAACACTGGCCTCTGCTGGCAGGAAGAGCACATGAGAGTCTGGATGTTGGACAAAATATTATACTTTTTGAGCCGATGTTCCTTTTTCACGGTGCACATTGCGACTCATTATAGTAGGAAAAGCACAGATTATTAAAAACATCAACGATGGCTCTGCTATTAAGTGTGACAGTGAACGTGCACAATAGTAGGACCCTGAAAGTGAACTAGCTACATGGAATTCAGCTGTCATTAATTTATTATTTACACCTGTAATTTTCTTAATGTGATGTGAAAAAGTTTATTGGACATCATTTTACTTTTACTGCTATTGTGTGCACTCTGAGGTTGGTTATGTGAGTTTATTGTCAGTGTAGGTGCTGCTGTCCACCACACATCTATCTCTTTGTTCTTTGGTTGCTTTAGTCTGTGTGTAGATATAAAGTCTGTGTATCTGGCTTTGGATAAGAGAGACTACAAAACAAGATGTCTTCAGTAACTGAAAGCAAGAGAGACCCTTAAACAGAACACAAAGAAAACTGAGGAGCAGGCAACGCTGCAGAATAGATGAGGAGGTTTTTCTGCAGCCGGTGTTTTAACTCCCCGGTGCTCCTGCTGGAGGAGGAGGGGCACCTGAGCTGGGATGGGAAAGAGGAGAGGTCAACGTCAAGCTCATGTAGACGGTGAGTTTCTATAGATCTCAATCCATCAAGTTTGTTGAATTGACTGAGTGATGTGTTGTTTGTTGCTGATTGTGTGTTGGACGTGCAGACAGAGAAAGGCAGCAGGTTGTAGCAAAGAATTCTGAATGTTTCTCAAAAAGGTCAAGTGACAAAGTTGTGTTGTGGTTTCTGTAAAGGCCAGCGGACCGTGACGGTGGGTGTCTGGCCTCTTTATTGTTACACAAGGAGTCAACTACTGTGTGTGTGTGTGTGTGTGTGTGTGTGTGTGTGTGTGTGTGTGTGAGTGAATCTTTCTCAATTCTGCTGTTGTTGTCACTATCAGCCTACTGTCACATCTTAAAGGAATAGTTTGTTATTTTGTGCAGTGCTTATTTTCTTTCCTGCCAAGAGTTAGATAAGGTCAATGTCACTCTCATGTCTGTATGGTACATATGTGGCAACAGCCAGGAGACAGTTAGCGTAGCTTAGGATTGCATAAATACTGTGAACAGGTAGCCTCACTCTGTCCAAAGGTAACAAATTCTGCCTACCAGCACCTCTGAAGCTCACTTATTACCACCTGTTCAGTTCATACAAGAACTGAAGTAAAAATAACAAATTGAGCTTTTAGAGGAATTTATGTGCAGGGCCAGGATCAGTAACTTCATGGAGGCAACACCCCTGACTTTAACACACCTAAAGTTACTTAAAGAAAATTAAGGGATTTTTTTTGTCAAGGGCTCAATCAAAGAAAAATAAATATAACATTTTACATTATTATATCCTCCAACACAGGAAAACATAAAAGTCCTATGTTGCAGAAATCTAATTTATAATCATCACACTTTTTTGATCAAAGATCATCTCTTTTTAGATGAAGTCTAACTCACGTGCTTAATACAAAATCACTCAGCCTCTGCAAAGTTTGTCCTGTTAAAGAGATCTTATTTGACATATTAGTTAAACATGATCCTTTTCATATATATCTGAAAACAAAACTCTTGAATCATTTTGGACATTTAAGTCACACTCTCTGATCTCTGTATCTCTGAGCTTCAGTCATGTGATTTCACTCAGACCTCACATGCTGTATGCTCTCCAAACTGCTCTGATCTGATCTGTCACTGGTTCAAAACCAGGTCAGCAAACTCATTTTCTTGCACTAAGTTGCATGAACAAGTGATTCCAAGTATTTGAGTGTAGTTTGGCTCTAGTTTTCTCATGGTGTCCACTATGCAGGCCACTCTATCTGCATTTAAATCTGTGCTGTGATTGGTTGTTTCCAGGTAATCCACCATCCAAACCCAAGAAAAAGGCCATAAAGCAGCGGTTCCTCAAACTGCTACCCTGCTGTCGCCCTGGCTCCAACCCTTCAATTAATCAAAGGAGAATCTCGTAGAACAAACCAAATTCAGCAAGAAAGAGCTGCAGATTCTCTACTTGGGATTCAAAAATGTCAGTGAATGTTTGATTCTTGTGCTCTTGAATAACCATGTACAGTATGATTGTGGAGAGTTTGACCACCATAGAACTGCATGTATGGATTTATTTTTTTATCATATGAGAACACATGTATGAGCATATGCGTGTTTTTTTTTGACATGATAGTCTTTTGGTTTCCACAGGAGTGTCCCAATGGTGCTGTGAATGAGGAGACTTTTAAAGGCATCTACTCCCAGTTCTTCCCTCGGGGAGGTCAGTCAGACTCTTTCTTTTCATTTCTTTTCTTGTCAGTAGTTGTATACAAATGTGTCAACTTTATCCCTTTATTTTGTCTTTATTCCAGATTCAAATATGTATGCTCATGTCCTGTTTGAAGCCTTTGACAGGTACAACAATGGAGCAGTAAGCTTTCAGGTAAGACACATGTCCCTTCACTCTCCTCTGACCCCATGGTCATGGTTTTCCGTAATTAGGTGGCTAATTGATACTAATGAGAAGAGCAGGCATCAATCAGTCTAAAACATATCAGATTCTAGTATACTGGGCTGGTTTGGTACAATGAATCTCAATTCATTTGAATACCAAAGAAATATCCATTAGAACCAGAGTAAAGGTGCAGTAAAAAACAAAGAAGAGCTCAGGAAAAGTTAAAGCTTTAAGCTAAAGAGTTTAAGCTATTAGAGAAAAAAAGATGAGCTGCTGGAAAAACTATTTGATGATGGAACATGGAGCTGGACAGAGATTTCCACAGGGCAGAGAAAAACATAAGACTGATGTACAGTATGAGCTGGTAATATTTTCTCAGAAATTGTTCCACCCAACACTAACATGAAGCCTTTGGTCTGCACTTTCTAAAACAAATCACTCAAAACCCCAAACTACTGCTTGGAGAAGAATATGAACAGATAAAATGCTGTTTGCTTAATAAGGTGCGGGAAAATATTGCATATATACTATCGCACATCATTAAGACTTTATAGGATGAAACTGATAAATGATAAATTATGCTGGATGGTAAAAGATGAACATGATGATGAACAGTAGGTCCTCATTAAGGGGAACATCTCAAACACCAAACATATGAAAATGAACATTTGCTGTTTTGATATTTAACTCAATAAACACAGACACCATATTACGTTTAATATATCCTTTATTTTTATTAAAACAAAATTTCAGTAAAAACTCTTATTAAGTAGAAAGACAAATTTCCCTGTCAGTAGTTTGCTCCAGCTGTAAGGCTGCCCCCAAATATATGACCTCAACAAGTATTAGATGCTGAACAGAGCTGTGAATCTGCTTTTTACCCACATTATTGTAAATGATTACAGACATATAGAAGCTCTTTGCTTTATAATCCAAAATCTTTGTTTATATTCTGTTACTGCCAAATATGTGAGCATTTCTCATTAAATAACTTATAAAAGATGAGAAACAATTGAAAACAAAAGAAAAAACAAACAACAATCTTGATCACGTACACTCCAAATGATCAACAAGTCAGCTGATTAATGAAGAAGGGGGGCAGCCCTACACCGCTCTCTCACAAGTCTGTCAAAGACCTCCTCGTTTGTTCGTTCCAACTGAATTAGTCACAAGAAAAGCGGGCCTGTGTTAACTAACTCTTGACTGACTCTCGGGTCACAGCGGGAGAAAGTTGACGGTATATATAGTGTCAAAACTACAGCAAAGACAGCAGTGTCTGTTACAAAGGCGTTAAGAAAGAAACAGCGGTGAGCAGGTGCACCGTGCACGTTGAGCCACCTCTGGCAGTGTTTTCAACTATTACTCTCCTTTTTTTTCTTATTTTTTTTAAAAAACAAAAAGGAAGCTACATGATCATCATCACAAAATAAAATCTCTTTGGCATAGATTACCCACCCAAAAGCATAAACACACACACACACGCACACACACATACATACTCACATGCGCACACACACTCTTAGAGGATTCTTCAACAAGAACCTACGAGCATCGTCATTGTCAAACTTATAATCAGCAAATTTATGCTATAGAACAAAGATGAGCCCTGTTAAGATTATGAGTCCCGTACTCGGTGATAATTGCATATATTACAACAGGCTGAGAGCAGAGGGAATAATCTCTACTGACGACTATATTCTCTTCTTCTTTGTCCCATTACATCCCATTCCAGCTCCCCTGCCTCCTTTTCCACTACTCTCGCTCTTCTGGGTCTGCAAGAAGAGGAAAAAGACATAATGAGAAAAAACAAATTCACAGAACCGAAAAATGTCACAATATGTCACAATATTTCTGCAGTGTCGCCAACTTTCAACCTGCCTTTCCTCACACTGGTTATTTAAAAATTATTGTCTTGTGGAAAAGAATCTTATACTTATAATATTATAGAAATCTATTTGATTTTCATATTTATCAGTAAGTTGTTTTATTTAATTCTATATATTAATTTACCTTTTAACTTATCTTTAGTATTTATTTCTCTTTCATCTTATTCATGTATTCAATCATTTATTATTTTGTATTTTACAAATCCTTTTACATTATATTGTTTAATATGTTATTGGTATTGTGTACTGACCTGCTATGTACACTTACTTTTTGAATAAAGTTTTGTATTTAAGCAACATTTGGATCAAAATGTGATGACAGTTATGTGATTGTTTACTTCTGTTACCAAGCAGCTGTGGATCAAATCTGATCAAACTGCACCCACACAGTCCTGATGAAGCAGGTTAGCTAAGTTTTTGAGTTTTCTAGTCATGAATAGTTAGTGTTACAAGTAGCAGAAGAAAAACTGACTGAAAAAAAAAAACAAGTTTTCAGGAGCTTTAAAGTATAACCAACATGTTCTTATCAGTTGAGGTAACATTTGCATGTACTGACCTTTAATAAGGCTCTTGGTACGGTGGTCTGTCATAGGCCATGCTGGCTGCGTATTCATCATGCATCATATTTCCATCCATGCCATCCATATCAGCTGGATATCCTCCATAGCCTTGGAAACCAGCATCCAGTTCTGCAAGACGACATTTGTTTCTTTTACTTAGAAGGAATCATTCGACATTTTCTGAACAGTTAAGTAACTCTGTGATTACAGAGAAAGGAGAGGCTGATCCTTTTCTCCTTTAGCCTGTTTCACACATAGTTCCCAGTCAATTACTGGGATAACCTTTCAGACACAGCTAGTGATTTTCACTATTCACACATGCTATTCATGTCTTGCACCTTTCCACACATGCCATGGCGATGCCGGAATAGATGGGGCAAGGGACGGTCGAGCAGTTGGTGGTCATGCAACACTTATGGATGCCAACCGCCATAAAACTCAACAGAAGAAGACGGGGCAAGGCTGGATGTACATGTACGTGGCAGAAGACATCCAAGTATATCTAGTTGCGGCCACAGCACGAACGTGCAGGATCTTCACGACACACCATGTAACACACCATGTTGTGCAACGTGCCATGAGGATGACAACATGGGGAGACTTCAGCTGTCCGGTGCCAATGTTTATTAATGTATTTAATATCCAACAAGTTTGCGAGACCTGCAACCTGTGAAAGTACTGGCAAGGCAGCGAGAAGGGACTTGCTGCAGCCTTGCAGACTTACTCTAACGCTACACGACAAACCCACTTTACTAGAAGACACCCCCCACTGATGTTGTCACCCTAACAGCATGTAACACAACACCCTAGGTCTTAATGGGTATTAGTAGGTCTTGAGGTGAGAAATTGGCAGTGCAAATTTCCCTGAATATTGATGCCTGTTCCCAATGACATATGACCCCATGTAGGAAATGTTCCTGGATATTTCAGGAATAAACTGTATGTGTGAAAGGGGCTTTAGAGTCTCTCTACTCTGAGTAGAAGACAAATACCAAGGCCATAAAAGGAGAAAAGTCAAGAGAAGAAAAAGACAGGCATTAAGAGAAAGATGCACACAGGAAATTCCAGGAAAGAAAATTATGAAGAGAGAACCTGAACTCTTATCAGGCATAATGAAATAGTGATGCACAAAGAAAAGAAGAAGTCAGAAGTCAGGCTCTGAGCTCAAGTATTTCATTAAAGCCATTCGGATCGTGCTGGTACAAGAGGATAGATATGATGCAGAACAGAAGACATGCAACTGAAAATAACTAGGTTGCAGGAAAAACCGACAACCACAAAAAAAAAACTTTTAGGATACAGATGGAAAAAGGACAAGTTTGTGAGTGATTTGAAGAAGACATGAGTTACAAAAGACCTGAGCCACTTGATACGCCAGCTTGTTAGTAAGTACCCATGTAGTCTTTTTACTAGAAAAGCTCATTCCTTTTGCTACCAAATGGGGAGACAACCTGCTAGCAGATTACAGCACATTAATGCTGTGGTTTGCTCCCTGTGGTGGCCCAGTGCTGAGGAATGTGCTGCATGTGCACATTTCAGCAACAGTTACTCACCATCTGGATAGGGTCCATCCATGGGGACACTGTTGTGAGCCTGCAAAGAGGTCACAAGAGGCCAAAGGTCAAAATAAAGTCAGTACTTTAATATAGAAAGCTTATTGATTTTCATTAAATTATCATTAATTGTTTTATCATTTAAAAAAATGTTACTTAAAACTAATTTTTTCACAGAATGTAGTTTATCACTGCTATCAGCACGATCTAAGAAGGCTAACATGAGTTTGACGTAAACCTGGAGAGTTGAGGAGAATACAGAAATGTCTAAAAATCTACTTATAAAAAAGTTCAGTTGTCTTGTCCTGGCAGTGGAGGGCGCCAGACACTCACCATCTCCCAGGCAGCGGGGTCGTGTTTGAACAGAGAGTGTGTGAGCTCCACAGAAACTCGCTTCTTGTAGTCTGAGTTCTTATCCTCGGAGATGCGGAAGAGCACAGCTGCGGCGTAGGTAGCTGAGAAAGAAATGAAGGACACATTCAGCGATGTACAGAAAAATCCACACCCTCTTGTGTTATAGTGTAGGTGTACAGACAGATGAACAGTTTTGTGTTTTAAAAGATAACAAAATGAGAAAAATAGTGATATAAAATAGCAAATAATAGTGCTACATGCAACATGTAAATGTAATATTTACCGATTTAAGCAGGAACTAGGAAAAATCTTACTCCCCCCATTATGACTGGCACATAATGCAGTGAGGAAAATAACCACCTTAAGCTCAAACTGACTACTTAAAGGAATAGTTTACACATATTCTTATACAAACATATTGGCTGTAGTTAAGTAATATGTAGAATGTCCATTTTAAATGGTCAATTTTGTGATATATCAGTTGTTCAAACTGCCCAAATAGGTAGTCTGAACTGATGTCATGATTGCATTATATTCTTCAAATGTGGGCTGCAATGTCATTGTGAATGTAGCTCAGTAAAAGTATACAGTCTTAGAAAATGGATATACTCATGTACCTGGAAGCCACTTTCACAGTAAGTACATCACTTGAGTAAAGTGACTTTAATGCTTTCCACCTATGACTAAATGCTACATTACGGTAATTGCAGAGCATTATCTCGGTGTCATACCAATGCCCTCGTTGTTGGAGTGCAGCAGCTCCATCAGTGGAGCCGACGCTCCCTCGCTGTCAATCATCTCAGCTGACGGTTTGTCCAGAGCCAGCTCACACAGCACGCCCGCCGCCACACGCTTCACGTTGTCCACTGGTGAGTAGAGAAGCTGGGGAAGGAAATGAGGTAAAATAAGTAAAAAAAACAAAGAAACAAACAAAAGAAAGTTAATTATTATGCCTATGAGAGCTTCGGTCTGCTACCTGAACAAATAGAGGAATGGTCTGCAGGTTGGCGATCTCTGCTCTGTTGATGGGATCTCTGGCCAGGATGTGCAGAGCTCCTGTGCAGCCCTCCACAATCTCCTCCATCCTCACTCCATCCTGAGAACAAAGATCAAGTAAATAAATGTGAGTCAAAGACACAGAAACAAACTCACAACCACTTATTTCCAAACCCCCTTAAAAAACAGACACACACAGTTAATCTGTCAATATAAAGAACCGTGAAACGAGGCTGTCATGTACCTGGTATGTCTGCTGGGCGGATGAGCCATGTTTCTGGGCGTCCTGGTGGGCTTTGAGCAGCAGGTTGACCAGGCGGGGGATGGCTCCTGCATCCCTCAGAGGGGCCTGGTTCTCTGGGCACAGGGCCAGGTTACGGATCAGGCCAACCACAGCCTTCAGAAGGGAAAAACGGAAAAGACTCAGTCATGATACTGTTCACAGTTACTGGTCAGCAAGTAACACGAGGTGGTAAAACAACTTCAAGCTTCTGTCTCCGTTACACTTTGTTGTGTGTTAAAATATGGATTTTTGTTATTTTTTGCCTCTTTAAAAAAAGGCAGTTCTTGTGAAACATACTGTTCATGCTGTCATGTGCATTTCATGCTCTTTCGGGCTGAATGAGATACTGGCCTTCTGCCGGATTTGCCATCCCCTCTGTCCATCTGTCCAGCCCTCCCGATTTCCCCCTCATATTTCTCTTTGGACCAGTCTTTTACTTCTGTTTCCCAACCCCACCTGCTTTCAGTCACATTTAGCTTTCCTTTCTCAAGTCCTTTCCACTACCACTCTTAAACCACCACCTCAGCAAGAGCACACTTATTTCCCCCCCAACCTAGACTGTGCTCCTATCCATCTATCCTCCTCTGTCCTCTCTCTCTCTACCTTAATGACGGGCCAGTAGTAGGGCTGGTTGAGCAGCTTGACGATGGCGGGGATGCCGTAGTGCCTCCTCACGGCATTCTGTGCCAACTCAGCCTGTTGGTGGCGAGAAGTCAGGTGGCGCAGAGCGCAAACGGCTGGCTCGGTCACATCCTCTTTCTCACCGGCACGCAATATGGCATGGATCAGAGCCTCTACGCCGTTGCTCTGGGTAACCAGAGTTTTATTGTGGGCATTGTTGCATGTGAGGTTAGACAGAATCCCAGTGGCGCAGGTGAGCATGTTAAGGTCATCTGAACTAAGCAGGCCCACGAGCACCTGCAGCAGGCTGTCCATGCCCTCCTAGAAACAGAAAGAGAGATTTCAGAGAGGTTGAATTATAGGAAGTTAAAAAAAACAAAAGGTTAGAGGAAGAAAGTGTAAAATAAATATAAAATGTGCAAACAGACCTGCTTAGTGGCAGCATCAGACAGGTTCCTGAGCGTCCACAGACAGTTCTGCATCAGACGCTGGCTTGAGCCCGTGAGGTGTTTACCCAGAGCCTGCATCCCACCTGCACAGAACATAAATCACTCAGCTCTAAGCAACATCTCATAAAACGTGCTGTCATGTAGCACTGCGGTTGATGAGATGCCATTAGCCACAGCTCAGGTAACAAATAGCTGGCACACCTGTATGACTAGCTCGTACACACAGGTGTGCGCTCACCCAAAAAAAGAGACATCTATTACATACCGGCCTCTACAATGGCGGGTTTGTTGCTGGGGCACACAGAGAGGACTTTGAGCACACGGCTTGTGGTCCACAGCAGCTTCTCATAGCTGTAGTTTCTCATGATGTGAACGAGACCCTCAGGACCTCCGTTGGCAAGAATGATGAGCTGTTAAAATAGAGGAACAGTGTGAGTATGTGTCGGTAGATGAAGTGAAAACAACTTTGATTTTTTTTTTTTTTTTTTAAACATCATCTTTTTGTGAAGAAGGCTTTAGAAAAACAAAGCCATGACCTGAGTAACACCAGTTAATCCTCACTTTTTTTACAACTCAACAAATAACCGCACCCAAACCTCCACTATGACAGCACCTGAGTAATTCTGTTCACATGCCACACCCAAAACAAAACACATGCACGCACAAGCACAACAACGTGAATAGTCTCGAATTACAAAACTTGACTGCGATGAAGTGCCCTTGCCATTGTATGACTGTGCAGTGGCACAAAACGTTCAGTAACTGACAATTAGACACACACACAACAAAACACACCTTGCTCTCCTGATTGCCATAGGACAGGAGCTGCAGACAGTCTGTGGTAATGGCCAGGAACTTGGGGTTGCTCTTCTTCAGCAGGGGGACCATCCTCTGCAGGCCGTCAGCGAGACGAACGGCCATCTTAGCTCCCTCCTGGTGCAGCAGCAGGTTGTGGAGCGTGGTGATGGCGTAGAAGAGCACAGACTCCATGGGAGAGCTGAGGGAGATAAACAGGAAGGTTAAGTGTGTATCACAACGTAATGGAATGCCCAGTTGTCATAAGTTATGGAAAATTCCACCTTTGGATATGCTCACTGAGTATATTTTAAATTATATTAGATGAACAAACCATGAAAGAGCAAAATATGTTTAATGTTGGAAGTTTCCTTTCATAACTATGCTGCAGGTTTCAAGTTTGCACTGGTAATTGTGCACATTCCTCCAACTAGGATGAAACTGTGACAAGTGAAAGAAGTTGGAAAAGCTTCATCACTCTATGATCTCTCTTTCTCTTTGTCCAGCAGTACCTGAGCATGCGGACCAGAGCGGGGATGCCTCCAGACTTGAAGATGGAGAGCAGGCCCTCCCTCTGGTGAGACAGGTTGTGGAGGATGCTGGCTGTGGCTCTTGCCGTCTCCATGTCGCTTGTGTTCTGCATGGCTCGCACCACTGCGGCCACCATCTGAGGGGACTGCATCAGTGCATGGCGAGATGCCTCCTTACGCGTAAGCTGGTTGACAATCTGTGCTGCCTTGCTGACCACTACCTGATGAGAGATGAAGATGAAGAAAAGGACTGTTACTGGCAGATATGATTTAAATTGACTCTGCCTGTTCAATAGGACTTCTATTATAAAAGGGTGATAAATATGTAATGTAGGGCTGCAACTAACAGTTATTTTCATTTTAAAATAATCACTTTTTTCCCCATTTCAAAGTGATAGCTTCAAATTATCTTCACATTTATCTGACCGACCATTCAAAACCCAAAATATAGAAGTTAGAATGATGTAAAACCGTTAAAAGTAGAAATTTTGAGAAGCTGGACCCAGACAGTTTGTTGAAAGACATCTGGATCCAGCTGGATTATAAAAATTGTTGTCGATTAAAGAAATAGCATGACATTTTTGGAAATCCGCTTATTCGCTTCCTTGCCAACATTTAGATGAGAGGATTGATACCACTCTTGAGTCTTGTTTTCACTGTGAAGTTCCTGGCTAAGAAATAGTCCGGCACATAACAGTAGCAAATGAGATAAAGTGTATTAATTTGTTCATTTTAAAAATGAGCTAATAGTATGATTGTGTTAGTTTTGGACAGAGACAGGCTAGCTAGGCTAGGTGAGCCATTTCCCCTAGTTTCCGATATTTATACTAAGCTAAGCTAAGCTAAGCAGCTGCCTTCATATTTATCCTACAGGCATGAGAATGGCATTGATCTTCTCATCTAACTCTCATAACAAAGTGAATAAGCTTAGCTGTTTCAGTACAATACTCAAACTGCACAGGACATCATGTATAGAGGACATGTGAGTTAATCTATTTTTATTACAATATCAGGTTTGCTATTCGTTATGAATTGCAACAGAACTAAATTTAATTCAACAGAATTACCTCTTAAAACACTAAGCTGGTGTATCCAGCTAAGGTAAATTTTACAAAAACATTGTGCTTTTGTATACAGGCATGATTCTGCATTCGTCACCTGATCTTCATCGTTGAGCAGTTTGGTGAGCTCGGGCACGGCACGTGTAGCCAGCTCAGCGTCGTCTTGGTAGTTGATCAGATGGATGATGGCTGTCTTGAGCATCTGGGAGGGCTCAGCCAACCGCTGGACGTTGGTCATCTGGGACGGGTCAGTCTGAGTAGACAAGATGGTCGTGCCTTCCTCCAGTGTCTCTGGGAACATCGCAGCCCGCACCCGCTGGGCTCTGGTCATGGTGTACTGAGAATCCAACTCTATCGAGAATTGAGATAATGATGATGATGTTAAGATAGGCCTCATGCTATTAAAGCAAAGGCTATAATATGCATATTGACTGCTTTGACGTTAGCTTGTTGTCTTACCAGGCTCTTCACTTGTGACAGTGGTGGTCATGGTGTACTGCTTAGAGGTGGTGTACTCGCCGTCGTCATCTCTGACTGTGGTGGCTCCAGACTGGATGCCTGAGTCTACGCTATACATCGTCTGCTGCCACTCTGCCACCTTCACCATGCCACTGTCAAGCTCACCCACTGCCAAGCACAAAGAGAGGAAGAGTGGGATGTCAGAAATGTTGGACACTAGTCATTTATTGACAGAGTATAAGTGAGTATAATTATACCTTATTTTTCCATTCACATACCCCTTTTTCTCCCCAGTGGATGCATGTTTTACTGTTAAGCTACATAAAAGGAACTCTTTCACAGGAGTAACCTTTAGTTATCAGCTGTATAAAGGAAGTGACCTCAATATAAATACATGAGAACAATAGTTGAAAGTAGGAAAGGTCATGTCAAAATGTAGTGTAGATTCACAAAAGCGAATGTACAAGCTGCATCTAGATTAACACAAATTTACATTATTCTGTTTTTTGTGATATAATAAATTTATGTTGGATTTAGTTTGAAGTGACAATAAAATACATAAAAAGAGCTGAATTGTGTATTACTTACTTTGCATTGCCATCCTTGCCTCCCGTTATCAAAACAACGATGGAGCAGACCTAAAAACACAGGCAAAAAAAAAATCTTAAGTCAGAATTTTCATTTCTTTTTGCTATAAATGATGATAATGCACTTCACTATGCAAGTGCATCTGTTCATGAATTAGTAAACATTCCAGCAAGATCTTCGCTCTCTTACACAAGACTGTCATTCAGTTTTTATGTGACAGCTCACAAGATGACACCCCGCCCCTCCCTTTCCCACCCGGCTGTTCACCCTGACCTGAAAATGACAACACAGAGCAGCAGCAGCAGCTCATGGGGGAGCAGGGCGAAGTGGGCGGAGAGACAGCTGTAAGTGAGGAATGCTAGCCAGCCTTAGTGACCTTTCACCCCAGGCCTCCACCCATATAGCCGTGTGAGCAACCTACTGCTGACGCACGGCGATCAGGAACCTGCTTGTCAGGTTTTGAGTCCAGTAGGCTTGAAGTGTGTATGTGTGTGTGTGTGTGTGAGACTGTGTGTGTACAGACGGTGAGCAAACTCCTTGTCACACATTAGTCTCTACCTCTAAATTCCTGTAACTTTACTTTAGCTATTGTTTGTCTTATTTAAAATACCACTACATTCTGTTTTTAACGCTTACTTGCTTTCAGGGACTCGTTCAGACACTTTCCAGTATTCCAACATCCTGAGACATCTTTTTACAATGTGTAGTTCTTATTCTTTTTTTCTTTTCTTTTTTTTTTTAAAACATGATCCAGGTTGCATAACTGACGAGCAACTTGTTGGTGCAAGTTTTCTCCAGATTTCCTTTTATGAATCATCTTGTTTTCCTAATAAAATCATTCTTGCTGCCTTTACTCCGGTATTCAGTCCTCACAAAGACATCTTGCTGCATCTGTTTTATGTTCTTCACCATTAAATGTTTGTACTTCTATGTAAAAAAAAAAAAAACAAGTTGGAAATATGAATCCCAGACTTTACATAAAGCAGAAGCATGTTACTTCTCTATAGGCCAAATATTAAATCTAATTTGTATGAAATGTTTGTCTGCAACAAAATTTGATGTTGTAGTCTTTCTCAGGTTCACTTATTTACACAAGATCCTTCTTTTATTGAAATCGAATCCTTCAAGTAAAGACCAAACATAAGAAAAATGATTATCCTTAGACAACCTCTCACTGTTTCAACTTGAATGGTTTCTGTCTCCACATATTTGCAGCCTGAATATCATCCACCACAGAAATCCTCTTCATCACAGAGAAAATCTGCATTTATAATAGCTGCCCGTCACTACATGTGACATATAACAGATAGTACAATGCATCCACTGTGCTGCTGGTTAGTGTTTTCAGATGTTTGACTGTTACTGACAGGATTCTTTGCCGAGCACATTGCTGCAGTGCATTGTGCTTTTTGTGCGCGAGTGTGTGCATGTATGTGTATGTGTAAATGTAAGTGTGCGTGTGCTGATTTCTGCAGGCACTGCAGATGTACTGGAGGTACCGGGGGGGCTCTACACATGGCAAGGTCAACAAACAAAGGCTTCAACAGACAGAAAAAAGACGCATGTTTCCCTCCTTGAAACATCCCTCCTTTTTTATAACAGCTAACTTACAATCTCTAATGAGCAACTATGCTTATCTTCCATCTACTTATAAAACAAGTCTGGATGACAAACTGCTGTCTTAGCACAAAATGGGCTGTAAACACTTATATGACCACCTTCACCTCTGCTCGAATTAAACTTGTTGGAACGTCAGTAATCAAAATCAATCAATGGGTTTAAAGGAAAGGACTTTGAACAAAAATGAACTGCTTGGTCTTTCTGCCTCACACTGTGGATGTTCATGATGTATTAGTTAAAGCACCACTCCCTGTGGCTTTGCATAAGGATGTTTCAGTCCCCTTAGCTAACCAAGGCCATTTTTCTCCCCCAGGCATCATACCGTGTGTGTGTGTATGACTGAAGCTCCTGCGGGGGATTATGTTTTCCTTCACAATTTGTATAAAGTAGAAACTGACAATAGTGTGCATACCAGAAAAATGTGCATACTGCATGTTCCTCATTAGCCCACATACGTTTTTCCTGGGCCTGCATACGTTATTTACCGTTGATATGCGTGCGTTCAACATAGGTTCAACTAAAACTAATGTTCTTGAAAGGTCCCAACATGTCCGTGTATCTCACACTCACCTTCACAGGGAGTAGTGAGTTTCAAACTGTTGTCAGTCTGGCATGGGATCGTGCAGGGCCAGGCCCCAGAGGACTGTTTGTACTTGCAGCTACATGCTACTTTACAGATAATGCCCTGACTCATCAGGGCACAGACAGAAACTATGCTTAAAGTAATCGTGTGTTCCTACCTTTTTTACTTGTAAAAGGTGTGGTTGTTGTTTAATAAATGCATGAATGTTTGTCCAACAAGATGGTAACCAATATCTATCCATTGATCAGTTTGGAAAGCGGAATAAATTGAGTTTTTTGTCCACCAAAACATTTTACTGAAGGCATAGATGTAAGCGATATAAAATAGAAACCCACATGACTGACAGATCTACATCATGTACTGCATGTCCACAGCGACAGAACTTTCCTGTTCTCTGTAAATCAGGGACAGTGTTTGTGTAGTCTTTGTTTTCCTGGGCGAGGCAGCGGGTTCAGCCAACTGTTGCAATGCTGCGACACGCCCTACATATCGCCTAGGTAACCGAAACTCCGCTCAGGCACTGTACTGTGGGGGTTTTATCTGCTGACCCATCTGATGTCTGAAGCAAGGCTTACTTGTTTACTGATAAGTTTTGTTCTCTCTTGGGTTTCCTCATAATTTCTTTTTTTTTCCTCTCCCACAATTCTCATGACTAGTCCAAGCAAAAAAAGAAAATCATTATGTAGCAAAATGAAAAGTTAAATCGATGCAAAAAATGTTTGTTTTAGCTTATCATGCCTATAGCATAATGAGAATATGTACTCCTATAATGTGTCTCTCAGTCATAATTAAATAGAAAGACTTATCAGTTGTTCTCTCCCCCATTCAGTTCTGATGAAAGGCCATTGGTTGTGTTGTGTACTTCTGACTGGACTTTGCTCTCTTCCAGTTAATGTGTGACGCATCCTTTCGCTCTTACTGTACCTTGCTCTATCATTCTCATCACCACCATCCACTCACACAAACATGCATTAACATGGAAGCCACACGCTTTTTCTCAGGGAACCAAACAGCTCACACCCACCCCTTCCCACTATCTTGTTAGGCAACAGCTGTCATGGATGGCTTAAGGGGCTTTTTTCTTCTTTATTTAAAAAAAAAAAAAAAAAAAGAAGAAGAGAGAGAGAAAAAAAAAAAAACACCCCATGCACAGTAAAACCAGGAATGCGTATAAGTGAACGAGCTGCCAGTGAACGAGTTGCAGCAGAAAAGCGCAGATGATACTGTTCAGCATCCATGCTGAAGCGCTGGTGTGACATTCCACACTCGCGTAGTATATTCAATCTGTCCTGTGTCCGAGTATAAATCGTGTTCACAACTGTGCACTTTTTTTTCCCACACTCCTAAAACTCAACTCTTCTCAACTTATCTCACTGATTCACTCAGAGGATATGGCTACTGTAACAATGGATGAGTAACTCTCTTCTCAATCATGAGATCAGATTCACCATTAACCCCCCCTACAGGCATGTCGGACAGGGAGTGTCTCCCCGGTAGTGACAGGCTCTCAACAAGGGTGTGGCAGCAGTGTGGGTGTATAAGTTAAATGGGTGAGGCTGAATACACCTAATGGCTAGAGGGACTGTAGACCCAACATTTAAATTCTTCACAGGAAATCCTCCTAATAATCAGGGATTTTCCCGGCCCAAAATTAGGCGGAAGTGTACACTGTTTGTGCCCTTTTCTGGCTCTTGCACAACCCAGTGGTTGTAGTCCTAAACCAATTGTTTAGGTTGCACACCAATAGCTGGTCGTTGATACCTGCATTTGTCAATTTCCCTCTTCCTAAACATTTCAAGGAGCACAATTTCATTTAGGCTACATAACCTCCAGGTGATATACCTACCACTACTGCTGCATTTAATGGTTTACATAGTCTAAAAGTCCACAGTCAAAGTTTTGATTTGAACACTAGCATAGCCAAAACAACATCTGTTGGGTCTGGGGGTTATACAGCTGTTGTTTTCAATATGACATTACATTAAATGGTATGATGAATAACATACGACAGATGTGGCTGAATATGAACATGGCATTGCTGGAACAGTGGAAGGGTGAAACAGTTACAACTCTCTTTACACAGACTTGCTTTTGTTTTTTTTCCCCACTTAAAATCCTCATAGAGTAACTTATAGACTACACAGTGAAAGGATAATTCCAAGAACATTTCCAAACACTTCAATGTGATTTTCCCCGGTGTAGCGCCATGGAATCACAATCATTTATGATTAGAACATCTGTTTAGTCAATCACATTTCTATAAAACCATGGAGTGCTATAAGTCGTTTTATTCAGAAGAAGGGCGACTTTCCAGTCAATTTAATCTTACAAGTAAGCAGGAATATCTGAAAGCATGACAGCTGAAATTAAAAAAAGAAAAACCTTGCATTTTGCTGAATAGGGAAGCTTCACAGAGTTCACATTGGGCTTCTATGAACATGCATTTATGTGTTAATGTAAGCTGTGGTTACTCCCTGCAAGAGGGCTGGACCTTCTTGTTTTTTTTTGTTTTTTTTGTGGTCTTGTCCCGTTATTTGATACATTACAATATTTATCTTCATTTTTTTTGTACATAACAAAATGCAGTGCCTCCCCTCTAAAAATGACAAAGACATCTTTGTACCTTGAATTACAAAAAAATATTGTAAGGATCCGTTGGGACTCTAATTTTGACGGAGCTGGCAGCCTTGAAATTCTCTATGCAGGAAAAACCCTGCCAATAATTTATGCAATAAGTTATGCAGTTACAAAGTGAGTAAAGTTATAAACAATCAATCCAGCAGGACTGATTTTGACTTTGCTGGCCTAAGCTCTTCTTTCTGTCACAGCAGGAATGAATCAGGTCAGGGAAGAGGCCCAGGGGGTTGGAAATGAACTCTGGTCATATTCCAGAGTGGCTCCTAACATGTTTGCAGTGATTTGTTATTTACCCTCATGCCTGTTTGGCAGGCACGGGTGTAAATAACATGTCACCAGTCCTTTGCTGTCTGCACTAAGTTTTTACAAGCCTGCTTGAGAAGATCAGGCTTTTCATGTTAAAAGGAATAGTTTTGGGGAATATCCTCATTAACTTTCTTGACAAGAGTTAGATGAGAAGATATCAATCTTATGCCTGTACGGTAAATATGTAGCTGGAGCCAGCAGTTGGCTAGCCTAGCTTAGCACAAAGACTGGAAAGAGAGAGAAAACATCTAGCCTGCTGTGTGTTTGAAGACAAAATCCGCCTAACAGCACCTCTAAAACCTACTAATTAACACATATCTCATTTGTTTAATCCATTAAAATAACAGAAGTGTTAAGTTGACATAACCCCCTCTAAAACTACAACTGGTTATTTTCACACAAAGCAAAGCTAAGCTAACATCTCCTGGCTGTACCTTTATATTCATCATACAAGCATGAGAATGCTATTAATCTTCTCATCCAACTCTTGGCAAGAGAGACAAAAAAAGTACCCCACACAATGTCATGCTATTCCTTTAACTAACTTAAAAACAACACACACACATACACACAGCAAGATTTATCATTTGTTTATAATATGCTGCACATTCCCATGATCATGGGAACATTACAGCTTTATAGAAACTTGACCTCATCTGGCGGTCTGTGATTTCTAACAGGCTTGCTAATGTCGTGTTTAGGCTGACATGCAAATAAAGCAGATTATGTTACCACACATCTGTAAAGCTTCCTGCACCATCTGCACCGAAACAGATCAACTATTTGACATATAGGCCGACTCCACACACACATATATACACACACAAACACACACACACACGAGTTTGCATAGCTTGTATTGACTCCATTCATTTTGTACAGCTTAACCCTAACCATAACCAATTCATACTTTACCTCTAACCTTAACCAGGACCTCAGAAATGGCGTTTTGCCACATTAGGACCAGGCTTTGTCCACATGAGGACTACTGGTCCCAGTAACTGTTTATACCAGAAATGGTCCCGATAAGGATTAAAAAACAAGCATAAACACACACACACACACGCACACACACATGCATGCAGCAGACACTGTTTTTACTATAAACTGCTTCCCAGATGACTTTAACACAACACCCTGCTCTCATGCAGCCCAATCCTCCTGACACAGTAAATGGCCAGTGCAGCCAGCTGAGTCCCCAGAGCAGACAGGCTGCACTTAACATTGTCCTCCCCGCATCCTTTCTCCACAGAGTCGGGGTTCATCTGTCCCAATGGGATACAGCTTAACACCCCTCTCCCCGCCCCCTAACCTTTCAGGTCCCAAAACCACATGTCCCTCATTCCCCACTCATCCAACAATGGCTGTTATGGCACTGTAATGGAGGCAGCAGGGGCGAACTGTTCTTATAAATCAATATGGCAGGATGTGAAGTGGTGCACAGCTAATGGATTTATTGTGGTGGGTGACAGGAAGTGGTGGTCAACATTATCTGATTCACCAACACTGCTGGGCCGTCTGGTCAGAGAGGGGAAGTTTATTAGGAGAAGCTGTACTTTCACAACCGTTCCTACATTCAGTACTGTAGACGAAAACAAACAAACAAACAAAAAAAAAAAAAAACCCTATGGTGACAAACTACTCTAGGATCAATCATGTCACGGTCTGACATCAAGAGGAGCACAGCTTGTCGTCCGCATTTTGTAAAAGCGCTCGCTCTTCGAGAGGGAGCATTTATCAATTGACTGTAACAAGCAGTTGATAAAATCCAGACCATAGCAACGTCGCCATGCCAAGAGCCAACAGAGAAAGAACAAACAATGAGATACTGCTGGTGTGCACTTGTGCAACACACAAAGTGAATTTGTTCAAATGTGGCAGATACAGCACAGCATGCTCCCCTTCCTTGACTCATCTGGAAACAAGCCCAACAACACAGTCAACATGGCAATGAATAAAATAAGCAGCAGAATGGATAATGGCCCTAGATCTGTCAGTTAATTCACTGCTGCTCCTTTAATGAGTTGAATTAGGCCAATGGATGCAGTGTGGTGGCTGTAAACTGGTATGTAGTTGTTTACTCCCTGCGGGATCTCACTGTGAATCAAAGGAAATGTGAGCTGTCTCGGAGGAGGTGCCTGAGCGCCGAGCAGGATCGGATTACATGAAGCTGATAAAGAAGGAGGGAATGAGTAAAACGGGGTGTACTCTGTGTGGCAATAAACTCGTATTTGTAAGGCAACAAAGTTCACAAGACGGTCCATCACATATCAGACGTGGTGGGAGGAAACAGAAGAGCAAAAGAATGTGCAAAGATTAACTTCCATATCAGGAAAACCATAAATCATAAAGATGTCGAAATCAAAATGACCAAATTTCACAGCATTTCTCAACATGAAGTCATTATTTTGAACTTGTGATGCTCACTTGCTCCGTTTTGAGGTGAAGGAAGTGTTTTCGAGGCAATGATTTTGTGTTTAGACCTCCCTTCATGTTGTTTGGTTGACAGAAGGAAGGAAGAGGATGAACTGAGTCTCTGATACAGCACAGAGAGCTTCTGTGTTACTTTGTTTGGGGCAGAGAGGAAAAGAGTAGCAGCATTGTCCCATTGACTGCTGTCACAGTGAAAAGGAAACCGGGTCTCAAGTGTCCCCACTGGATGCAACCAAAAAGGCTCAAGCACATCGAGATGGCTCTGTGTGTTCACGGGCCAAGTTTGGTGGCCAGCACGACATTCAAAGCCCTGTTTGAGGCCTGACAAGTAGTTTTAGCTTGAACTGCCGCTGCTACGCATCAGTGTGCGGCTGAGCGCTGAAGCAGTGTGACAGATGATTAATTTTTCAGGGAGATTAGAGGCACACGGGAGTGGGAGGAGGGTGCTTGGGAGAGCAGGGCAAAAAATCCTAAAGAATACAACTCTCCTCTGGAACGAGCTCAAGTTTGTTCTTCTCTATGCACACCACGACCAAAATAAAAGAAAGAAGTGGCAGAAATTTTTTTTAAAAATATATATTTGAAGCTCACATTATCAAAAAATGAGTCCCTTATACTGACCAATCAGGTCATTTGCGTCATACACTGTAATCATCAGACAAATTCCTGAGAACCAAAGAAGAATTGAAAAAGGAAGTGTAACTTTCAGCTTTGGTTGTTTAAAATGGCCATGGATTTATCTACTGTTCTGTAAAGTATTCACAGGCCCAATGGAGCCAACTTTCTCAGCCCATAAGAGCATGAAATCCTTCACAAAGCAGCGAAACAACAAAACAAACTGACTTATCAGATTTTCACTCGATGGTGACGATATGCAAAATTAACTTCCATTTGAGATGTTGGTGCTCTTCATGTTGCATATCTTACAAGTTTAGTTTCCCTGGTGATTTTCTTTCCGTTTCAACCACACCCTTACTGTCCTCACTTTCCTCAATCTCTCATAGAAGTGTAATTAAGGGACAGGGGGGAGGAGAGGGAGGAGGAGGAGGAGGAGGAGGAGAAAAACAGACACCACAGGACTCATCAGAGTGGCTATTCTGAGAAGCCAAATCATCCAACTGTGAAAACTTTGTCTTTTGAGTCATTGCAGGAATCTAGTTCACTCCCTCCCTGCTTGGATTCACAGTCCATAATGAAAAAATCATCAATGGTAATGTATTCATGACGAAAACAGTAGGACTCTGCTATTTCCAGCATGCTGTTAGACTGATGCGTGGGTGTTTCTGGACAGAGCTTTGATAGGAGTTGACTTGAAATGACCATCCTGGCAGACGTTACAACAGCTTTAAAGTGCGAGTGGTGGGGGAAAAAACAACCATTAGGCCTTTGACATTTTAAGTAAGGGACATTTTCTTGCCCCCGTTTGATCCAAGCAGAACTGTTGAAAGTAAATAATTCATGTCAGCGACTGTCATGGGTAGTGTTCAGCTGGGCAATGCCAGCTTTACTTGCTCAGCATTATACCACTGTGAGCTCTGCTGGAAGCTTCTGATTTTTTTTTTTTTTTTTTTTTTTAGAGACAGCAGACATTTTTGTGTGAATAAATGTTTCTGGACAATGCTGCCAATTATTTTATTACCCCAAATAAAGAGGTACTAAATTCTTTGGCTGGACTGAATTAACCTCTTCACTGGAAATCTGGTGTTTAGTTGCACCTGTCTGGTTTACTTTTATAGGTTAAAGCTGAAGCCATCCATTTTAAGTCACATGTGGACAACAACTTCTTTCTGTGGTATTCTCTGGTTGTAAATAATTATGATGAATGGAGCACTTGGTGTCTGCGAGGCTGCAGGGTTGAATATCTCATGCTTTGGATCCACGAAGGGTCCGAACTTAACACCCGCCAAGCGCCAAATGCGGGTAGATTTTCAGTTTCGCAAGTAAATCTCGGAAGGCTGGACAGCAGTATATGGGTATATGTTTGTACCAGAATAGTCACGTAATAAAATATCTGGCATGATGGCTCAGAGGAATTTACTCATGTTTGTCCGTAACCAGTGTAGACATGTGCACCATGTGTTTTTTTTGTTGGTTTTTTTTTACGCAAAACTGTAGAAGTGCTCAAGGCGGTCTGAGGCAAAAAAGCGCCACCTACAGACCTTGTGGAGCACTCTTAGTTTCGCAGCACTGGACATCAGCTACTTGACCTCGCAGCTGTCCGCTAAACTGTCATTTGCTAGCTACTGTTGATTAAATAGCTATTACGTGGTGACATTTACAAGGAGTAAGTATATGCGACACAAAGAGGCAATTTATTATTTTGCCTGGTAAAAAATATGCTTGGCCAGTGGATTTTTTTCATCTACTAGTCTCCTTGGCAGGTGAGTCAAAAAGTTAATTTCGGACGCTGGATCCATGACAACATTGTCTGATGAAGATTTTCCCCGTGGAGATTTTGATGCTGTCACACCACCTACCCTTTGACTTCAACCACAAAGACCCCTGTCGAGCCTGACCAGAAACTTTATCTCTCTGCGTTCCTTCTCCATGGGAACAGTAAAACACATAGACAGGGTGATATGCAAACACAGCGCAGGTCACAGGACGTGTGCGTTGAGTGGCTGTAACTGAGCCCCTGGAAAGTACTCAGTCAGGCACCACTGGACAGGGACAGAGGTGAAGTAAGACAGGGAATCCACAGAAAAAGAAATCCTACCAAACGAAACAAAGAGGTTAGGATATATGCCATACAGTAATCCCCTTTGCAAAGTGTAGACCTATTTATAAACTGAAGGATCTCCTGGCCTCTTGCTCTGCTAATGTAGGACAGTATCAGGGAATTAAGCAGGAGGGGGGGAGATTATCACCATGCCACCACAGCTGTAGCTGCAAAATCTACAGTAAGTCACCCCCCACCCCCTCCCCACGCTCCCGCCGTCCACCACCCTCTTCCCTGAGGGCAGACAGGAACAGCTTTCCAACCAGGGTGCTGTCTGTTGCTGCACTACTTGATGACACAGGCCTACGGCAAGCTCGGTGGAGGCCAAACTGGCAGAGAGTATTGGCATCCCTGTCCTATTCAACCAGACACAAATTCAACAAACTCAGCTGGACGCATTGGTCTCGAAAACCAGTTGGATGCCACAAACTTGTTTTTTGTGATGGTTTAACTTGCAAATAATTCAGACAAGAGAGACAATAGTGAATGCGATTCAGCGCTTAATGATCCAGGTAACGCACCACAAAAGAGGCTCAGTTCGGAAGAATGTCCGTTTAGCCTCTAATTCCAAGGCGACCCATGTCAAATTTGACTTTGACAGATAATAAAGTTGGCTGCGGAGGACACTGCAAATGACTTAATCGCATAAGATAAAGCGGATAAGATAAAAGTCATTTCAACTAGATGCTGATTTCAGTGGATTTACTCATGAAATCAAATGAAAGAAAATGTGTGCTCCTGCAGTCAGTCACTAAGCAGGATTGGAAAACTGCTGTCCTGTCAAGTCGGGAGCATCTGCAAACGTAATGACATCATGGAAGTTTTGGCAACACCTGGAGACATAAGGAGTGGATGCGAGCTCCACCAACACCAACACATTTTAGGGATATGATTCATGACTCACGGTCATACATTACAGATGTGTGTGAACAAGACCCCCCCCCCCCCCCCAAATGCATTAGCTCATTCTGTTATTTACTGTTGTTGTTGCTGTTGATATTTAAAGAGAAAATATTTAAATTTAGGGCTGCAACTTTTAATTATTGGTTAATGTCCTGATCATTTTCTTGAGTAGTTGTTAGTCTACAAAAAGGTCAGAAAACAAAACAAAACAAAAAAAATCTGTTTCTCAGAGGAAGAGGTAATATCTAAAAATTGCCTGTTATGTCCAACCAACAGTCCAAAACCTAAATATAGCCTAACACAGCATTGCAAAAAGACAACAAATATTTACATTTCAAAAGGTCTGAACCACTTTTAATTAAAAAAAGTGACGATTAATCAATCATCAGAATAGCAGAAGATGAATGTTTGTCTTTTGACAAATCGATTAATTGATTCAGTTTATATTTATAAGTTGGCTGGAGAAATACATGCTTTGTTCTTGTCTTGTCAGCATCTTAAGTGCCCATAAAATTGTCTGATATTCTTGCTTTATGACTGTAACCTCTTTCTTTCCTTTTTCAAAATAAAATATCCATACGTTCGTACATATTCCCCCCCAATAATAACCTATTTCTCTTCACCTGCACGCGGACACACACAGTATGTGCACGCGTGCGCACACACTCGGGACACCACTAATGACACTATGGAACACTATTGACAAGTGACGTCAAGTTGAATGATCGATACTTGGGCCAAACGTCGTTATGATTCAGCAGAAAACAGTGAAAATATGAGTTTCATGTACGACAGTAAACTTTTGGTGGCTGGAGAGCTCGCGCTGCTTTAAACAGCAGGCAGCGGTGGCCAGTTTGTGGCATGCGGAAATGAATTCCCAATACGAGGCTGAATTTGAAACCAGGTAGAGCAAAAGATGAAAAATATAATATAACATTATCCCAAACAAACATACGAGCTTGTATAGAAAGCAGGATATAAACTACTGTGCGCGAGAAGAATGAAAAACAACACGTCACAGAGACAAAAGACGCAGCAGTTTGAAAACTGTAGGGGAAAAGTAAACGTACGTCCAATGAATCTTACCTGTCGAAACACACGGAAAAGCGTTTAAAGATTATTCCAGGACAATGTTGTTTTCTTCGGACGGGACACTTGTCTGTATTTCTCTCCTACTTCAATCCACTCTCTCTTTCTCCTCCGCCGCCGCTGCTGCTGTTGCTGCTGGCCGACAGTCCTCTGAACAAAAATGAGTAAAAGAAGCGTCACCTCAGCCCAGACCCCGCCTGCTCACCCCGACCCCACCCTGCCACAGCTCCGCACGCTCTCTGTTCACACTGGGAGAGGCGCTGGAGGGAATCAAACCGTACTCATTAAAAATAAACAGCAAAATCGAAATTTGATTCTTTAAACTCCCTTCAGCAACACCGCTTAATTCAATGTTATAGGCTGTATTTTAAAGGGGTTACAACAGAGCTGTGAGGGACGGTGCTGAACTAGGTTTATCCTGTGATATTGGGGAGTGGAAATATATTTGTTGATTTAATAGCAGTCATCACAAACATATCAAATTATTTTATGCACCATGCCACAATTCATACAGGTGCCACATTACACTAAAAAGGACTACATAAATAAAAGAGATGCTATTATCAAGCTTGCACTATTTATCACACGGTATACAGCTATATTGTTTACACTTTTTAATTGTGCCATACTACAACCAGTACCGCTGCACATAAATCAGACATATTTTTATAGGCCTAAGTATTATTTCATGTCTATTATTATATTCCTTATTTATTATTGCCATTTCTATCCTTTGACAAGTCTTTGCTTCCGTGAAACTGGAATTTCCCCACGCAGATAAATAAAGTATCTATCTATCTATCTATCTATCTATCTATCTAGTTCAACAACATGAGAGCAAAGTACAGCTCACTACAGACATTTGAGTGGACAAACACGAACAAACACAACATTTAGATCTTTAGTAACATTATAGTATATTAAAGTCTAGTGTGTAATAATAACTTTTGAGTGCTTTGACTATAGCTATGGATATTACATTAACGTTCGTGTTTTCAACCGTTTTGTTCCTCCTTTTCAAAAACACTGCAGTGACGCTGTCAACCATTTCAGGCACCTGTAGGTATGACGAGCGACCACACCTTGATTACAGCACGAAACCAGACGAACAGAGTGAGTCATTGCAGACGGGAACTGATAGGCTGTCCGAGGGACTAATCACTCAGCGACACAGACAGAATGTAACTTTTTGTGTGTTTGTGTCACGAGTTTATCATGTTTATTTTTATGACGATTGATTTTTATGGAGTGTTAAGGAAAGGGAGGAAGAGAGAAAGAGAGGGAGGGAGAGAGAGAGAGAGAGAGAGAGAGAGAGAGAGAGAGAGAGAGAGAGAGAGAGAGAGAGATTTTTAGAGATACAGATCTGTGTTGCAGGTTTCTACCTTGTTATTATAAGGCATGACTTACAGTTTCTTCTGTAGAACTTGATTGTGAAAGCAGTGAATCACAGACACAGTGACTTTGTGAAAGTGAAATTCAAGTTGTGTGTTTTTTTTTTTTGTTACACAACAGTCCAAAACCACTTTACAATTATAGAAGATGTCTAAAATTTTTAGCATTTACTTGAAAACATTAACAATAAATTGATGATCAGGATTGTTGCCAATTCATTTTCTGTTAAACAACTTATGGATTAATCAACTAATGGTTTCAGCTTCATAACTTCATTTAATATGTAACTGCCTTTGTTAGAGTTTTAAAGCATTTTGTGAAAACACGCCACTGGTCACTTTCTCTATCATCTGGGCAGGTGTTTACAATAAACAACACTGTGATAAAAAAAAAAAAAAAATCTGTGCCCCTCCCTGCACAGAAAAGGGACAAACTGAATTTTCATGATATTAGAATGATTGAAAAAATACTTCTCATTTTAGACATTTCAAAAGAAAAAAAATGAAATAATGAATAAATAGATCTCCTCTTAAGAGACTGCTAGTGATCTCTGAAGCGGCAACAATGTGTGCATGGAAACTGGTCTGGCTGCTTGTGTGAAACACTCAGACTGGATGACAGTCCCAGATAGGTCAAGCTATATACTGTGTCCTGCCTCGGGGTAAATTGTCATGGCTCTCTCCTTTGTGGCCATTGTGACAGTCATCATCTGTGCCTTCTAGACTAAAAGAGACAGGGACAGAGGGGGACAAGGCATGCTGGTTATATAGGCCATTATATTTGTCAGAGTGAGTGTCCGGACTGACAACCCTCTTTTTAAAAATAGCTTCGGGCCCGATTGACACTCTTGGGTTTTCATGTGTTGCTTGAGGGGCTTGTTGTTGATGAGACTATTCATTGAATGGGACAGTGCCATCATATCCTCGATATGCTTGTGTACATGTTCAACTTTTTTAATGTCGTCTCGTATTTTTCCCACATCTTTGACTTGTTTGGGCTTTCTCAGATATCCATGGATTGTGGACACCGGGGCTGTAGTGACATGAATGGTGCCATTGTTTTGAACACACAGCAGCCTCTTTATTTTGATTATTAGCCAGGAATTAAAAGAGTGGGATTCATGTGGGGCCACAGTTCATTCTGTCTAAGCCACCTGTCTTTTTAGATTCAGTACTGATACTCACCTTTTGCTAGTGTGGACTTGTTAATATCCATATAAAGATATATAATGGAAGATGTACAATGAGGATAAGTTACACATTGCTTGTGATACAACGTTATTCTTATGCTCTCTATCTGCCTGTAATATATCACTTCAAGAGACAGTCATAAAAGGCAGACACATTTCCAAAGATGCTCTCTGGATATCCTGTAGGCAGGGGTCAAAAAGATGGTGTCTGGCTGACTTGGCTCCAGTCTTACTTCGCAACCTCCCAACAAACAGACCATGATTCTTACTGTGCAGTCGAATCTGTCTTTCATTTCAAGGGCAGGACACGCCGATATGATGTCCCTGCTTTACAATACTGGCCTGTTTTGTTCTCTCTCTCCCTCTCTCTCTCTCTCTCTCTCTCTCTCTCTCCAGCCCTCTGCCTTCACAACCTGCAGGAAATGGCCCCATTGTCCTTGGGAGAGGAAGTGGCCTGCAGCAGACCACACTAGCTCACTGGATCTATGGAGACTGTGGTAAATTATTAATCATCATATACAAATGGAAGACACATGAGTGCTGCAGTGCTGGCTGTCCACTGTGGGGGTATTTTGGAACAATGGACAGTAGACCTGCAGCCGACCAGGAGATAATTTGAGTACAAAAACAGCAGCTGTGGTGTTAACTGTAGGTGTGTAAAAAAAATCATAATGGACAAGCAAGAACAAAAAGCCTTGTTTTTACAGATTCAGTTTGAGAGTCTCTTTATTTTCCAAACCTACAGAGAAGCGGAGCTCAAGAGTTCAGTTCTTTGGAAAGAAATGCTAACAAAGCGAGTCTCGAGTCAAGGTTCACTTACTCACCTTGTCTGGAGCTTTTGACCATATCTCACTTGCCATGGAAGTGTACATGTTCAAACATTACAATATTCTGAACACTGGTAGGTTGAGTTTGACACAGTTCATTCTTGACTTTGGAAACTGTAGCTTTCAACCAGAGCAAGTAACATTGTTTATTTAACAATCAGAAAACATTTAATCCAGTCATATATACTCATTTTATTACTTCATAAAATAAGTCTGCCAACATAATTGTAAATGATTAATTGTGGAACCTGTGGACCAAATGATCATCATGAGTGAAATCTTTCCATTCATTCAGACTTTTGCCACTAGAGGTAGACAGAGACTTAGTCAGTTTACACTCAGTAAGACCTGAGGCATCTGTTGTGGTCAGATCAGATGTATGTGTGTGTGTGTTTGTGTGCGTGTGTGTAAGTTTGAGGGTCCACAGTATGTCTGTGAACATTCTCAGGCGGGTTTGGTGGTTGGCTCTTGAAGTTAAAATAGCCCAGCATTTGCTCCACTCACATGTAGGCGTCCTTACCAGTTTGAGAAGATCCAGATAAAGTAAAGGAGAGGCAGCTGAAAATAACATCTACTAAAATGTCAATGGCACACACATAACAATCAGACAGATGTACAGCTTGTAAAGGTCACTATTGCTAATGGGAAGGGATCTGATTGAGATATGTGAGTAAATCAATTAAACTTTTAAGGTCTACGTTATGTGTTGTATAGGATCGCTAATATTTGCTCATTTATTTGCAATGCAGCCCTCCGACATTTTTTTATAGTCTTTTATATTTCTCCAGTATTTTGGGCTGTAGGTTTGTCATCTGTCACTCACTCAGACTGATTATGTCAGACAGGGAAACCAAAAATATCCATAGAGTATGATTTCTCAGGCTTAAAATACTTTTCATGTGATCAGTTGCTACTACTATGCCTGGCTCACTTTGCACATACGTCTCATATATGCATATTTCTTACAGTAGAATGACATGTAGGGCGAAGTACAGAGTTGGGATACCCCTGCAAGTGTGACTGGAAACCTGAACACTACAGCCAATGTGTTCATTTGGATTTCTATTCAGTTTTCTATTAATAAAAACCCTAAAATCATCATAAATAATAATCATAATAAAAAACATAAACATTTATGATGTATCATAATCAGAAATGTTTTGGGTGGCACTCTACTGGTGCGTGATGGGGTAAAAAACAAAACAGCAACACTTCCTTAACAAACTACATGTCCCATGATGCCCCTCTATCCCTCAAGATGACCAAATGGAACACGGAGCGGACCAGCCGTTGTGACAGCTGAGCTACAAACTTACTGAGGGAAACTTCGGCGCCGACCACGACCTTGAACAGCCGCAAATGACATAAACATGTAAGTGTATTCTCTTCACCTTCTCTTTACTTCTTACTGACATTTCACAGACTGCTCTACAAACGCTACACTTGGCGCATCACCGTTTGTTTCTCAAACTGTCTAAACTAATAGAGAGGGGAAATTTCCGTAACGCTGCAGGGTGGGATCTTTCCGTGGGTGGAAGTGTTGTTGATAACACGGTTCATATTGTCTTGTGTTTTTTTTTTAACATCCTCTGAACACTTCTGAGTAACATTTGGTTAAAGTTAATATGCTCTTCAGTGATATTTAGTCAAACTTAATAAAGCTGTTTAAAAATGAGCTGTTGATATGTGGAGCTAGCTAAATTAACGTTATATCTACTGGCTTGACCTGGCTAATCATATTTTGCTAATCATGTCAACTATCATAATGATAGCTAATCTCTTATAGTCAAGGTTAAGAACAGTATTCCACTGTCATGCCATGGCAATATAAGTTTTAATTATAGTTACTTTACTGCAGGTACCTTAAACACAGTCCTTTGGAACCATTAGCTTATAAATATATCGCCTTTTTTTCTTTTCCCCGCTTCTCTGTTAAAACACTTGTGACTCTTGTACTGCAGGTTAGAGACAGTCATCCCCTTCTTGTTAATGCTATAGGTGACGACCTTGAAGTGACAATAGCTTGTGTATGCTGTAGTTTTACAGAGGAAACAGACAGCAGAGACTTACAGGAGGTGCACCCTCTGTGCACACAGACAGGGATGGGGAATGAATGCCACCTTTGTGTGTAAACCACATTATTCACTGTGTGTGCAACACAGTGATTGAGGTTTGAAGTAGGGAAATGACTTCACTGAGGCAGAATGGAAAACACTACAAACTAAAATTAAGTCCAGGTATGGTATTATAAGAAGTAAGGAGCACAAACTTTTATTGAAATGCTCTGAAATGTATGTATTTGTTCTTAATAGAAGTAGGCGTTGAACAGTGTACTGTGTCTATAGTGCAGCTTTGAATACTGTCCAGTACTGTAAGGTGGCATCAGATGTTTGCTCAGATCCACTGATTCAATCCACTGACAATCATTTTGCTGCTTGTAGACTATATTTTATTTGAAGAAACTTACGGTTTGTCTGCTTGTGTTTAGCCTGCATTCATTATTTGAGAAGTTTGGCCTTTCCAAATGGAAAAGTAAAAGATGTCAAAATCAACACCCATCTCTAGTTATTAATGAATAACAGCAAACACTGACATTTCATAGACACTATAACTTACTACAGGACGCAGAAAGTGTCTTGAGTTGGAGAAAAAAAAAGTTGAAAACATGATTTCTCTCTCACTCTCCCTCTCCCTCTCAGTGAGTTTTTTTTTCTTCTCTTGATCGCCAAAAAACAAGAAAAGGATGTCATGGTCTTGTGTGCAAAACATGGGAGAAAGACTGATTTACTTTTATTAGATACAAAGAGTTTAAGAAGCTGTAATACTGCTTGAACACAAACAATTCAGTGTAGAGTTGAAATTTCATTTCTGTTTTTAGTCCACATTTACTGTTCAGGATTGTAATCTGCCTGTGAGTCCTTGCAGCCATTGGAACAAGTCCCAGAGTCTTCTGATCATATAACCAGGTTTATTAGATCTTTTATTATTTTGAGAAATATTGTTCTGATTAGCAGTAGCCTCTGGCAGCAATGTTTTCTTACCAGCGTATTACTCTTCAGCTTGTATTTGTTCATAATCGTAACTATTTGCTCTCAGTGCCGTCCATGTGGATGTTTGGGTTCAACCACAGTGAACTGCTGCTTTTTACAGACTTGATAGCTGAGTCCTTCAAAAGGCTGCCAGGTTTTACGTTTTGGAACTGTTTTGTGTTCTTTTCAATCAGTGAAGTGTTTGTAGAGTGTGGATGTGGCTCCTTAAAGAAGTGACTCAGCTCAGACAGATGGAGAATTGATGTCTCCTGCTTTTTGGACAACACCTTGTGTGATGTCATTGAATGTTTGAAGTATTCCCTATGATATCATGGCTATATCAGGTTACATGTTAGATAACAGAGGAGGCGACAGTCTTACTGCTATTTTAGAACAAGTGGAAGATCCTTAAGAAACTACAATGACCTTTTTTGGTAAACATGCACACATCACACTACCAGCCCTTTAAATAAGAAAAAAATCCACACAGTACAAATAATATAGATCTTTGTTTCTTGAACATATGTTTTTCTTGTGTGTTGTTTTGTCTGAGTTGGCAAACTTTGTCCCCAGTATTAAGTTAAGCCAGATTTAACAAACAGTAGTGGCCTCTGTGGGCCCCGTGTTAAACTCTACACACCACTGATGTCGTCTGTAAGTGAACATCATTACTCCACCGGGATGCAGTCCAAACTCACCATCTAGACGGATACTGTAAATCCCCTCCGAGTGTAAACATACATGATACATTCAAGTCCAAATGACGTCAAGGGAAACAGAACACTCTAAGTCATTTTAATGTTGGAGTTAAACAAAAGAAACATTCATAAATACATGAAGAGAATAAGATATTACGAGATGGTTTTGTCAAATGTGGAAAGACCTTTGTAATAAAACAGTGTAGGTTCGTTAAGTTTGAGGCAGCGTGTCATTAATTACTGATTACTGTCTGTAAATCACTGACAGTAGTGCTACGGAAACAGACTTGGTATTGTTGCTGTGATAAAGTCAGTCTGATCTATAGACGTTAATCTAATTTGACTAATACAGTAGAGACCAGAGCCTGCAGCTTTGCATCTTGTGACTGATGCAAATGACTGAGTTCATAAGGAAGAGGAAAATCCTGACCTGCCTCTGTTTTACAATATTGTAAGTGCTGACTCACAGACTCACCGTCTTGCTCTTTTCTGTCCATTAAGTCTCAGCACCGTGATAAACCAGCACGCCTTTTCTCTGTGTGTCCCTCCTCCCTCCTCTCTCAGCCCCACCTCCACCCTTCCTCACTGTTGCTCTCTTTCTCCTCTGACAGGACACACTCTGTACAGGACAGAAGCCGGCCGGTAAAGCAGCACTAGCAGGAGAGAGCATTTAATTCGATGGACACACATTAAAGAAGAGCGAGAGAGAGAGAGAGAGAGAGCCCTACCTGCACAGAACATCCTATGCTAAGCTAACTGCTGCAGCAGCAGAGTAAGTCCCTTTCACACAGTGATTTATTTTTTTTAAAATACTATAGCTGGTGGGTTTGACCAGTGTTATTAGCATGCTGTTCCTCTCCTGTGCTGCTGTGCTCAGTCTGTGTTTATTAGCACAGGAGCTTTTACTTGTTTATCTTTCTCCTCGCCTGTTATTTGTCATGTCAACATGACAAAAACAAATTAAAGGATGTTTTTTGTCTGCTTAACTGTTTTGCTTTGTGTTGCTTTGTGTTTTTATGAGTGACTATTTAAGTCTGCTGATCACTTTATCTAAGTCGAATCAGTTAAAGTGATTGTTAACATCGACTCTGGGCTTGTTTCTATGTACTTTTGAACCAACCCTGCTGATTGAATCCCAAAGGCAATTTCATTTTGTGTTTTGATGGAAGCGTTATATTTATCTCTGAACTGTCAGCTGTCACAATTCAAGGAACACTTCCCTTTTCATTTTCTGTGTGTTGCTGTTGTCAGTTCAGTTGTTTCTGAACTCAACAAATTGCCTTGAAAGCAATTCAAGTGATCATCTGGTGTTCCTGGTAGAACATGCTGACCTCATGTTGTAAATATTAACAGATTGAGTTTTTAAAAAAAAAACAGTGTTTTACTTCTTCTGCTCGTTTAATTTGATCATTTATCAGAGACACACTGTGGTACGAAATGCTTTTTTTCCCTCCATATTTAGTAGTAAAACAACCCAGGTCTCTCCAGAAATGATTTGTCAAGTTGAGAGTGGCTAAATTTTAAATCTCAAAGACACTTGGCGTTGAACAGTAACCTGTAATACAGCTGAGCAACAGTTTAGACACCGTAGTTAATGTTATATATGGTTTGGCATCCATTATTTTTTCCAGATGTCAGTTACACATTGGGAGGTCGGTCAGAAAGTGTGGCAACACGTCAACTGTGGGTTTTAGCTTCTCTAACGCAGGTGCTCGAGCTGAGGGAACTTTTTTAGGGAAGGATAAAAGTTTTGTCAAACATAAAAAAGACAAGACAATTTGTATTTTGAGATATAAAAAATGACTGAGGTGGATTCAAAAAGTGCTGTGGCCTCCTCTTACATAATCAGTTCTGCTGTCTTAGCAACATAATGGCTCTTTAAAGTCTGCTTGACGTCTGATCTAGGGACACTGGAAGTTTGCATTCTGTATTAATGATTTCAACCTTACCTCTTGCTCTGTCAGTAGCGTTTCTGTCGTTAAGTTTGTAGCAGTCAGTAACTCATCAGGCTGACTCTCTGTCGTACAATAGTCTAATCTTTAACTCTGAGTCATACAAGTTGTTATGCCTGCCCAAATCTCAAAGACGTACAAGCCGATTAAGTTGGAATAAGGGTCAGATGTTTTCAACCAAAGTTTTGCAAGTCCCTTACAGCTCCTGGAGCAGATTCAAGGGACCACTTATTGAGTGAACAGAGCAGATTGACCTTTTAGAGAATGAGAGATTGCTATTTGGGTTTTTTTTTCGACCACTTTCTTTTCACGTGGAGCTGCTGTCCAGATATAGCGCTCCCAGTTGTCAGGGTGACATTCTTGCTCACGTTAAGGTCCGCTGTACACCGGCCTGTTGTTTCCCAGCCTCTTCCCTTCCATACAGTCTGTGTTCCCCTCCTAGTTCTCCTCTTTTCATCTCTGTGTGAAAGAAATGAGCTGTCTAGATGATGTTTCTCTCCTTTTGCTTTTCTCCTACTAATCTGAACACTGCACTCTTTCCTAGAGTTGAAACAATTAATCAAATACAGTTTTAATAATTGATTGACCATCAATTGTCAAATTGCTGCTAACAGCTTCTCAAATCTAAAGCCTTGCTGATGTTCTTACAACTTCTTTCAACATAACGTACCTTGAGGAAATTGTGATGGGCGTTTTTCTCAATTTTTGGATACTGTATAAACTAAAGGACTAATTGATAAACCTAAAATAGATGATGAACAGATTAACTAATGAAAATAATCGTTTAACTTACAGCCCTACTCTCTCACCTCTTTCTTTTTCTCCACATCTTTATCAGTCCTTTTCCCCGAACCTTCCCAGCTCTCTTCAATATAACAAACCTCAGTATTTGTTTTCTTATCTGGCATCATATCCTGTTTTTTGTCATGATGAAGGCTTTGTGTTTGCACTGTGCTAACCTGTGCCTCATATATAAAAACGACATGTTATCAGTACTCATATCAGTAAAGATGTCATTTTACAGCTTATCTGTGTTGTATTAAAAGCAACCATGGCAATGCGGAGAAGACACAAAGCCGTACTGACGTCTCAGAGTTCCTCGTGTACGTTTGAAACCGCCGGTTCTCGCCGCTTCAGTCTCCTTTTTATGATGTCACAACACGACTAATGCACTTGGCCTTTTATGGGAACTTGGCAAAAGTAAGTATAAGTAGAAAATGTTTAACCAAACAGTTCATCTAATTGAACTCTATGAGGGAGTCTTGTGCTCAAAACATTCACAGTAATGAGTAGGTGATGTCATTTAGTATATTTAGGATTACAGCTGTCCATCTGACACCACTGGGATGTTTTTCTGTGGTTTTGTGGAGCAGGGTATGATAACATGGGAAATGAATTTGTGGTTTTGGCTAAATCTGTCTGGACTAAATGATAGAAAGCTGTATTGATTCAGAGTTGTCTGTTGGTGGTTATGGGATCATATCATCCCTTCAGTTGGCTACGTTGATACTCAGTATATAATGTGTGTGTGTATAATAACATTTGCCGCTCAGCATTTTGTCAATTTAATAAAACAGTGTGTCACCATGAATTCATTATTTTTAGCCTTTTAACCCCACTAATAGTCTATTCTTGCATTTCTCCTGCCTTTGGATTAAAATCAAGTAAAGAATCAGTGTGGTTGTTATAGGAATTGTAACACAAGCTGCAGAATATTGCATTGGTAGGCATCATGGATATGTATATGTA
This sequence comes from Euthynnus affinis, assembly GCA_029490765.1. NCBI lineage: Eukaryota > Metazoa > Chordata > Actinopteri > Scombriformes > Scombridae > Euthynnus > Euthynnus affinis. Next base: position 28,994,545 of record CM055838.1, read on the forward strand.
TATATTACATGTTAAACATCCGGTTGCAGTTTTATTGATCTGTTTGTCTTCTGATTCAAAGGGTGTGCATGTGGTTGTGTGTTAGCTTGGAGGTGCAGAGGCTGTCTCAGGTTATTGCGAATTGTTTAATGGTATTCTCTCTGATCATGAACTGATGCAGCTCATCTCTGGACGTACAGTAGACTCACCGTTGGCTCATCTTATCCTTTTAGCTGATTAGGTTCAAATATTTAGTCCACTCTGATGATTGGATCTTGACTTTTTCTACAAATAAGGCAGATGTTGTTGATCAATTTAAAGGAAGAGTTTGAGCTTTGTAATATTGTGTTATGTTATTGTGTTGTTAGGCGGTTACCAACATTATCATGACATGAGAGATTTCTCAAAAGCAGTTTATGCTGAACCCTACAGCAGAATATTTTCAAGCTTTTCTGTAATGCAGAGCCTCTTTGGCCAGCCTGTAAAACTCTGTAATGACATTTAATCATTTAAATAGCTGCTATCATCCAAACCCTGCGTGCATTATTGTCTAGTGTCCCGAGGGCCAATGTAATGTAGCACATGACAGAGTTAAGTGAATTTGTTTGTGCTCCAGGGACCTTTAAAGCATAGCCCTTCTTACTGGTATTGTAAATCCCTTTGATATTCTTTAAGAAGTAAACACACTCAGAGTTGGCCCCATTTTCTATTCAATATTGTTAACTTCCTGTTGTATTTATGACCCTGGAAAACGGATGCACACCTCCCTGTAAGGTTTGAAAGAAGCTTTACTGCCTGCTGTTGTACTTTGAACTCCGTCTTTGTAACCTACATTCATTACTTATATTTGCAACTTTTCAACTCCCTAGCACATATCAAACTGTGTGTATTGAGCTAATTATTTCGTCATAATCATGTAAGCCCAGTCTTTTTTGATCAGTGCAGTCTTGAAGAGGATACACGGGATGTTGAAAGGAGTTTGAAATTGAAATGTGAGCCAAAACATCAGGAAAAACAGAAACAGTAAAAAGACAAACATTAACTTTTATATTTTCTCATTATAAATACATTTGGTAACATGATCTAATAAATTATTTAGCCGTGTATGTTTGAAACTGCTGCGTTTTCTTGTAGAGGCACACTCAAGGTTGAATAAATAGTTAACATGTTTGTACAGAACAATACAAACATTAAACAGTGTGACACATTATGTCAGTTGTATATTGATTCCCAGGTCATTATTGGAAATGTTCGAGATTTTCATTAGAATTGGTTTCAGCTTTTTGGATCAAAACTTCTGGGGGAAAAAAAAGTACTTCACCTTGTCACTTTTAATTTTATACCATGTTATGAAGAGTCCCAAATCACATGGTTGTTTTTCCAGCAAGTTTCATTTTAACTCTCAAGATACACTGCTGTTATAGTTCATAGTTTTCTGATTTCTGTATATTTGAATTGCCAAACACCACTGCAGTGTCCCTGTTACACTGGATTATTTGGGCTTTGTTGCATGATCAAGCTACTTTTTTTTTTTTTTTACTGTTTACTGGAAAGTTCAGAGTTGTAGATCCCCTTGACCAATCACAAAAGAGATCAACAAACCCTCTCTTGCAGTTTTGGCTCGTTTTCAGAATGTGAATTATTCAATCTCCTGCTGACAGGGCAAACAGAAAGTGTTAACAATTAGTCTTTTTCTTCCCTTCTCTCCTAAGTACCCATGTCTCTAATTCACCCTCTAGTGCAGGCAGCGCCCCCTCTCCCTCCCCCACCCCTCACCCCCACTCACCCCCCTCCCTCCTTCCTTCATCTCTCTTTCACTTCTGTGTGCCTCTACTCACGTACTCACCCTCTTGGAAGCGCTTTGTTTGAACAGAGTACCAACGTAGAGCTTTTCAAATACCCTTTACCTCTTCTGAGTTCAGCTCAGGTCCAGTCCAAGCTCCAAGGTCAAAAACAGGACTTTCTGCTTGTGTTACAAAGCTTCAGCACAAACATGACTTTAAGCCAGTTACATGAGGCGCCCGCATTTTTTAAGTTCATGTGATTCATTTTTATCAGATTAATGTCTAATTGATTCTAGTTATCCTTGGTAGCATTTTAAGTCTGTGTTGGCCGGTTTTTGCTGTTAGTTAGTTCTGAGAAGAGAAGTTGGTGCGCTAATCTTCTCTGCAGCTCCATTATGTTCAATCTGAATGATGACCCAGCTGATTTCTCTGGCACCCTGTTTAGCACAGTTTAAAAAAAAAGCCTCAAATACAAAGGAGGGGGAGATGGCTAATAACCATGTCCTTTAGTGTCACCCCTAAGTGGCTGACAGGGTCTCGCTTGGCTGCACGGTTAACAAACCAACAGTGTGCCTCACTAGCTGCTAAATTGGAACTGACAGACTGTTAACGTGAAAAGCTCGGACATGCCTCTTTATTTTCCCTCTCTCTCTCTCTCTCTCTCTCTCTCTCTCTCTCTCTCTCAACGAGTGCATCGCTTTTGTTTTGTGCGCACGCAATATCCAAATATTTTTATATCCACAGCGTCGATGTTTAATTAGTATTATCGTGTTGTGGGGAAACCTCTCCTCGCACCACACATAAGATTTAGAGAAAGGGCGGTAGAGTAGGGGCTCAAGTGTATGCATGTACTGACATCTCTTACAGAGAGGGAGAGGATTGATGGGAGAGGGTTGGCCACAAACCAGCACACTCAGCTGATTGGATGGTCTGTGCAAAGGAGACCAACAAGGATAAAAGAGAATAAAGGGCTTCTGGTCGTGCTGGTGATAGTGATACTGGTGCTTAGGGTGGGGGTGGAGGGGGTGGGGGTGAGAGAGGATTGGGGTTATGTCATGTGTTAGGTGGGTGTGTTATGATGTGTACACAGCTGTGTGTGTCATGTGTGTCCGTGCCCGTGCCGTCCTTACCCCGCCAGTCTAGTAGCTATTGCTTTAATTGAGCCTAAACCTTTGCCCTCTGGCCAGCATGTTTTATTGACTGCAATAACTAGATGAAGGTATCAAGTGTCCTTTTTGTTAACAGCCTGAGTGAAGCGTCTTCAGTCTGTGAGGAAAAACATTATTCTTACAATAATACACGACTGTTTGAATTGTATGAGAATGTATTATTATCAGCAGACGTTACAAAAACTATGATTTGAAATCTTTGTTATGAAGATAGCTTTGTGTAAATTTACATACACAACTTTATATGTATTTTTATGCTTGTAGTTTATGGTTGTATTTCGCTAAATTGCTTTTATAGTATGAAATGAGTATCTAAGTCAGCAGATGATACATAAACATTAGCTTTTAAAACAAACCACACAATTGCAAACAATTGAATATCTTACAACATGTGATTCTGTTTTGTCTATTTGTGTGAGTTTGTGTCAGGCCGTGTATAAAACCAGTGGCATCAACGACACAGTTTGGAATAAGACACACTGTCGTTGGCTGAAGCTATTGGTGTTAATGGTTCTGCATGTAATTCATCTAGCATGTAGCACCTCTTGCGGCAGCGTGTTTATAGTAGTGTTAGAGTCACAGCTGAGGAACCTGATCTGTGTGTGGCTTCAGGCTGTGGTAACTTTATCTTTGTGACCCCAAAACACAGACAAGAGGCCGGGCCCTGCTTTGTTTATAGTGAAAGGCTCTTTGATCAAACAAAAGATTTGATGTTGGGAGAGTTCATGTCTGTTGAAAAATTAATGAATCTCAACCTGTTGAGTAAACTGTTGCCTAGGTTACAAGTTCAGTGTTGTTCAGTACCTTTTTAATTATACTATATTGGTTTTTAAGTGTCCCTTGACCTGTTAATTGTGAGATACTGTAGTTTTTTTTTTTGCAAAATATATAAACTGTGTGTAATGTATAATACAGAATGTGATTAGGTTGTTGTGTAGCATAATAATTATATAACAGAGATGCAGTGTTTTGGAGCAGGGTTGCATTAATAATTGATACATTTTTTGAAAAATCACAGTGTGAACCACATTAACTCCCCAAATCAAATGCAGTTACTAGTATGAGAGTTGTTATACACTTTGTTTCTCAGTGAGTCTATTAAAATGCCCGTGGTAAAACAAAAACATTCATTATATTCCTAAAGTCTCAGTTTTTCATAAGATTTGTCTGTTTGCTGAAAATCCGAGAGATCAAAAACAAAGTCTAGTCTGAGCACACAAAACTTTATCTGGCAAAATGGCAACATTCAGAAACCCTTAACTAATCTAATGTCTCTACTCGTTTTTTTTTCCTTTCCTTTCTTCCTTTGTTCTTTTCTCTTTTTAGTCTCTACCCTCTCAGCCAATCACAGCCTGATGCCCTAGAAGCCTGTGATCTCTCCCTGAGCCACCAGGGGGCCTCAGTCCCACACCGGGACACCCAACACCGAGTCTGTCTTCACCCTGAACCCTCCGGCCCCAGTCAAGCTGTCCCACCCTGCTTCCCCTCCTTCCTCTTCTTCTCCTCCTGCTCCTCTTTCTCCTCCCTCCTGGCCCACACAGGCCCACCTGGACTCCCAGTCAGCCTTCTCCCTCCATGAGGGGCGGGGGGAGGCGCCGGGGGCCCTGGATGTGGACCCCCAGCCTCTTCAGCTTACTTCAGCTGGGAACCTCAGGGACCCGGTACAACCAGCCTGCCATGATGTGTCTACTCTTACAGGTAAATCACAAATGATACATGGAATCATCTTTTTTTATGACGATATGTTATATTAAATTTATTTAAATGAAAAACTTCAGTTACTCATCAGTCTACAAATTACTTTTAGAAGTTTATAAGTTTTATTCACATATTTTAGAGAGAAGTGCAGGTTTGTAAATTTGTCAGAAGAGGGCAATGTGTCATTAAAGTGCTTCCTTCTTTCTCTTGCTTTGTTTTTCTTTCCTCATACATAAACCCAAACACACATATATATCTTTACACACACACACACATTGGCCCTTTCTCAGACCTTTGTTCAGATCTGCCAGAGTTGGAGATAGTCAGCCTCCTGTCAGAGGGTCAGCCCAACTACACTCTCCGAGCAGACTGTGTGTTTGGGTACGACAATGACGACTGGCTGCACACCCCTCTGCTGCCACCAGAAGTCGTTCTGGGACTCACGCACGAGCAGATCGAGGAGACGTTCAAGTACTTCTGTGAGTTGTGTTATTTTCACTTAACGTACATTACTTGACTCGACTGGTTGGTGGAGGCACACAACCTCGACGCAGTGTTTTCAGTTTGATACCTGCATAGATACATGGATTTATTTTTGCTGCATTCTTATTGGGCTCCATGTTCCAAGATGGAATCACACTTTGTTTAATTTAAAATTAAAATAAAAATACACAGGCTCCTTGCCCTGTCTCTCTTAATCACTATAATCTATGGAGTGTAGCAATGTAACAACGACAGTGGGAAGTAAAAATGAGATTGTCGAGGTTGTCCTAGCTCTGTTGTTTTTACTTGTGCTGTAAGGTTCGTTGAAAACTAATGTGTCTCCTTTGATGGTTGAGCAAGAAATTGGCCGCGCTACTGCAGCTTTGTGATGAAATGCTTGAACAAACTAAAAAGATGAACATAAATGAGAGGACGTGCCTAGCATGACAGAGCATCAAAGCAGTGTAAAGCAACGAACCCTTAATTTATCATCACAGAACTATGTGAAGCTCAGAACGAACTACCACGTTGTTGTTTTTTTTCCCAGTTTCACTGAGATGTAGTTCAACATTTCGACTAATCTGTAAAAAAAAAAAGTTTGGCATGTCTTTTTTATGGTTTGCCACATTACGTCAAAGAAGCGTTTCAGGACTCTTGTGGGAGGGCATTTTTTCTTTTTCTTTTTTTTTGCAAGATGAATGATTAACAACAACAAAGACACACATATAACACAGGACAGTACAAACAGGAGAAGCAACAGAACTGGAGCGGTTACTTCATTTTTTTTTAAAAAAAGGCTTCAGCAGAACTGCTCATTGGAGCTTCAGAAACCGCCTCCCCTCACACCATACTTCTTGTATTCTCATTTTTTGACCAGAAATTAAGAATATATCTTTTTTTGCGTGTATGTGTTTAGAATAACTTTGCTTGTGTGTTTATAATGACCCAAATGTGTGGCGACTAATCTCTCGTCCCCTTTCTTCCACACTCTCTGCCACATTTGTGAGTCACAGATGTCAAATGTCACCAAGCCGATTAACCTGCCGTCACTTGGCTCCCTAATCAGTTTCCGCTGGAGCTCTGCAGACGATATATATCCCAGCGGCCACTCTGACATCACGACGACATTGTTAGCATGACAGTTGCCGCAGCAACCCAGAAAGGGCTTACAATTAGATGGATACGTTGTCTAGACTTGTGAGGTGACGGGAGGCTGTGTGCATTCACACCTGAGGTGGCCTTTACTGTATCAGCGTGCATGAGTCACTACCCTGAAACACTGTTGACTGCTCTGAAATGAAGAATGGAGGGTTGATCAGTGAGTCTTAAGGGAGCAGTTTGATGAGAAAGACAGAAAATCAGTGCGACAATCAGTAACATTATCCCACATGTATCTGCCATATTTACTTTGCAGCTATATGAAAATGTAAAGGACACTCTAAAACAGGAAGTATAGCATTCAACACTGAGACATAAGTTAATAATAAGAGAACCTACTTCTAACGGTTTCTCAGGAAAGATCTGCCAATCTGAATTTTATTCCAAGTTATCCTTTACTCCTGACGACCTTGCTTTATAGGATAGCATCTCATGAGATCGTTTGGCCGTGTCCTCATAATGCCAGATAGGCTGTACTCAGCTGATGCCAAGCCGCATGTTCCTATCAGGAGCGGGACAGACTAACCTGGTCTGTGCAGATTGTGCCAGGCTGTGTTAGGTGACATACAGTATGGTGCTGTTTTGTTTTTAGAGTTCTTTACTCAACAAGCTCACTGCTTCCTTCTCTGTCCCACCTGTTAGTGTTTCCATTGAAGTCTTGAGATGTATTTGCTTGTATGTGTGCTGTTATGTATGGAGTCCCTGAGTCCTTTGTCTTCTTGGGTATGATTGAGGTTTCTGCTGGTCCTATGTATTCAAAAGTATTTTATTGCTATTTCTAGTTATCTCTACACATATCAGTATCATGAAAAATCAGTGGCCATATTCAATGTTTTTATATTAACAATAGATCATACGGCTAGTTGTGATGTGGACCGGGTCGCTCGTAGTGACGAACCCACCGGACTCTGCAGTCTCTCTCATTTCTTCTGAGTGTTTTAATGTGTTTCGGCTTATTGTTACAGTTTGCAGCCTGTACATTTAAGGTGACAGTGTACTCCATCAGACGTGCTTATTTGATGAACAGCTTTCACCCTGCCTTTGATGAACATGTCATATGAACTAGTTCTTTTCTAGCATAACCTGATTCTTACTTGCTGTTTTAAGCTCTAATAATAAAACTATGGCACACTACCTGTCTGCAGACAAACTACGTTAGTGATTCACTGGTGAACATTGTGGAGCATTTAGAGAGATTATAGTGGATAGAGACCAAAAGCAGCGGAAAGGAGAGTGAACTTACTTTCAGTTTGGACACACACACACAAACACACACACACACACACACAAACACACACACACACACACACACACACACACACACTCACACATTATTCCAAATGAACGCTGGTGTTGCTTCATGTCTGCTGGATGTGTAAATAGGCAATAGTTTCCTAAAACATTATGCTTTTTTTCCTTTCTAAAGTACAACCAGCATTTCTAGGAAGCTTTTGAGCAAAACTTTTAAGTCACACCTAACATGACATTAATGACATGCTTAACCACTGATCCACAACTCATTGTACACAGGAAATCACCAACAATACCAATCAGCTCAGACACACAGTGCAGGGAGGGATCTCACATCTTTGATTAATTGTGAACGTGTCAAATCTCATATATATGAAAATAGTTTATATATATATTGGATCATAATAGGAGCGATATGTGATCTCTCTGTAGACATAGTGAACCAAAACAAGGTGGCAAATGACCTTCATGGGTGTTCTCTCTGTCAAACATTAACCATTTATGTCAGCTGTCAGTTTATAGAGACGTGTGACAGGGTGCTTAGTAACCTAGTGAATTAACTTTATCATGCTCATAATAATAATAATACTAACTCAAACAAATAATAAATAATAATAATTTCTCAAACTGTATTTAATTGCCTGTGTGTTGTGTAGGCAATTAAATACTTAAAACATTATTTCTTTACAACCTCTATTCCCAGCATGTTTAGTCATGCTGTTGTGCTACTGACCTTTTAACTTCTAAGTGATAGAACATTTCTCTAGAGGGTGATGTGGTTTCCTCTCAAACCAAAAAGTTTTATTTGCTACTTTCAAACAATTTATTCTGCAAGGACCAACAAATGCTTTCAGAGATGAAGGGCAAGAGGAAATGGGATAGCACAGATGGCGAAAGTTGTGTCTCCGCTGTCTCTTGCGTGCAGCATTTGACCTGGAAGAGTTCTTTTGTGGATGAAAAATTCATGAGTAGGTTAATATTTTATTGTAAGAAACTGCTGCGTCTGGGTAGCATCTGCAAAAGCATTGGACGGACAGAGACATGACAGTGAGTGTAGAATGACTTAAAGATTTGACAGCAAAATAGAGAATATGGAAAATCGATTGGACACTTTGATCTTGATTCAATCTTGATTGAAATGAAAACAGAAAACTGATAATATCGCTGTGTTTTCCTTCATAATCTAGCAAAAAAAGAATATTCTCTTAGTGTCTGTTGACAAAAAGCAACCCTCTGATCAATTTCTTTGATTATAAGAATTTTGATTACTTATACATTTAAGTGTCAACTTAAAAAAAAAGTATTACACTAAAGAAATTATTTATATATAGGGAGAAATATGTTTGAATGGAAGGAAAAATGGGGAAACCCTCTGAAGGACAAAAAAAACAAAAGATTTATTTAGATTTAAGGCATTTTTTCTTGTGGTTCCCTCTCAACAACACAGACTGTGTTCATTCTGTTTCTTCCATCAGACCCCTGTGAAGTAGGTGTGGCTCTTTCTGCACCAGTATTACGCAGAGCCCTCTCTCCATCACTCTGCTATTACGTATGTGTGGAGAATAAAAGCAGCCATTGCCATGGGCGGACCCTACCATCTCCCTCATTTCACAGGGGTGATTGGGCTTAATGCAGCATCACTTTAAACTGCATCAGCTTTCCCGTCCTTATTATATTTTTTAATTAAAGCCATATAATAATTGTGTTTTTATGCTTGGATAAAGTCAATATGATCATTATCAGCTTTTATGGTTTAGTGATTTAGCTTTCGCTTCCTCCTTCACCCCTCCTCTTTCTCCCCTCTTCTCTTACCCGGTAGTCCAACGTGGCCAGGTGAACGGAGGCAGGCATGACGACAGATGGCCCTTACAGTCTGAGGGATTATATATTAACACCAAGCAGCTCAGATTCTCTTGCACACACAAACACAGGTGTATACGCCCACTCACGTAGGCTAGTGGATACTGTTTTTCCTCTACACACAAGCCAGCAGGATGATGCTTGAGGCACTGCTGGTGTGTGACAGCACAGCAAACTAGCAGTAGAATCAGAAGAAGAAGGGGATTTAACCGATGGACGGGGACACAGAGGGCAGTTTTTCACCAGTCACCATGGAGGTTTGGAGCTCCTCTGCATCCGAAGAAGAGGAAGAGGAGAGGAGCACTTCCAGTCTTGTGGATGAAGTAGTGGAAGAAGAGAAGAAATGCCTCAACAGCAATAACAATAATAATAATAACAACAGCGATGGCATTTCTAGGGAGGTGACACAAGGTGAGATACGTGTGCGTGATGAAGTGGAGGATAAGAAAAGGCAGGTGACGTACACAAGGGAATGATCAGCGATCCGCAGAGTGCGTGCTTAGAGGAGAGAGTAAGAAGACGTGTGGAGAAAAATGAAATATAACGGACGGAGTGTTAAGTGTCATGGTTTCTGACCCACAAATTTAAGTTTGCTGACTGGTCTACTTTTGTTGTACATTGCACTGTCAAAGTCTCTGTTATCTAAGTGCTTTAATACTTAATACTGCACAGCATGTACTGCAGAGTGCAGGGTGCAGTGATGTCATAGAAGGTACATAGCACGCACATCACAATTCAGGCCATTCAGAAAAATGCTTGTTTGTTTTGGTTTTTTTTTTTTTTTTTTTTTGGTTGTGGTTATGGACTGTTGGAGTTCGTCATGAAGGTGTTTGAAGACTTGTGCAGTTTTGTAAATATATTCAGCTTAAATGTTTCCGTTTAGTGTGATGAAGGTCACTGAGCGCACGCGCGTGTGTGTGTGTGTTTCCACACGCTGCAGAAGCACAATCAAACAGTGTGTTTATATAAGCAGTTGTCATTGGCAGCATTGTGATCATAGGTTTTCTTTGTAGTGCTTTTTATTACTGTTTTTATAGAGAGGTGAATCCAATAGAATTTCTGAATAGTGTCTTAATGCAGGCTTAAGTGATAAGATCTTTTTTAACAGCATTAGAAAGAATTAAAATGCTCAAATAAGAATGAAGAAATTCACTGAATGCTTTTCTAAAAATGAGAATGTTCTCAAACGTTGAGAAGTTTGAGAGGTTTGTGGTTCAGTGGAACAAAACCTGCTGCTACATTAACTGTGCTGCTACTCTAGTTTCTATCCAGTATTATTAGTTGTCTCTGATCATACTATAATGTTTTGCAGTGACACAATATCGGTACATTTAAATGAATACTTGACAATCTAATCTAGTTACAGTGCTTTAATTGATCTTTGTGATTATAGTGAAGGACATGGTTGCACATCTGAGATTATAAAGGTCCTTGCACTGATCTCTTGATTTAAAGGAGCAGTTGATGTGAGTGAGGATGTGATTCCTCCTCAGTGTGGGTTGTTCTTTGTCTAAGTGGGCATGTGGCTGTCATCCGCACTAAAACTGCGACACGGGCGCCCCTCCAGAAATACGGGACGTTCTGAACAAAATTCTGGTCTATCTGTTACACAAGAGGATAAATACACTGGATAAAATGTTCAGCGCACATATACTTAAGCTCTTTTTTTGTTGGATTCATTGTTGCTCTATGTTTTGTGTAATATTTTTACCTATTAGTGATGGAACTGACAATGTTATGAAAGTGAATGTTAATAACATCCTTACAATTCTTTAGAGTGGAATTAATGTCAACCACTCTAAAACTATCCCAGCAGATTTTAGAAGCTTTATGAGACAATTGAATTCAAACTTCATTTCAGACTCATAAGAGGGTCCATAGAGACAATTTTAGCCCTTGTCAATCTTGTCAAGCCTGCACCTTTACAACAGCAGAGATAAACAGGGGATCAAAGTGAATCTTATTCTCGGAGCTCATCCATGTCTGTCTGACCCCCCCCACACACACACACCATGACACACGTCATAAGCATACCTATGTCTGCATGGTAAATCCATAGACTAGTATTAGGCTAGCAGTTTATGGTAGCTGCCTGGATTTAGCTCCAACCAAACCTTAACACCTCTAGCTGGCATCTCTTACCTTGATCTGTGGCAGTCAGGTCAAGAGGAAATAGATCAGGTATTTTAGCAGATGAGACTCGGTAGATGTAAAGTTTAGATTCATGCTGAAAGAAGCATTCATTGAATAAACAATCAAAAATACTTGAGGAACAGAACATGATGCCTAATTGACTAAGAGTTTTACCAGAGCTCTCTTGTAAATGATACGCAGCAGCGGTGCAGTGGAACATGAGACACAATCCCCTTAAAATGTAACACACAGTTGATTCAGGCTAATTAAGTGAATTTTTACTTGCTGCACTGATTGAATTAAGATTGATTTGGCTTTTTATTACATTTGAGTAACTTGTGTGTGTGTGTGTGTGACTGTAGATCAGTGCTCGGTTACAGGACAGTATCTACTGCTGAGTTTGCTTTTAGCTCTTTGACTGCAATCCATTTAAAGAACAATAGGATTTGAGAGAGTTGGAATTATTATGTGATTAACCTTTGTTCATTTTTAAAACGTATCTTAATAATAACACAATAAGCCTTTTAAAGTGCTTAACAACTGAAGATGCAGTTTGATGTTTCAGATAAATGATAGTTTGTTGTCTCTAATGATTCAAAGTCATGTAGCGATTGTAAAGAATCAGAGATCAAGATCTTGTTATCATAAAGTGAAATGGAATGAACAAAATGAACAAATGAACAAAATGAATCCATGTGATTACCACATTTGGCTTTAATGATGTCAGGAATTTGCAAAAAAGAAATAAAATCTATTTAAGGAGAGTGTATTTGTGTAGTCATCAGAATGAATGAGATCCACTGTATGTGTGACCTATATTAAGGAGACAGAGTTGGCCAGATTCATCCATCTATCAAATTCATTTTCCCTGCTGCAATGTCCTTGAGAGAAACCTGCCAGCAGACCTGTTATGTAGCCAACAGCGAGCTCTAAAATTAAATTTCCCAGTGGAGTTTAAAAATGACCAACATCGTTTTTCTATTTGGCTTCTTTGAACTCAAGTTTAAACTGTTCCTGCCTCATTTTCTCTAATCCATTTCTGCATTTATTGTGCTGTAGATCTGCCTACTCTACTTAGTGAAGATGGGAACATGACCTCTACCTTACAGTAAATCACCTCAGTGTGGTGTATACTTTATTTATCTTATATAATTCATGAGCAGCTATACTCACTGTACAGGAGTTCAGCCCCCTGGTTAGCTTCTTTCCATTAGGCTGATTAGATACTGATACAGCTACCCAATCACTGCGTTTCCAAGCCAAATTCAAGGATCTCAATCTAATTACTTTGCTGTATGGCAACTATCCATCTCTTTAGTCCAGCTAAGCTTTCTACCCAAGTAAGATTACACAACAGATTTTGGTTTAGAGGTATGCAGTGTCATTCAGACTTGTGCGCTAGTCCAGGCAAATTCTGCACAGCCTTAAATGGAGATGAATCAGATGTTGATAGACAATATCCATCTTAAGTCAACAGGTTTCTGTCCAAAAGCACAAACCTACAATTTGATGCAGTGTTGCAAGAAAGATCACAAAATTAAAACACAATATTATACTTTATGGTTATTGTTTATAAGTCATTTGTTGATTCATGATGAAATTCAGATCATTAACAAATTACAAATGATCATTGTTTCCGTTTGGCTCATGAACAATCTATTAATGGCTTTAATTAAGTTCCTGTCCACGTCAGTATCAGATCCATCCAAACTGAGGACATGATTAATCTTTAACACATCATTACCCTTATTTACTTCGAAGTGGTCATAAACAAGCCATTCTATTGGGTGTAAACATAGTTTCGGGTCAATAGCCATTCACTGTTATCCCCTCCATGCTGTACGTGTCCTGCTGTTGTCAACACTCGTTCAGTTAAGTCCTGGCAGTCTCTCCCATTGAGCTATATTGGTATCCAGGAGAAGGAGGTCTTTACTGGTGTCTTATCTGGGCTAAAAAGGATCAAGCTAAGAGGATCAATACATGGCTGACCACATGGAGATGTTGTGGTCTGTGGCTCTGGGAACTTAAAGGAGAAACAAGCTCCATTCAAGACATTGGTTCTTATAAAGAACAATGTTGTCATTGTAAGAGAAGATCTAGTTTTTTTGTTGGTACAGGTTCTTATTAAATAAAATATAAATCAGTTCATGGAGGCAGCCTTTCTCACTTTCATTTGTTTACATGATTATGTAATTAATGAATAATAATCCATTTTGAATACTCATTATGCATAATCCATTTTCAACAGATAAGTACATCCAGAAATGCAACAATATCTTTAGAAAGGTTTAATAGGAAATTTAAGGAAAAGGACTTCACAACAATGGACAAGTGATTTCCAAGTGAATTTTAGAAAGTGCAGTTTAAGAAGTGATAGCACTGATTGCTCAGGAACAGCAATGTAACCAAACTTTATAAATGTTTAAGATGATATGAGGGAAACCCCAATTTTATAAGTATAAAATGAACTCTATTAACCATTCTCTGTAGTAGTGATGCTGGTTGGAATAAGAACAGATGGAGAGATCAGTCCAAATCAAAAAGTCTTCCCCATTTGCTCGTCATTATTGTTCACCACTCATTATAGAAATGTTGCAAGGCTGTTTACATTATTCTTACTGTACCATCTAAAGCCCCGTCTCTTCCTCCATTCATGAAATCCCTCTCTCCCTCCTCCTTCAGTGCTGTGCTCAGACAGAGTGGGCCAGGTCACCAAGACGTATCATGACATTAAGGCAGTCACCCACCTGCTGGAGGAGGTAAGAGAGAGACACACAGCAGATGAACGGGATTAAAGAGGATTAAACTTATCTGCCTCACTGAACATCACTGTTTGTCACCATTTTCAGCACTATTGTTTCTACAGAAAGTACCTTAAATTGTTAGTTTACTGATAAAAATTTGATTGTGTGTCCTCTAATTTTGAAATAGAAATGTAAATATTCTATATCCATACACATTGTATGAATGGGATATTATTTTGCATTACTTTGCAGAAAGAGCGGGATCTTGAGTTAGCAGCGAGGATTGGTCAGTCTCTTCTGAAGCAAAACCAAGAATTAACAGCACGGAATGAAATGCTGGATGAACAGCTTGAAATTGCAAAGGAGGAGGTATAAACAAATCCCATAATGCATTCTGATAAAAAAAAAAACAACAACAACAAAAAAAACCAAATATGAAATATATGATCTCTTTGTGCTACGCTATCAATATTGGAGCTTTTACTGTCTGCTGAGCTCAAGTGATTGTGGTTTATTTTACAGATTGCTCAACTTCGTCACGAGCTCACTATGAGAGACGACCTCCTCCAGTTCTATGCAAGCACTGAGGAGATAGAGAACGCCGAGTCACACTCACCGTGAGTACAACACACACACACGCACACACGCACACACATATATATAACAACAGCCAAGAGTTGCAAGATCTACTTTTTTCTTTGTCTTTATAACCTACAATTAAACTAAACCTGTAATTTTTACTACAATGAAACACAGAACGCTATCACAAAATAATTAAAAGACATCTTTTCTTTAAGACATAATGCTTTAGATATTCAGTGATATAGTGGAGATCCTGTAAAAATTTTTGATTGAAACTGGTACACAGTATTTGCATGTATCTGTACAGCTAGTCTGTATAAATTAACATAAATAACAACATTTCCACTGATCCTCTCAAAGTTTCCAGCTAAGCTTCTTTTCTTTGGTCTTGGACTGAACATCGAGCTCAATAAAGAATTTATTTCATATTAAACATAGTATTGACAACATTTTAGTTGACTTTAGGTAGTTTTTGTATTTTTTAGTAAACACTAGAGTTGAGTATTCATGATTATATATTTTATGGTTCTGCATTTTTTTCTAATGGTGAAAAAAGAGAGTTATTTAATGCAGACACATTTTCTTTTCTTGTCATAGAATAAAAAGGAATGAGTCATGCAGTTCTCTCAGCAACTTTGTCCACTACGACTTCCTGCAGCAGAAACTGAAAGGTTTAGAGGACGAGAACCGCAAACTGCGATCAGAGGTAGAGTATGCAACACTTCACACTTCTCACTCTGAGTGACATAAAAGGAAAGCTGCTTATAGTCTTCTGTACATTAAGACAAAATTGAAAAATGTCATTTTCGTTGTTAATGGTTCAGTGGAGTTTCTTTAACATATACATGTGAGATGCAACGATGCGCAGAATTTACATTACAGTTGAATCAGAGTAGAACAATGTGATCCATTTCAATATGCAATCTATTTGCATGAAATTTTGAGTTGTGACAGTAAAGTTATTTCTGCAGGCCAACGAGCTCACGACAGAGACGACAAACTACGAGGAGCAAGAACAGGAGCTGATGATGGTGTGTGTGGAAGAGCTCTGTAAGTGTTACAGCCTCGTTTCAATGCACGAGAACACTGTAATGCGTAGACTACACACTCGGTTACAAGTGTATTAATGGGACTTGTTGTGTGTTTCAGCATCTGTCAATAAACAGGTAGTCGACCTGTCAGAGGAGCTGGCGCGGAAAGTGGAAGACTCTGTCCGTCAGCAAGAGGAGATCAGCTCACTGCTCGCTCAGATTGTTGACCTGCAGGCCCGCTGCAAAGGGGTGAGACACACACACATACACACACACACATAAGCTTAACAGTCAAGTTACTGACTATAGTTATGCTATAGATCACAATAAATACTTACCTTTGCTTTCAGATGCTTCCATTTTATCTACACATGGACTCAAATCAGAGTAAAACTCTCCTAACTTCCTCCTCTCTGTCTCTCCAGCTCACCCACGAGAATGAGGAGCTGAACCAACACCTCAGTGCCTCCCGTGAGAGCCAGATTAAACTGAAATCAGAGGCAAGACTTTTTCAGTTACTTTGGCAAAACATGCTCGTCCTTTTCACATTCTTTCTCCAGTTCAGTTTTGCTTTTGCTTATTGAACCGCAGCAATAAAAAAAACATGTTTCTGTGTCTACAAGTCTGAAACATGCAAGTTAACATTTACAAAGTAAGCCAACCTGTTTGCACGGAATGTTATTGTGGGCAATTATATAACCACAAAAGTTGAGGAAGAAAATAAAAAAACATTGGTACAATGTATTCTTCATGTGCTACAGTTTGACAGATTTGTCTCCCTCTGTCTGCAGTTCAAGGACTTGCAGGACAAGTACTCAGAGTGTGAGGACATGCTGCACGAGGCCCGAGAAGACATTAAAAACCTGCGAAATAAGAGCTTGCCTAACAGCACAGTGCAGCGGTACACTGCTCTGGCCTCTGTCCTCCCCATGGACTGTCTGGCAGCAGAGATAGAAGGCACCTTCCGCAAAGGCCTGGACACACCGGCTCCTTCAGAGTATAAGTGAGTAAATGTTATTTTTATAACTTGTACTTGTTCACAGGCAGGTCTCAAAGTGTTTTTTTCTCGTCCCCTTTTCTGTTTATAGGTTCGTCTGTTCGCGCTGTAAATGTAATGGGAGCGGATTTGATTATGTGTGCCTTCTCATGCATAGAACAATTCCTATAACTAGATAAAGTTCAGGACTCATGTGACTGGAGTGCCATAAATTCAGCACCGGGAAATTTACTTTACGTGAGTCATTAAGGCTAATTTGATGCTTAAATCCCTTCGCTGTGAAAAATTGTCACGGCTGGAATGTATTGTAATTGCTGTAAATTAAAGCTGACTGCAGCCGCTCTTCTGCGACGGAGCAATCAAGACACTTTTTTACAGCCTTTTGCAGCCTACAGGGGGATGAGTGTTTGACTTCACTGGAGGTGAAATATCACTTTAATCCAAACCAGTTTACTTTAGTTCATTCAGGCCATCATACAGAGCCCGTCTGGAACATATTACTGCACTTACATTGAATTATGAAATGTACAGACAGTATAACTGATTATTTAAAGGGTTTAAATCTGAAAAATCACATTGGGTTCAGTTGATATGTGGTAAAAAAAAAAATTGTGCCCCTGAAGTCAGTAAAATAAAATGAGTAACACATGAAACATGAAACAAAAAATATTTTTAAATGCTTCAAAATACACTTCAGGTGTTACTGTACATTCAAGTATCTGAAGTGATGAGAAGCGAGGGAACCGGAAGGAGGCTAAAGCTTCAAAAACACTGAAAAACAGAAATTCATTATAGCCAATTATAATTTAATATATTTTTTGTCAGGCTACAGACTGAGCCACTGTGAAGGAAAGAACAAGGAGAGGAAGGAGTGTAGCATGTGTGAATGATGCTCTATTGCCGTCCAGCTGGAGCCGGTCAAGCATCATCAACGTTGTCCTCGCTGTCGCTATCAGCTGCCTTCTTCTTTCTTTGAAAACAGAATAGACTTTTCATCTTTTTGGAGGCTGGCTCCTAGGAAAAAAACAAACAAATTAGAGTGTATTTCAATCAGAGGATAATTCTGAACAAGTAGTTAAAGTCTGCAGAGCAAAGTGATCAGTGTGAATAAAAATGAAAGGGCTTACCTTCTCGCCCTCCTCCCTCTTGGCTTGCTCCATCCTGAGCCTGACCTCCAGGGCCTCACATTTTATCTTCCACACTCTCTCGCTCTGCTCATGCGCATCGTCCTTCACACGCACTTGGATGGCAGTCTGCAAGACGTCTGTCATGAGCTCCAGCCTTTCCCTCAAGAGCCTGATGATCAGCTTTCCCTTTCTTATTATCTCCTCTTGCTGCATCAGACACTTCATCTGGATTTCTTTAAGTTCAGCGCTTATTTGTTCCTCTCTAAGACTCCACTGGTTGTCCAGTTCTGCCTTGACTTCATTCACGGTGTTCTCAAAGTTAGTTTGGAACTGTTTGTTTTCTTTCTCCCAGAAAGATTGGACTGTATTGATCATCTTGATTAGAAATCGGAGTCTTTCCTGAAGAGCTTCTGTTTCCTTTTGGCTCTCGCTGATCTTCTCGTTCATCTTGTCAATCTGTTCTTTGTTGGACTTGGCGGCATCCAAAGCCTCCTCCAACCTGTTGATCTCATTTCGAGCTTTGTTGTATTTCATCTCAAATATCCTCTGTATGCAGCTGTTTTCATGCATGAGTTTCCCCTTTTGCTTTACCCAACTGATCTCCATGCGCTTGAATTCCATAACCTGTTCCTGCAGATTGATATTTTCAGAGGCCAGCTTCTGGTTGGTTCTCTTAGCTGATTGGAGGGCTTGTCGAAGCGCAGACACTTCACTGTCTGAATCACGTCCTCTGCATCGTCTGGTAGCTTGTCTGCGTTTCTCTCTCTTATATGCCTAAAAGACACAAGTATTCAGCAAACACACAGGTACATACATATTTAACATTCAGTATGATGCTGACCATATTTTAATCTTTTGTTTTTAACTAATTAATACAAACAATAATAGCTTGTGGGAGGTTAAACTTGTGCTATAAGGTTTCAGAGAGACACAGTACAGTTTTTTTTTTTGTTTTGTTTTTTTAATTAATTTAAACTAAAAAAAAAAGGAACATTTATTTAATGCAAATAGGTGTTTTGTTTTTGTAGTTTTCCTAAAAGCTTATCTTGGTGAGATAAAATCTTACCATGTTTCGTCTCGTGGGTCTTCCCTCCATGTGGACTGGACAGAGATGTGATAACGCTAGCGTAGAGTACGAGGAAGTGACTCCACTGTAGCATAAAATGTAACGTTTTTTTTTTTTTTAAATGAAAACAAATGTTTGTCAGTCAGGCTTTGAGTCTGTTTGTTTATGTTTGTAATTTAATGCTGAGGAACAGTTCATTCTAGAGTTCATCTTCAAAGTTCATTCTTGACTTTGGAAACAAAGTTTGTACAAATAATCTCACCACACGGTCCATTTAGTAACTCTGCTGGGGCTTTCAATCATATGACATGATCCTCATCTGCAGATGAAGTTTGCTTAGATGTCACAGAATTGTAGAAATGAACATGAAGACAGGATTTTCTGCAAAACTGTTTTGGTTGTTTCACATTAGAGATTTCTGTATTTGTGAGACAGCTGCGATGTTTATGTTGCCAGGCGACTGTCAATCAAATTTAATATAAATAAACTTAATAATGTTGTTTTTCGAACTTGAACTTTGATCGTTGCCCATTTAGTCATTAATTTTAATGTTATAGAGAAAGTTTTCAAAGGCTTTAAAGTGCTGTAAAGTTACAGTTTATAACGTACACTAACAGGTGACCTTGGTTTCTCTGCAGAGCACACCTGCTGGGCTCCTGCACTGTTGGATAAACATGCCTGCAAGAAAGAATACATCAAAAACATAAACTCATTTCTTAAATTGTCCTTATTCCAAATCACAAAAGGAGGCGGATGTGAATCTAATCTGATGGACTCAATCTATTTAGAACCATTACTTCCATTCAGTTTGAGGGAGCAGCATTAGGGATTTTATGGTGAATAAACCATTTTCCAGAAGTAGTAATGGTCTATGGCTGATATGACAGCCTTATATTGTGTGAGTTAATGTTCTCTGATAACCACTCATACCCTGTTTCTCCTGGCAGGAACCACCCGTGGCGTGTGTTTGAAACCGTGAAGGTAGTCAACAAAGTCGGGAGGCTGCGGTCTCGGTGCCACTCCCCGGGTCTGCCAGGCTCCAGCCCGGTGTCCATCCGCTCCAGCTGTACCAGCACCCCCCGAACCAGCTACTACGGCTCCGATAACGTCAGCCTTACTCTGGAGGACAAGCCCAGCTCCAATCATGCTCAGAAAGACGACAGCAGGTACGTTGGAATGCACGTGCGTACTGTGTTTATGATCGGCAGGATATTTGCAGTGCATGTGCATTTCTGTTTGGATGTGGATATTTCTCAGAAACAATACATGCACTGATCTCTGCGTTTGCAATGTGAATTTTGCAGCTGCACAATTATTGAATGTCAAATAAAAATTCCTCGTCTATGTGGGATCATAACGTACGTCATCACAGTAATAACACCTGTGAGTGGATCCTCCTCAAAACCAGTTGCTTCCTGAGGGTTGTTCACGTTATCAATACTTATTTTACTCAGACCACTGTATTCAAAAGTGTGTACAATCACTCGCAGCCCTGTGGGTGAATCATATGTGTATCACATTCAAGTCTTTTACATCAAACCTTTTATGTCGCCCCCAATTTACAAAATGCTGTCCCAGAAAGTTGGGTTTCTGTCCCAGTCTTGTGAAACAATCCACCACAACAGGAATTCAGACAGACTGTCTCGGAGCCCGTGGTGTTTATTGTCTCTGCTACAAAACACCAAAGTGTTTGTTTCTTTCTTCGAGGTCAGAGGCAGCAGAGATGTCTTCTTGTTATTAAGAACATGTACTGCTGGCTCCCGAATCCGTTTGCAGTGGCTGGCGTTCACCCACATGGCTCTCTCTGTGACTTCCAATCGGCTTGTGGACCTGTCTGCAAAGGCTGGCGAGCACCCACATGGCCCTCTTTGTGATCTTTACTGCTGAGACGGTGGTGAGGAGAACTTGGTCCTTGCCAACTGGTCTGGTTCCAATGCTTTTTCCTGAAGTCCTTCAGGGTTGTGTAGGTTGTCTGGTCTCCTCTGAGGAAGGGCTGCTTTCATCTGTGTGTGTGTGTGTGTGTGTGGATTGCACTAAGAGCAGACAAGTTTACACAATATCTCAACATTTCATCGGTACATCCGTCTGTGCCAGGGAGCTGTCTATTAGCTGGTCCAACACCTATGTTCATTGGTCTGCCAAATAGGATTTCAAAGGGACTGAGATTATGTCAAGGTCTTCGTGCTCTCGGGTGTTAACACCAGAGGGAGAGCCTTCGTCCAGCTCAGTCCTCAGTCAGCACATGTGGTCAGTTAGTGTCTGATTGATCCTTTTTTCTAAAGAGATATGTGGAGCTGAGTCATGCACTTTGTAAAAGCAGTGTTTGACTTTGTGACTTTGTCCTTGGTACATAGTCATCACCCCTTGTGACTGGCCTTGGAACATGTCCATCTGCGCCATCTTGAGCTTTGCTGCTGTCTCTTCACTCTTCTCGATCTTTTTCTTTTCAGTCTCTCCGCATCTTCTTTCAGCGTGTACAGCGTATCTCTCATCAGCTGCCAATCTACCTGTATCAAGATCAATACAATGTCTCTTTACTTCAAACCGTGTCTCCACAAGCAGTCCTGGGATGAAGTAGAATTTCAGACATACTTCCCGTGGCGAGTCATCTTGGTCGTCTGCAGGTCTTGTGAGACCACTCGCTGTTTACATTGTAAACTTTGGTCAGAAATGTGCTCATACAGATACACTTGCCTTGCACACATACACCAGTCAGACTGTTGCCTGCTATCTAGTTAGTTTTCATAAGGCTCTAGACACACTATATATTATCATGGTCCTCTGTTATCTACAACAGCCACAATAATTTCACTGAATGTGAAAAAAGTTGTTTTGAATGGTGCCTTTAGAATAAGTATGGGTTGAATTTAACCCAGAACACAGTATTCAGGATGTCTTACTGCTTTCAAATGTAAAAATGGGTCAGATTTGACTCACAGGATCATAATTATTAAAACGCTGTCACATCTTCTCTCCGCAGTGTCAGTGGGCCAAAGCGTCTGGGCCAGCCAGGCACACCAGGAGGCCAGGATCTCGAAGCCGCCTTGCGCAACCTGTCAGCTCGCCAGCAGAACCACTCCTCTGAGCGGCCTTTTTTCGACGTGGAGCGCGAGCGTAAACTCCGTGCCTTGGCAGCAAACTCTGAGGAGGGCGAGGGCTCCAGCGGCTTCCTGACACCGAATGACAGCCTGGTCTCCAGCCCGGCAGCGTCAACAGGCACCAACTACTCTAACGGCAGCTCACGGCACTCCTATGGCTCCTCGGGAGGATCCAGGTCCTACCTGCCAGACCGCCTGCAGATCGTCAAACCTCTGGAAGGTAGAAGATTCAGCTTTTATACCGTGTCTCATCAATTTGTTGGAGCCTGTTCAAGCTTCTGTAGAGTCAGAGCGGAATATAAGAGGAGTGTGTTGATAAAAAGCTAAACCAGACAAGCAAACAGTGTTGATCATTGTTGACATTAGTCCGTGATACTGGTTAAATAGAACAAGTACAAATCTGACCTGCTCTTAAAAGTAGAAAATAGAATAAGAAAAATAAATTAAACCTTAACGTTATATGTTAAACCTTCAAATTCTGCTCCGTTTTATGAGGTGCAAAATACATTAAACAACTTTATTAGGCCTTAAGGATACACACGTGGCATGTTGGTGCAAAAACACTGAATGTAGAAACAGCTGCTCTTTCTTGATTCCTGAGGGATAATGAGACTTGGATGATATGAAACTGATGTCTTACATTTGTAGCCTTGGCAACTGGCATGACCGGTATTTCAGGTGAATCAGATTTTATGAGTGTGCAGTAAATCATTTTCTTCCACATAACATGTAATTATTGAACGATAAAACTGCACACAGTCCTGTTTGAAACTGCACTTCAGTTGTTCCCTACAGTGTGAGTTACAAACATGTTTCTCCAGACGCCTCCTTCTATTGACTTTACAATCATTTGCCTAACCTCCAGTATATTTCTCTACTTAATTGTTCCCAGCAAGAGCCACTAACATTGTGTCTTGCAAAGAGCCAAAACCATTTGAACACTAATCTCACTCAAATGACAGTTCATATGATAAATAAGACTTAATGAAATACAGAAATACTTTAACTTTTTGTGATAAAGAGAAAAACAATTACAAATGAATCATCATTTGTGTTAAAACAGTATAAATAAAATGAAACTGAATTGTTCTCCCAACATAATTAAACCTCACTTCCCTCTGACTCTCTCTCTCCATCAGGCTCGGTGACTCTGCACCAGTGGCAGCAGCTGGCTAAACCAAACCTGGGAGGAATCCTGCATCCACGTCCTGGCGTCCTAACTAAAGACTTCAGGGAGCTGGAGGTGGACATACAGCACGTCTACAGCCTCAACGACCTGGAGGAGGATGAACCTGACCTGTCGCTGCTCTCCGGAGCACATGGCATGGGTAGGACACATGTTGCCTCCGCTGCCTCTGTCAATCGTATTAACTTCATTAAATACCCTCTAAAATCCTCTTTAAATACCTCCTCAACTGTAGTTTCCAGCTTCATTGGCTTCCTATAGTGTCTCATTTGATGCAAGTATTTTTTCCTTCATGCATAGTTTAACGTGACTTTCTCCCTCCATGACCTCACAGTCTCTTCATCCGGTCCCAACCTCCCTCAGACCTCTCCCACACATACCATTACCACCAGCCAAGCCCTCCAACCCTCCTTTCTCATCCCCCCCTTCTCCACTAGGTAAGAATACATCTGCTTATAAACATGCAATCTTAACAGTGTCAGTGTATTTCCGAGCATGTT
The DNA here is from genome assembly GCA_029490765.1 of Euthynnus affinis. Taxonomy (NCBI): domain Eukaryota; kingdom Metazoa; phylum Chordata; class Actinopteri; order Scombriformes; family Scombridae; genus Euthynnus; species Euthynnus affinis. The sequence continues at coordinate 29,018,391 of CM055838.1, forward strand.
CTGTTGTTTTTCTGTGTTTTCTCACAGCCCTGACCAAGTGAGTTCTCTCGTAAGAAGTTAAATTCGGCATGAATTTAATTTTGTATTCTTTTAGTTTTAATTATTGTGGGTTTTTTTTCCTTGGTCAGAGTTTACTCAATGTTCATTAACCAGCAACTTTTTTTTCACAGCGTCACGTCATTCAACAAGTGTGGACAGTTCAGATTCCCGCTCTTCCTCTCTGCTGCTTTCTTCTCTCTTTACAAATCTCTGCTCTTTACCTCCGCAGTGGCAGAAAACGTCTGTCCCGGCTCTTTCACCACCTCTAGAAGAAGATTTCGGGGCAAAGTAAGAGTTAGGGGTTGTAAGATACACTGCTAATGCTCGATTTATTTCTTTTTGAATATAAACAGGGGCACAGTATCATGCTGGTTTAACTAAAAAAAAAACATCAATTGAAGAAACTATTCAGCCTAAATTTTGAGATGTTACATATGAGCTATAACCTAATTGGAGTTACCTAACTTTATTGGCAAATCATGTACTGTGATTCTGTTAAATGTACATCGGTCACCTCATACTAACACTTTACTGAGTGCTGTTGGGCTATTACATCTCCTCTAACCTTTGTGCTCCTCCACATATTCTTCTTCTCTTCATATTTCAGTGTCTCTTGCCTTTTCTAGGTTTTCATCACAACAAACCACCAGATCCTGTTTCATCAGCGCCGCCACAACTAACATCATGTTTATCCATCTTACAGCAATGATAGATAGACTCTAACAATGAATGAACTGAAACCGCTCACATCGTCTTGTGTTTTTTTTTTTTTTACTGTGAATGAACTCATGCATGCTCAGTTTCACTCACCTGTTAAACCTATTATTTTTAATATTGATTATTCCTTTCTCTTTGCAGCCTTCACTCTTTCGGCGTGCCATCTTGTCGGAACTGTGAGCACGTGAGCGCTTCGCCGCCATCCCACCAGCAGCACTTTGGCCCGGGAGGCTGGACCCCCACCACCTCAACCACCAACAACGCAAACGCTTCATCACTGGGACTCCTGCAGCTGCTGCAAGAGCGCGGCATCTCAGCCTCCACTCATCCCCTACACAACCTGCACCAAACCCACAGTACAAAAACATCACGCTCCGTAGCGAACGAGAGCGGCGGAGACTCACGGAAGGACAAAGAGGGCAGAAAGAACATTTTCAGCTTGAACTTGGTGGGGAAGCTTCAGAGTCTCGGGCTGTACAGAGTGGCGGCCTGGGGGATGAGGGGTCGTGATGGCACTGTCAGACATCCGCCGAAAGTTTGACGCGGGCTGATCCACCTCGTACTCCCCTCCTCATTCACCGTAGTGACTTTTGCATCAAGCCATGTGATTCCCACTGTGCAGTTCAGGGCCCCGAGCACTGGTGTCTTGAAAACAAAAGCCACAGAATGTGCTAGAGCCATACTTTGAGTTGTAGTTTAGTGTACAGTACTATTCTTTTTCTGTTGTCGTGTGTGTGTGTGTGAGCGCGTGTATGGGAGTGTTAGAGTGTGGGTGTGGGTGTGTGTGTGTGTGTGTGTGTGAGAGACATCTTCATCTCAGGAGAGTCACCTGATCACCTGTTTGTTTAATAGCAATGTGCAGAAACTGTTTCCTTTTACACAAAAAAAGAAAGATTATGAAGGAAAAAAAACAACCTTTTTATACTGTGTTTTGTGGATTGTCATTTTACATGTTTTCCCTGCCTCTGGTTTTAAAAAACCTCATCTCTTGTCATTTTTTTTTTTTTAGTGCAACATCACTTATGTACATTATATAAAGAAAGTTGTCTTTTTTTTGAGGAAAGGTAAAACAAAAGTACATGCAGTAAATTATTGTTAGTTGAAACTACAAACCAAACCAATGTTTTCACACTGAAGAACATTTAAATGCACTAAAATACACTCTGGTCTTCCTGCTTATTAGCTGCTATATTGAAAAAAAAAAAGCATGTTATATATAAGATTGTCAAATATAATGAATTCAAACTTGAGGAAAAACTAGATTAAGAAGCACTGCAATGATATCCGCCCCAAACTGGGCCAGATGATACACTGACTGAACTGAATAATGTCGACATCCTTTAGCTGCCTGCCCTACACCACCTGCTTTCACATAACAAATGTTGTTAAAATTTCTGACTTTGTGAACTTTATCCTGAACAAAACCTCACCAAAAAACAATTCAGGTGCGCTAGATCAAAGACGGTGAATGATATTTTTTTTTAATGAAAGCAATATGTGTATTTTACACGTTGACTGAAAATCTTGTACAAATCTGCTGTATTTCACATCATCAGGAATTTTGAAAACTGCTGGAATGTAATTGAAATCTCATTTGGCTTTGAAAGTTGAGGGCAGTGTTTATTTAAAGTAGAGTGGACATTATTATTTAAACAGCATGTTTCTGTGAAAATCTTTCTGAACGATCAGATGTAGCAAAAAGGCATAGGATACTATGGATTATAAAGGGAAGAAATCATAAACACAGGTTATGATAATCAACCAAACCACTGTTTCTCTGCACTACTGTTTGCTCTGTTCTGTGTTAGCATCACAGCTGTATATATATATATATATATATATGTGTGTGTGTGTGTGTGTGTATATATATATATATATATATATGTCAGTCTGTGTATAAATTGTACCACCTGTGAATAAAACTTTGCATTTCCATCCAGTACAGCTTTGTCTGTTTGTAAGAACGCAGCAATGAAACCAACAGATATGATAATTCTGCAAAGGTGTTTATTTATAAAGTTGCAGGGGATTTAAAACATTGACTGTACATAAAATCTGAACAAAAAGCAATAAGTGTGAGCTCTCCGGCTGTTGCGGCAACTGTTGTGTCTCATTCTGCGTCCCGGCGTCCAAAGTCCACCCAGCCCTGGTAATCCCGATCTGACATGCACCCAGAGTTCATCATCTCTGTGAACAAACCATTCCTACATGAACCACACAGAAGTGTTCAGTGAACAGATCTTGAGCATCTCTTGGACCTCTGCCCATTTTTATCTAAATAACATGAGTAAAACAAAGCACATCAATCAGCCATGTAATGTTCACACCCAAAAACCCACATCATACCTGAAATTGCTTGCATTATTTGTTTGGTCATGAGCTCTCGTTCATCCCCAGACGGGTGTGCCCGTCTCTCCATCTGTATAGAGCGAGCCTGAGGTGCCTGTCTGCCAGCTGAGTCTCTCACTTTCTCCCTCCTGGCTAGAAGCTGCTGTAGTACATTACTCTCTTTAGTCTCTTCAGCTGCGCAAGACAGAAGCAGCGCAGCCACCAGTGCAAACACAACAATCCTGTTCCCTGGCATGTCTGTACAGAAGAACAACAAAAGGTTTATACTCACTGGAAATAACAAAAGAATTCTGTTCAAAACTACTAAAAGAACTTACTGTAGGTGTGACGACAGGTGCAAAGCAAAATCCAAGCAAGTGTGATGCTTCTGGTGCCACATCCAGCCTTTTTTATACCACAAGTTGTGTGTGCAAGCGATACAGCCTAAAATCAAAGAGCTTTGGATTGATTGGGAAGCAGATGCATTGGGAGGATGTGCGTAAAGGAAATGATGGACCACTACATCCACAAACCCATTATTATGCTTCTCACTTACCTGGAAAGGCCCTTTTTTGCACTGCAATAACAGTAAAACAAGTCAATGTGTTTACATTAGAAATCCAATACTCCTTAAGAGCCTTCTTTAAACCAATACAGAGGATGTGATGTAACTGGTTGGAGACTTGGCTTGAAAGACACATCAGATATCTAAACTATGACTGACAGTTATTAACAAGTTATTAATTTTCTATTTCTTTGTATTGCAGTATCTACTTCCTTTCATCTCAATACTATGTGAGATATCAGACAACACTTTTTTTTAACTCCTGTTTTAAGAAAGTAGAGCTTGATGGTGATAAATCACAATTTAATGATTGAGTGGAGGTGATTGCCAGATGACGTCCACGCTACCCTTTCAGTAACAGCGTGACTGTTTACATACGGCATAGATTTTCACCATGTGGCCCAGTTCTTGTGTGTCCAGTGTCCTCTGACAACCTGCGCAGGCTTCTAGTAGAGCCAAACACCCGATCGTGATCTGATTGAGCGATTGTGTGCTGTGTACACTTTGATTTATACTGCAAGTAGAGGTGACAGCAAACACAATGGAAAGCAGAGAACACACGTTACAGACAATACCTCAGGACGTTCTGATTAATGAGCAAGGCTATACAAAAAAATAAACAGCTTGTTGGAATGTTATTTGCACAACTTAAGACATGATTTCTTTTAATCCTGTAGTGGAATGATAGTCACACCTCTTAAGACTGATTGCACGCACCTATTGTTAAAATCTGATCGTCATCTCAGGCAGTACATACTGCAGAAAGCTTGTTCTTTCAACCCGACCTGTTGCCCAGGTCAGATTCACACACACCCTCTTTATCAGGGAATGTCTCGGCAGACGCCCATCGCTCCTTTTCTAATTTCATTTCCACCCGCATTGTGTTTTCACTGATGTGTCCTCTCAGCTATGTGTCAACTTTAGTGAGCTTTCTACTCTTAAAGGGCAGGACTTGTAAAAGTGAAAGGTTATGAGTCAGTTCTTTAACTTACACAATGAATACACTCATGCAGGCTTTGATATTTCACACACAGTAATGATGTCAGTAAATCCACTGAAATGTTGAACTGTATATATTATCTTCACACACTACAAAACCTTCCAATCATCAGTGCTGCTGTAGCTTTTTATCTGACATCTTTTAAGTCCTTATTTTGTCCCAGAAGCAGCAGTTTCACATTAAAAAAATAAAGTTTTGACTGATATTTTATTAATCTCAGCTCAGAAAATGCACAAAATACCACTTTTACATCTTGTCCTATTGGGGGAAAAAAGCATTTAAACCAGAAGGACAGATTTTAAAAAAATAAAAGCCATTTATTGTCATTTATTGACACTGATATAAACAAACAAACTAATATTAAATCAAAATATTGATAAGAACAATGTATGACACATTGCTAGATCCCTATCTTCATCTTTAAACAAAAACTAACAGATACAATAATGAACATTTCTATTTTGAATTAAGATACTGAATACAATTTTGAATTCACAGCAAGTGTGTGGATCAGAGAAGAATGAAAGCACCCTCCGTAAAGCTGTGGCATTTAAAGTGTTATCTTTCACTTTCCCCTAATGGGTGTTTTCCACAGAGGGCTGGTGAGATACGGGTGAGGTGGTTTTAAGATTCTTACGTCAATCACTACAGGATGTTTTATTCTGAGTGCATCTTAGATAATCTTCCAAAAAAGGTGTGACACTGTTTGTGTGTGTGTGTGAAAATAACGATTAGGGCTTTTGTTTGCTCCCTTTAGCCGTTTAAAAAACAAAAAGAGAAGGTGGAACCAGTTTGCAGTGCTTCAAAAAACTTCTTTGTTGCTTTGTTGACATTCCTTTCAGATATCATTTATCATTTATGTGTTATGGAAGTCAACATTTGCTTTGCACGTTGTAGCAGACACACTATTTCATCCCTGAGTTGATGTGTAAGGCAGATTTGTTGCAGTTTGAGCTGCAGAGAGAGTTAAAAACTTATAGTAATGGAGAAGATATGATGATGAAGATGATGATGGGACAGGTGCCAGCTGCAGAGAGAGTGTGAGCCAGTGCAGCGCTTTGAAGAACTATTTATAAAATGGTTGCCTGGCTGTTATGCAACAGTGCATTGACATTACAGCAGGAAGACAATGATTATTGAGCTCTGCTGTGCTCTGGATGCATTTCATCCATACCTGAGGTCAGAAAAGCATTTACTATAGTTGAAAATCATTATGCAAACTGGAGAAAAACATATATTAATGCTGGTATGACTGCTGTTAGACCTGCTTACTTCAAGATTCCCTTCACGCATGTATTAAGACACTTAAAAATACTCTGCTTGGAATAATAATGTGTCTGAACAAAACAATAAAGTATAATTACTACTTTAAAATTGTTCAAATGTCATCTCCTCCTCCTCCCTCACTAAAAAATCCAGACGCTCTAAATATGCAAATATTGTTCATTGTTTAACAGCAGGAGGTTTCAGGTTTCCACATCACACTTGTGTGAGTTGAATACTGGACCAGGACTGGCTCCCAAACAAGCTGTGATGTCACAAATCACAGATTTTCAGTGAGCACAGAGAAACTTTCCACTTTCAGCAGATAAATGTGAAAACAGCTTCTAGTGTTAAAACTCCGCACACACATCATTCTGTACAGTGAAGCTCAAACATCCAGCTGAAGGAATGAGGAAAAAACATATTTTGGAGTGCAAAGGAGACTTTAAGGTAGATGGTAGGTGAACACAAAGAAAGGATGCTGCGATGCACCTGTTGACTTCTATTTAAGAGCCTCAGAAAAAAAGTCACTGTAAGTTTGCACAATATGCAGTTTGCCAAAATGTCTCTAAATGACTTTAAGGATGGTCTATGTAGAGTAACATCCACAAGTTACAAAATAACAAAACTTAGTGTAAAAGTATCAAGTTCAAGGTTCATCTTAAGTAGAGCTGACATAAGAAAAACAAACACCTGGAGGGATATCAGGTTATCACAGCAGCCATCAAGCGGCTCAACTAGATATTCAACTTGTCTTCCACCACAAATGTTAGTGTACACACCTATTAGATTTTTTTTTTTTTCTAAAACCATTATCCGCATACCACGCGCTGCTGTGGCATCTGTCCTGACGCTGCCTACTTCTCTCAGACTCCTATAAAATGCCCAGTAGTCTCAGACAGAAGCACTCCTCGTACAGACTCTCAGTCTCAGACTCTTCAGCTCTGCGCACCACCTCCAGGTCCACCTGCACCTCCACCTGTCGCCATGTCGGTCTCTGTGGAGCGTAAAACCAGCTACAGCGCCCGCAGCATCTCCAGCTCCAGCAGCATCAGCCAGAGCGGAGGGATGCAGCTCGTCGGAGGCGGACAGAGCCGCATCTCCACCGCGGCTTACAAGGGGCGCGCGCCCAGCGTGTACGGGGGTGCGGGAGGTTACGGGACCCGCATCTCCCAGTCCACCTTCTCCTCCGGGTCCGGGTACGGCTCCGCCAACGAGAAGGTGACCATGCAGAACCTCAACGACCGCCTGGCCTCCTACCTGGAGAAGGTAAGCCAAGATGATGATGATGATGATGATGACAAACACTGAGCTGCAACAATCTCACTTTTATGTACTTTCTTTAAAGCCTAGAAAGCACATATAATAATAATAATAATAATAATAATAATAATAATAATAATAATAATATCTCCTTGCTGCAGTCCTCATGCACAATACACACACACACACACACACATATTCACACCTTAGATGCATGTAGGGACGCACAATCATCCACAAATTGTCAATTTGAATTCTGTACCTGCATGAAAAAAATGATCAGAGGATGCAATACATGCTGGAGATAAGACTCAGCTGTTAACATGCAACAGAAGCAGCATTGTCTCTTATTACTGCCCAACCAATCCCTGATGTTTTTGTTTTGACAGCTTAATTCAATTTGATAAAAAATGATAATAAAGATTATAAGCTTCTGGAAATTTGGGCTGGAAGACACAGTGTATGGATATGAAGCTGGACAGAGAGCAGTGGTGGGAAGTACCTTAGTCAAAATAAAGTGCTGACTGTGCTTAATTACAATACTGAGATGTTCATATTTATGATACTTTATTCATGCACTTTACTACATTTTAGAGGGAAATATTGTACTTTTTACTCTATTTGTTTAACAGTTACGTGCTACTTTGCAGATTATCATATCGTATATAAAATATAAATCACTGTTAAATCAACTACCTAACAATATATAACATGCCTGTATGTAAACTGAGCTCCACCATGACAAGCTGCAACATTGAGATGCGTATATATATTTATGCATCACTGATATTAATGCAATATTCCTGACAAGGAGCTTTCAACTATGTAACTTTTGATACTTTAAATGCATCAGGATTAGATTAGAAAAAATTCCTTTAACTGAGGAAACAATCACCCAGGAGGAGGAACTAAAGTGTGACGTGACCCTCTGCTTGTGTGTGCAGGTGCGTTCTCTGGAGAGTGCCAACAGGAACCTGGAGATGAAAATCAGAGAGTTCTATGAGAAGAGATGTGTTATCACCCACGACTTCAAAGGCTACTTTGCCACCATCACTGATCTCCGAGCTCAAGTACTGCTCACATTTAACACATCACGACACATTATAATGATGAGAAAACTAAGAAAACTATTTTACAATACAATTAACTAGAAACAGAGAAAGAATATAGTGTTACATTTTTTTTCATTTTTCTCCCTCCGTTTAGATTGCAAGGAAATATTCAGAGAATCAAAGTATCATCCTGCAGATGGACAATGCTCAGCTGGCAATGGAAGACTTTAAAATGAAGTAGGTTTGCATTCTTCTGTCACCTCATGCTAACATCCAGATAAACTCTCCAATAATCTCATTAGGGTATAAAGAAAGAAACTTTAACAGTAATATAATGATGATGTATAGTAGGGAACAAATACATCCTCAAGCAGCTTCTGTAATTCCCCCTGACCTCCTCCTGTAGGTATGAGATGGAGTTAAACATGCGTATGTCAGTGGAGGCTGATGTGACTCGTCTCCGAGGGGTCCGGGACTCCATGACTCTTTCCATCAGTGACCTGGAGATGCAGATTGAAAGTCTGAAAGGAGAGCTGGCGTATATGAAGAACAGCCATGAGGAGGTCAGAACCATTCAGCTCCACTGAAGTGTCTCCTCTGTCCTGTTTGGTACAGATTTTGAAACAAAAATGGTTGGAGGATACTGAAAGATTTGAAAGCAGGACCGTCCATTGGTTTGGTCTGTTTCTAGTACAATGGTGCCATCTGTTGGTGGTGGCAGCCATGACTCTCACACCTGTAGAGGAAATAAAAGTTTCCTCTTTTTCATGTTGCAGGAGATGAAACACCTAAGGGTCCAGCAGAGTGGTGCTGTGGAGGTCAAGGTAGACAGTGCAGACTCTGTGGAGCTACCATTAGTTCTGGAGGAAATGAGGAAACAGTATGAAGAGCTGGTGATCAAGAACAAGCAGGAAGCCGAGAAATGGTTTCAAAATAAGGTGAGATGGGAGATCAACATGCACAAAATGACCAAGAACAAAAATTAGGATAAGAAGATTCACAGATGGAAAATGCATTCCATCCATTCCATTCATTTATTGTATATATATGTGTGTGTGTGTGTAAAGATGGACGCTCTCCAGACGCAAATCGTCACTTGCACAACAGAGGTGAAGACATCTTCTTCACAGCTCTCAGAGCTGAAGAGGACCTACCAGGGTTTGGAGATTAATTGCCAAAGCGCCCACACACAGGTAGGAAAAAGATTGGAAAATGGATTTATGATTTCCTGTCAGTCAGGCAGACAGGGCAGTTTTTCCTCTCCTGCAGCTTTTTTTTTTCTTACGTCAATCCCATTTGTCCTGTAGATTCAGTGCCTGCAACAGAATCTAGCAGACACAAAGAGTCGATACAGCGTTCAGCTCAGTCAGCTGCAGCAGACCATCAACATGCTGGAGCTGGAGCTGCAGCAGATGAGAGTCTCCCTAGAACATCAGAAAAGCGAATACAACATGCTGCTGGACATCAAGATGCGCCTGGAAATGGAGATCTCTGAGTACAGGAGACTGCTGGATGGAAATGCTGAACAAAAGTGAGCGATTAAGCATTCTTTAATTCTTTACATGTCAGCCAACAGCTTGAGCAGAACATTATGTTTTAAAATATGTCCCATCTCTCCACAGGACGGTGGTCATCAGCAAGGTGGTGGAACATAAGGTGGAAGGTAAGAAACTGTCCAGTAAACCGACTTTACTTTCCTGTAAATGTTTGCTGTCATTAGACTGCAGCAACACTCGCTGATGAATTGTGTTTCTTCTCAACATCTGCAGAGCATAAACCCCATGTCGAGAGGCGAGTGAAGACCATCGTGGAGGAAATCATCGATGGAAAGGTGGTGTCCTCCGTTGTTGACACTCAAGTGGAGGATGTTAAGTAACACCTGTGTCAATGCTACGCTTTTGTGATGATTCGGCCCCTAATTAGTTAATAATTGACTCCTTTAATACCTGCTTAATGAATCATTTACTACAGTCATCTGTTATGTTCAGGTTTGCTGTCTGCAGGTTATATTATAATATCCAAAATCCAAACTATATTAAAAAAGCACATTTGCTTAATAAAGGGGGTTTACCTTTGCATATTTTCTCTTTCCTTTTTGTTGGATTTTTATAACGAGGTGGGAGTAAATAATGAGATTTTTGTGGTGACTGCTCAATATGGGATCAGATTATGATCAATGACCAGAAAATAAAGATGAAAATGTGTGTTTAATCACAAATCAAAAATGGTTTTATGCTTTTCAAAACAAAACATACAGCTATGTAGAGAAACCTAGATGAACGATGCAACTTCTGAATCTTTTAGATTTTGGCTCCCTGCTAGTATCAAGCCAGTTTAAGGTTTTGGAAAGAGAAACTCAATAATGTTTTACTGCAAGAGCTTAAGGTTGGGTGTCTTCTGTATTTTTCCTGTGTGGATACTCTGGTGACAATATCAACAATATACAATAAAACCTAATTAAATGTTAACTTTAAAGTGCCATGTAGTATATAGAATGTAATTCTACTGAAGACCACCAGGTGTCACCTTTGTCTTTCCATCCAAAAGTGCAGTCCTGACATAACTTTGGTGGATTTTATAATCTTATTTTACCAAAATGGAAACAAATTGGTGCTGCACAAAAGATTTTTTTAAAGACATGATTAACTGAACTTATTTGCGGAACAATAAACAATGTTCTAGAAATAGCACAATAGCTATCCCAGAGAGGATACATGTGTCCTGAATGTTACACAGTAGCTCTCTAAACATTTCCAAGGTGAAGAATTGGTCCGGTGAGATTTACAGGTTATGCTTCAGTATTCATTTGGGTGGAGTTGAATCAAGTAGAGACTTGAGATTTCCAAACATCAATGATTCACCTTCCTGATGAATTACTCTGTTGGTCAAAATGACTCAACATGTAATACCTTTGTTCCTTTCACTGCTTTTCTGCTCCCCTCAGTTAGCATGTTGTTGCACGGTTATTAAATCAAATTAATGGTCCTGAGATGTGATTTATGCTTTTTCAGCAGCTTTGAGCAGCAGAGAACTATCAAGTTTAGGCAAAGAGGACCATATTCCTTTGCTTTAACCATTGGAATTTGAATCTTTCTGCATGACTAGACAAGACAAAAACCACCATAACTGATGGACCCGTGAAACTCACACCTAACTCACTTTACAGGCAGTCTCAAAAGAATGTTTGCCACTTTCATCGTTAAAACAGAGAAACTAAATCTGTTGATTTGTGAATGAACACTTTCCCTCCTTTACTCTCCATATTCCCACCTGATCACATACAGTAAAGTCCTGTTTTCAAATTCAACTTCATACCTAACCTAAGTAAAAAAAAGTGGTGACACATCGTCATGATCTTTCATGCTTGTGTGCATCATATGAGAAGATCTAAGTTTTTCTTCAGCTGGCTGAACTTATCTCAATTATCAACAAAACAAACACAATTAAGACCATTCATTGTGTGAATGCGGGCTCCTCATTCAATCCAGTTAAGCACTGTTATGATTTTCAAACAAAGTGAAGAAACAGTGAAGCTCTCAAGTGAATATAGAAGTTACTTTTATATGTTATCAATGACAAAACGTGAATCTAGCTCTCCTCAGTTCTGTTGCATTCTCTGTTGTAAATGGCTAGACCTCCCAGTGCATCTGAGCATCTGAGTGTTGCATGAATCATTCCTGGTAGTAAAGGGTGTTGCCAGTATCTGCAGGCTGTGAGCAAGATACAACAGAGACCTGTCTTGGCCTGAAATCATTTTTTAAGTATCACAAAGGCAGAGGAGCATTGTTAAAAAAAAATAAAACAACCTCGATGCTGCAGTGAGTCACTGCAGCCCTCATTCATTTTACAAGAGATAAAAAGTGAGATACTGTTCAACGTTGGTTTTCTCTCTTACATGAGACATACACGCCCAGGTAAAAGCACTCCGGGCTATTTCTCATGTAACAGCAGTAACCGCATTTTGAACATACTGATCCTGTTTTCACCACAAGCCGCAGTTATACCAGGAACTTCGTACCCAGACCTCAATGGGCTTTTTGCACTCTGAGAACTCATTCCCATTCAGATGAAAAGTGGATGGCATCTGTGACACAGTAAAAGTGTCATGAAGAGTTATTAATATGGTTTTTGACAAAAGACCTGCAAGTTGAATTGTGAGTACAACTCATGTCTAGATGAGTCTCTTAGCAGATTATCACTGCTACACATTCAGCACATACATCTATTTTAAAGTCTGCAGTGAAGTGTCAATATTAATTCTCTGAAAAGCTTAAAAAAAAAAAAAAAAAACGTTCTTAGTGAATGGAGCATCTGGCTTGCAGGAGTATCTCAATTAAAACTTAACATACCTCATTCATTCTTGCTTCACACACAGAAACCACACCTTGCCCTACCGCCACAAATACCGTCACCATTAATCATTCACATAAAACCTACTCTGTCCTCTGTCAAAGCAGAAGTGTCTGTTGGTTGCGCAATGTTGTTTTACTCTTAAACTAAACTTAAATTCGAATGAATGAAACCTACCTATGAGGTGTATGTATGGACAAAGAGATGCAACCTGGGCAGAAATGTGTAAAGTCTGTTAACACTTTCATGTTTTACATTAAAAAAAAATCCAAAAACAAGAACATCTGGATATGAATGCAGAGCCAGTCAATGAAAATGTTTGCTATATAATTAATTTTTATCAATCTACAGGTGTGAAAATGCTCTTTTTCAGTAACAGCTCCGTGCTTGCTTCACTGTCAGGCAGCCAGTCTCATCTGTTGGCTTCTGCAGCTCCTTAGAGCAGCAGGGATTTAAGTGTCCTGCTCAGTGTGTGTAGCCTTCCAGTCATAAGCACACTTCTGTAGCGCCAGACTACTGCTGCCTCAAATAGACTTTTATGTGATTTTTGTGGGTTTTGTGGCTTGTGAGTTTGTTTTTTTTTTCAAAAGAAGTAACTGTTAATTAATTGCAGAAGGATATAAAGTGTCTGTATTTTTTTCATAAGCGATGCAACAATAATTAATTCAATTAGGTACAAACTTTCTTAAAATTCACAAAAGTGTGCAGCATTTACAGTTTTCTTTACAACTGCTACTTTGTATCTTGCAATACTGAGTTCACTTTTTCAAAACTCTTCAAAGTCGGCACTACAGAAGTCTGTTGACTAAGCAACTTCACTGCTTTCACACAAAATGCCTACAGTGACCACACCTTTCAAAATCACAAACTACTTTCTCACTCAAGCTCAACTAGCTGGTCAAAGCTGTTCAATTTACATAAAAAACCTAACATAATGCAAAATTACTGTAAATTGGGCTGCAATTTGATACATTCTGCTACATCTAAAAAGAGAAAAATAAAAATGCATAAACTCCTGCAGTGAATTTGCCTGGGTTTTTACTGCAATACTGATAATACTTTAGTTTCATTTTGTGCAGAAATGTATGTTAGCAGTTGTAAAAAATGGTAAGTAAAAAGTTAAAGACATGTAAACTCAATAAAGCATGAAGTTCTGCTGATTCGGTACTACAGTTTACAGTATATTACTAAAGAATCTGGCCTGCCAACAACTCACTTGTGTAACAGTTCAGTTGAAACTGCAATGATATGCTTATGTGTCAACATTAGTACGCATACTAACATGATAAATGTCACATGCTTAACCTAGCATACCAATGTGTTAGCGTGTTAGAATTCCAACAAGCTACCATGCTAAATGTTAACCACTAAAGGATTACATACAGTCTATGACAATTTTTATGTAGTTTTACTGTGATACACAGTTTTGATGTGATAGCAGGACCTGCAATAATAAAATGTAAACCAGGTTTAGTTAGTGAACTTTCTTAGAATGAATCATTTAACCCTATCATAATAATATTAACTCTATAATCTAATCTGATAATCTAACTCTAACCATGTCAAACTGTTTCCATAGTCAAAAATGAATCCTCAATCTGCTCAATCTTGTGAAAGGGAATTTTAAACAGCATGAATTTCATTTCAGGAAAGGAAGTCAAGTAAGCAATTGTTTTACTGTAAAGAGAACTAACTTTATCTACGTCATATTGTCCAACTTTAATCCTGTTTGACATGCAGAGCTCAGTGAGAACTCTGCCTGTCTGTTGATGTGTGTTACTGTATTTGGGCGGATGCTATCGTTGCCTAGTGCCTGAAGACAAATGTCTCAGTCATGCTTTACATAGTCTTTGATTACCACCAATTACTATTAAAATGTCTTCTCTTTAAGAATTTCATAGCATCTTATATTATTATTATTATTATTTTATTATCATTAATAAGGCGAAGTAGTAATTTGCAAGTATGCAATGTGTATGCGATGTGTCAGTATGATTCATATTTCATTTAATGAAATGTGAGAAAGTCGGTCCACAGAAAACAGATTTATTTAGTCCTTTGCACTTATTGACTCACAGTGTTGCAGTGTCTGAACTTAATTATACATTAGGTCATAACTTAATTCTGAAACCAATGTCCTGTAAACTTTATATAAACTAACTAAACAAGAATGTACTGTAATAATATGCTCTGCTTAAACCTTTTCACCAGTGCCACACCCACCGTATAACAATGTGCACAGATTGTTGTGTTGCACTGTGTTAAATGCACACACATTCCGTATACAGCAACCCTTGGTTGTGCCAAGCATACATTTGTACATATATTTAGAAATGAAGTGAAACTGCAAGCAAAATGTTTGAAACTGTACAAATGTCAAGTGAGAACAGCGCTCATCCTTATCTGTACTTCCGTGCTGTAGAATACTTTTCCAATCAGGCAACAAGTGTGAACTGATCTAAAATGAAGGAGTGTAGGCATCTCTGAATGGAGCAATAAAACTCTTGACGAAGTGCAACTAACCTGTAGGGAGCTACATATTAGAGTGTGTGCATACTAGAGTTTAGTGTGTTGGTGTGAAAATGCTCTCTCCAGAGAGACAAAAATGTCTTGGACGTAATTTATAGCCGTTTAACACACGCATGGTATGAGTTGTAACTGCAAAATGAAAAACAGCAGTGAAAAGAAACATCTGGCTTGTATTACCTCAAGCTGTGTGTGTGGACAGTTTGCAACAGTCATCTGATAGTTAGAGATAAAACAACTCTTTGTTAGATTTAACCCCTAGCAAAATGCCCCAAAACATAAATGTATCATTGCTGCATCCATGAATCCAGAACTGCAAGGAGAAGTTTAAATGCCTACGTTTTTAAATTAAATCAACCTTTCCACATGTTTGATGTGAGACTTGTTCAAAATCCTGTGGGGTTTTGTATAAGGCTAAAAAGAAATACTGTGGTGAAATGGAAAGAAGCAAACAAGCAGGCGCTTGTTCTTGTTTGGGCATAATACACATGCCAATGCACAATGCCAAGAAAAATAAAGAACAAGCAGACTCATCGTGGGGAGATTTCCAGCAGTGCTGTGCCCAGTCTTGAATAAGGCCAGTTCTCAGCTAATGTCATAAGTGTCTATAAAAAATGGATTTGAACTGGCAACACTGCAGGCTATTGTTGAGCAAAAAACAGAAGACAAAGTATCAGAATTCATTTAGTAAAGTTGAAAAAGATGTGAAAAATAACCAAAACTAAGAAAAACAAAATAACCAATACTTAGAAGTTGATTTCACTGCAAGATAACATCATCAGCAAGACAAAGAGGTGTGTGGGAAGAGGTGTGCTGGCTGAGAGTCAAATGAAAGACTCATCATCCATTTTACTGTGTTTACAGTACTTGTTGCCTTGGTTACATAACAGGTTTGTTATGGCACAAATTCAATAAAGAAAGAATACCTGTCAGAACACTGACAAAGACTTAAACCTGATGGATTTGCCTGAATAACTAACTGGAGGCTAACAGTGACAGGTGTGGCTGTTTTACTATTCATATTCATAGTTACTGTAACGAAAGATGAAAGTTCATATGGATGCCCTGCTTTCATGCACATCAATATAGAGCATGGATATGAATCATTAATAATGAAGCATATACATATACACATATATATCTGTATAAGTATATGATGTTTGAAGGTAGTTTTGAGGTTTGAATGGTGTCAGTAAATTTCCTCACAAAGTGGGATTGAAGTGAAACTTCACTTTCTCCCTGTGATCGTTGCACAAAATGAACTTGAGGGGTGGTGTGTGATGGGTGGGGCAGAGCACCCATTTTAGGAAATGCTCCTCCCTTCAGTCCTGCATGCCTCCACTCACAGCAGAGGCGGCGGCAGCCCTGTGCAGGATATAAAGGGGGAAAGAGGCAATGCTGTTCATCTCAGTCCATCATCTCCTTTCCAAGGCAGGCAGACCCTCTGAGCAACCATCACAGCAACCATGTCAATGAGAAGCAGCACCATAAAGAGCTCTTTTTCTGGGCGCTCCTATGCAAGTGGAGGATTGGGTGGAGGCGGTTCAGTGCGTAGGGGATATGCTTCAAGCGTGTATGGTGGTGCAGGGGGCAGTGGAGCAAGAATCTCCTCCTCCAGCCTTTTCAGCTCAGGCGGTGGTGCAGGTGGTGCAGGTGGTTATGGTTTTGGCATGGGAGGGGGTGGAGGCTTTGGGGTAGGGGATTGCGTTGATGTCCATGTGGGGGCCAACGAGAAGGCCACCATGCAGAACCTGAACGACCGTCTGGCCTCCTACCTGGATAAGGTGCGCAACCTTGAGAAGGCCAATGCTGAGCTGGAACTCAAGATCCGCCAGTTCTTGGAGAGCAAGACCTCCCCCACTGCCCGTGACTACTCAGCTTATGAGGCCACCATTGCTGACCTGCAGGGAAAGGTACGTCACGAGAAGCCAAAGCATGTCACACTGTAGTTTATCATCCAATGCAAAGTGATCCACTGGAAATTTAAAGTTAATCCAAGGGGCAATGCAAATTTTGTCGATAGTGATTGTCAGTAATACTGTCCTTGTGTTACATGTAATGCTTTGTGAAGTGTTCTTGACAGCCTAGTTAATGTTTACAGAGTCTGTTTGCAATTTGACGAGAGATTCCACTAATTATGTAACATGAAACATTTCTCCATCACACAGATCCAGGATGCCACCCGTGTCAATGGAGGAATCTATCTGGCAATTGACAATGCAAAACTGGCAGCAGATGACTTCAGAACCAAGTAAGAATCATGATGACTGAAAGTGTCTTGGTGGAATGTAAAAAGAATTGAGAATTGGCTATAAAGCAACAAGGGAGTGATATTTTGAAGATGCAAACATTGATGTTTGATCTCTTGCTGTGTGACAGGTTTGAGAACGAGCTAGCTATGCGTCAATCAGTGGAGGCAGATATCGCTGGTCTGAAGAAACTGTTGGATGAGCTGACATTGTCTAGATCAGACCTGGAGATGCAGATCGAAGGCCTCAGGGAGGAGCTGATCTTCCTCAAGAAGAACCACGAGGAGGTGGGTAGAGCAAAACTCTGAACATTCATCTGAGTAGATTTGCATTGTGATTAATTTGCTACTGTAAAATAAAAATCTGCCAGGAGTTGATATTTTCTATTAACTTGTCACTCAAACCGATCAAACCTCTTACCAATCTGTGTATTCAACAGGAAATGGCAGCCATGAGGTCACAGATGACTGGACAGATCAACGTGGAGGTGGATGCAAAGCCACAGGCAGACCTGAGCAGCATCATGGCTGAGATCCGTGAGCAGTATGAGGCTGTGGCCGCCAAGAACCAGAAAGAACTGGAAAGCTGGTTCCAGACAAAGGTAAGACTAAACCCTTACCCTGGTATTTATTTAGTGACACATCCAGCACTGTATATTTCTTTCATTGTCTGCTTAGATTCTTGTTTGAAGGTATGTAGTTAAACATGAAACTGACATTCTCCCATGTTTACCGTAGACAGAGGCGCTGAACAAGGAGGTAGCTGTGAGCACAGAAACTCTCCAGACATCCAAGTCTGAGATCTCAGAGATCCGTCGCACACTGCAGGGCCTGGAGATCGAGCTACAGTCCCAGCTTAGCATGGTAAACCCTAATTACTTACTCACTTTTTCATTCTGTACACTTTTTACCTATTCCTCCCTCTGTTTGACACCTACAGTATTTTTCAGAGCATTCATTGTTTCTCTTCTCACCATCCCTCTTTCCTTCTCCTCCCTCCTGCAGAAAGCGGCCCTGGAAGGCACTTTAGCTGACACAGAGGCACGGTACTCCATGCAGCTCCAAGGCCTCCAGATGCAGGTGACAAGCCTGGAAGAGCAACTCATGCAGCTGCGTGCTGACATGGAAAACCAGAGCCAAGAGTACAAAATGCTGCTGGACATCAAAACTCGTCTGGAGATGGAAATTGCAGAATACAGGAGGCTGCTGGACGGAGAGGGCAGGTAAGAGAAGAGAGAAGGATAGCGCTCTGGAAGAGAAATGCATAATGTGGTCGCATGTGAATGCATGGTCTTTGAAAATAAAACTATATTGTATGTGTGCGACTAATGGAACATTTGTGTCCTTTCAACGTAAACTAATAATTACTCTGTAAATTGAAGTGTTATAACAATGATTCTCTTACTCTCCACAGCATTGCCAGTTCAATGACCACCGGTACAAAGTCCACCAAGGTGATAGTGGTCACAGAGGAACTGAAGGATGGCAAGGTGGTTTCCTCCTCCACCACCACCTCATAATCTGTCTCATGCAGCAAACACAACACAAGGGGGCAACACCTGATGGCCAAAGCACAATATCTGAATCCAGTACTTCCATCACATGTGTGAATCCAATAAAAGGCTCTCTGTTTGCCAACTACCATTTTGTGCTATATGTTTGACTTATTTGTGTCTGCCTCATTCCAAATAATGCCATGATAGTTACAGTTTCAGTGTTTGAAATTGAACATTTCATCTTCCTCCTGATGAGAGTCATTTTAGGTGTTTGATAGTTCTGATGTTCATTATTTTGAAAAATATGTGTGTAAAACCTGCACAGAATCAAATCATAATAGCTTGAGGCTGCAGTACTTCAGCAGTGTTAGCCACATTATGTCCTGATAAATAAAGGACAGAGAAAATGAGTCTGTGAAGATAAGGTTGCTAATATGAATCCTGAGGCTAGTTGGAAGATAAAGAGTTAAAATGCTCTCCCCTCTTCTAAGCAATTTCTCTGAGATACCAGTGAGTTCAGGACTTAAACCCCAGAGACTACCCAGTGTTCAGCAACACACTAAAGTCATACAACTCAGAACTATACAGTTCTGAACTATAAGACTGACTTAAAGTGTATGTTAGAAACAACATGTTTGATCACCTGGACCTTTGTCCCCCAATCAATTCAAGATTTTCTGTTTCAAGTTTAATTCTTATTTAAATGACAATGTGCGTATGAATTCAACTCTCTGATTAGCAACTTATCAAGGGTGTTTGCTTTACTTTCACCTAATGCATGCTGGGATAGATTCCAGTCTCTTTTTTACACCGATTAAAGCAGCATTAATTGATGTTTGGCTACTAAGATATATTATAAGCAAGTGATACCAGATGGCATCCATTCGTTCCAGTGAGTGACAGCTGGCTACCAAAATCGTACTTCCCGATTTGCTTGCGTCATGTGCAGCCCACTAAACATGTGCATTCATTTTATTCTTCCATGAGCCCACCTGCCCATCCCATAGTCTTTATATAACTTTTCCAAGCTCTGACGAAGATTTACAATATTAAAACCTCATGGTTTAAAAAGTCATGTTGCAAAGAGTAATAATGGACCTTGTTTGCAGTTTGAGGTGTCCTTTCAAGAGTTTTTTTTTTAAATGATGGTCTAAAGGGATTTTTTTGTTGTTGCAGCATCATAGACAGAAACAGAACAACATATTCCATTGGAGTCATATTTCCGGCCACTTGATGAGTGTTAGTTCAATATTCATTGGCTTTAGTTGAGGTTTGGTCTCTAAGAACTGTGCTAGGCTTGCAGCCCATTTATCAGAGGTTGCCTGATAAAAACAGCTGCCTGCTGATGCTGGATACAATGTTGACGACAGCAGTGAGACTTAACTGTATAATAAATGTGTCATAAAACCAAAACAATGAGCTAAAAGAGGCTAAAAAGCTCCCTAGAAGTGCAGAGTTGGGAGATAATTCTCTGTGACTTTGTCACTACAAGTGACCCCTTTTTCATTACGTGTACACTACTCAATCTATTGTTGGTATAAAAACACTGATCAATGCAACTTTTAAGAAAACATGCAAACATAAAATGATTAGGTGATTACGTTCAAGCTATCAGCAGCCATATCTGCTCTGAAATCTGTTCTTTACAAAAAGATCCATTGCTCATTAGTGAGGGACAACAATGGTGAATATGTAGAGGATACAGTGAAGTACTCACACCACACATGAAATTCAACTGCATGATCTTTATTGATTTTTGATAATGCTTCCAACGCATCACTCAATCTCATCCACATCCACATCAACGGTCTTGCTGCTCTCAACCACCCTTCCATCCACAACTGTCTCCACCACTGTGATGACCTTGGTGACCACTGAAGAAAAGAAAAGAAACAATAATCATGAGCAAATCTTGTCACAATCCTTAAACCCTACTAAAAGTTCAGCAGCACATCAAAGAAAATGAAAGAATGCTTACCTTGTCTTGAGCTGGTGGTGGAGAGGAGAAGAAGAAGCAGAAGAGGAAGAAGAAAACATTAGAATGTACTACTTTGGGCTTTCTAATCTACTTTGTGATTAAACATTTTAAATTTATGTGTCTTTTCCATAACATCTGATCCCTCCCTCATCTCTCTCACCTGTCATCCTCCCCATCCAACAACCGTCTGTACTCTGCAATCTCCAGCTCCAGCCGGGTCTTGAGGTCCAGCAGCATGTCATACTCTTGCTTGTTGCTGGCGATGTTGGCGTGGAGCTGGGACAGCTGGGCCTCCAGGCTTGAGACCATGTTTTGAAGGCTTGCCAGCTGTGCAGCATAGCGGGACTGAGTCTCTGCCAGGGTGCCCTCCAGAGATGCTTTCTGGTGGTGTCAGAGAGTGAAGTTGTCATGTGAGAGGGCATTCAGTGATTAACATTCTTGATGCATTGACTGCAAGGCCTGTTGGTCTGAGTGTGTAACTGGCATTATGTGTTTCTGCATACTTAAACAGTCTACAGTGTTATATAGTGTCATATATAGAGATTTGGAAATATATCCTCACAGTTTCAAACCCAGTATATGGTCTATTATTATTATTAGTAGTAGTACTATCAGTGTATGTTGACATACCATGCTCAGATGGGACTGCAGTTCAATCTCAAGCCTCTGGAGGGTGCTCTTCAGGTCTTTAATCTCCGTGCGGGTTGTCATTAGAGTCTCTGAGTGTGTGATCACATCCTGCTCCACTGCTGCGAGCTAGGCAAATCAGAGACACATTGTTACATGTTTTACTCAAGAATTACAGCAGATGACTGACATACTCTCCAGATAAGAAAGCTCCACTCAGCTCTTTAAAATTCATCTGTTCAACAGTTGTATTTTCCAATGGTGGAAAAAGTACTCAGATCCTTTACTTAAGGAAAATTACCAATACAACAATGTCAAAATACTCCATTACAAGTAATAGTCCTGCATGGAAAATCATACTTTCATAAAATACAAAAGCACATATGTATATAAGTATTAATAGTAGTGGTTTGGTCCCTCTGACTGATATATTATTACATATTAGATAATTAATACTGAAGCATCAGTGTTAGAGCAGCATGTTACTGTTGTAGCTGCTGGGGGTGGAGCTAGTTTCAACTACCTTATATATAGTTAACTAGTTTAGTCCAGTGGTTCCCAACCTTGGGGTCAGGCCCTTCCAAAGGGTCACCAGATAAATCTGAGGGGTCATGAGATGATTAATGGGATTTTAGTTTTTGGACTTCATCAATCTTTGATTTTTAGTGAAATATTGGATCATTTGAACGTTAATTGAAATTGGGAGAGAAGTTCAGAGGGAAATCTAAAGTAGAATAAAATAGAAACACTCAAGTAAAGTACACGTACCTCAAAATTGTACTTAAGTATAGTACAGTACTTGAATAAATGTACTTTCTACCACTGATATTTTCTCACCTTGTTCTGGTACCACAACTCGAGATCTTTGCGGTTCTTGGAGATGACACCCTCATAGTGTTCCCTGATGTCTGTCATAGTCTTGTTCAGATCCATAGAAGGACAAGCATCCACGGCCACATTGACCTGGCCGCCCATCTGACTCCTCAGCAGAGCCAACTCCTGTGGGGGTCAAAGGGAAACACTTCAATCAGCCAGTGCAATAACTCTAAATAATTTACCATTTTTGGTTTAGTATAACAAGATTATCTTGCTGTATTGTATGCATGCATGCTTTGGGTTGTTTGATCTTTGTCATGAACTGTGTGTGTGCATGCAGTGCATCTAAGATAAACAGTGGCAAAAAGCTAATGGAGGCAGAGAAGAATAGAAGGAAGTGTGCTGAGAAGGGGGCAGTGTTGGGAAAAGGGAGAAGGCAACAGAGCTGTTTATAAAAACATTAACCTAACATGCAATTTCCTCAGTGCTATCGGAGGTGAGGCAGGGGTCATGTGTGCACATTTTGAAGGACTTAGGCCACAATAGACAAATGATAAATGGTGACAACTTTTTCATGCAGTGAATAGCTGCTGTGTTAAGCTCCCCACTGCTGAAAAGATGGATTATATTGAACATTGTTTCATTAATCACAGGTGTAGTAACATTTACTTTCAGACACTGAGCATACACAGTGTGGGTGTTGGCTTGTGTGTAGAAGTGTACTGCATGTTGACAGATGTAAACTCCGTTTTTGCTGTCAACCAGCCTTACACTGGTTAAAATTTGTGCTTCACCACTCTCCACACCCTCACCTCTTCATGGTTCCTCTTGAGCACAAGGAGCTCGTCCTTCAGGTTCTCATACTGACTCTCCAGATCCATCCTGGCCAGATTCATCTCATCCAACACCCTCTTAAGTCCTGTGATGTCTGCCTCTACAGCCATTCTCATGGCCAGCTCGTTCTCATACCTGAGATTGGGGACACAGGAGGACAGCCGGACAGGTTTTAGTGGATTGTTAAGATTAGAAGTTGTCAGTGAGACATGAGTTCATGCCTTGATGCACATATTAGGTTTCACTGATGTGGCAGAGTGGAGAGGGCGCACTCACTTCATTTTGAAATCATCGGCAGCCAGTTTTGCATTGTCGATGTCCAGGACTGTCTTGGCATTGAGCCTGGAGGCGATACGAATCTGAGAAGGGAAAAAAACACAAGGACACTACTCAAAAAGGAGACAGTGGAGCTCATGTTTCAAACTATTTACTGGACACAACAGCACTATCAGTATGGGATATTTGAGGCCAATATTGGTATTTGGGGTTTAAAAAGTCTAATACACTGATATGCCATTCAATATGTTTACACTTTTTTTCAGAGGATCCCTTAAAATGTGGTTATTAAAGTGGTTATTAACTAATTAACTAATTAAGATATACATGATACTTAATATCAACTCGCTGATGTATCGGTCAGACTGTGGCTTCTGTAATTATCACTGTGACATTGAATGCTGTCGGCAAGATGTGATGCACAGTAGGAATGGGAGTCACGAGAATTGCCACCTTACAGCTTTCCATTTGTGTCATGTGCTTCCTGATGAGATGGCACACCTCCAAACTATGGCAATGATGGATTTACTAGCTATCTAAATCTAATATCAGCTGTCATACCCTAACCCCCAAATCACACTGTCAACCACATGCCGTACATACCAACAAATACCTGCCCCACCCCCTCCCTCCTAGACATATGATCACAACAGGAAGATGAGAAAAATAAGATAACAGAACATACTGGCACACACTCATATCTCCCTGCTTCCTCTTACCTTGTCCTTCAGGTCATCGATGACGGCGAAGTAGCTGGTGTAGTCGTGGCAGATGACAGTCTTGCTCTGGTACCAATCTCTGATCTGCTTATCCAGGCGGTCGTTCTCCTTCTCCAGGGTGCGGACCTTCTCCAGGTAGGAGGCCAGACGGTCGTTCAGGTTCTGCATGGTGGCTTTCTCGTTGGCCCCAACATGGAGGTCCAGGCCATCAGAGAGGTTGAAGCCTCCGGAGGGTGGTGCGTAGCTCATCTGGGATGAGGAGATGCGGGTCCCACGACCACCTGCTCCACCGTAGACACTCATGGTCTTTGGGGCATAGGATCTAGAGCTGTACGACATGCTGGAGGGTGTGGATCTGGACCAGGTAAGAATACTGGAGTTGATCTGCAGTTGGAAGCATCACTTTGGTGTCCTTGGTTATATAGCAGCAGCAAAGTGGGAAGGGCTAGGAAGGGGTTGAAAGTGAAGAATGCAGCTGACAGGCTACCCCCTACTCCTCTATGCAATCTCTCCATCAACATGGGTGTGGTAGCTGGTGGGTAGGGGTTCATCTGCCTTCTTTACAGGACAAACTCGTGAATCCACATTTTAATGCCTGACAGCACATCCCTCGAACACATTTTTTGTTGTCCTGAACCTGTAGCAGTAATTGCCGCCTTGCTTGTTTGGTTACTTGAGAGCAGGTTAAGAGGCACAAAAAACAACAATTTGAGCACCTATAATATAGAATAAAAAGCTATGTGTAGCTATATAATAAAATATTCATCTAGCCTGGTTGCTCACTGTAGTGACAGAAATGGCACATACCAGTGACAATTTCACTTCAGTGAAACTTGGGGCCAAAGGTAAAGGGCAAGGCATTTCTGAGATAGCTGAGGAATTTTTTGTCACAAAGGCTTGGAGCTAAGGTGTTCATTCAGTGTACTAATCTTATACAATATACTCTAATGATACTTAGTGTGACCAGCCCACAGAAGCCTACAAGACTCTGCTTACATCATATATAATGCAGAGGTAATAGAAGACAAAAAAGAACAAGTAAAACGCATAACACTGTATGTGTCACAGCATAACAGGTACAACCTTAAATTAAACATACCATCCATACATTCGTACCGCGATGATAAGCATTTGACAAAAACTAAGTTTTGTCAAACGCCTGGTATGCAAACTTGCACATTCATCTGTTGAGTCAAATAGTCTGGCAGACATTTTCTGAAAAAGCTTAACCAAAACATCATGATACAATCGACTGTAAAAATTTTAATACAAACCACACAGGTGACACTTTCTGTCTTAATATGGGACTCTTTCCTGAGCTCAAAAAGACCTGTGTGCTCTGCAGGTTAAGGGTCACATATTGCTCTGGATGGGAAATGCGCTAAGTAACTATATGTTCTCAATTTGGGTTTGTTTAATATCTCTTTGGATTAAATGGAGTCTTAAAATAACACAAAAGTACTAAATAATAACACTACAAAAGAACTTATATCTATTTATGAAAAGTAAACCTAACAGTGAAAAGAACCATATGAGCCCTGTTGCCCATGGATAGTTATTTGAACATCATTAAAAGATTTGTTTAGTAAGTCTATTATCAGCCACGTTAAATAACCTGTTCACTGTCACAACATGTCACCCTTTTACCTGACTTCACATGACTCCCCTAACCTTAATGGTCTAAATGAACTGTAATGATCCTCTGTACACCTAACCATATGTCTTTAATGTCTGAACATGTCATAATTGCTAAAAAAAAAAAAAAAAAAAAAAAAAAAAAAAAAATTCCACCTGAATTATTTATTAATGTCTTTGTAACCTGAAACTAAATATATGGTCACCTTGCCTTCAGCAGGTACTCTTCAATGGGGCCCATTTCCTATCAGCAACTTAAATAAAAAGAAAAATCAGTGAACGTCAGATATCATTGTTGTCACTACTAATGTTAATAAATAAAACAATACAAACCAATGTGTTTTCTACCTGTGACTGCTGATTTTGCACATATTCTCTTTATAGCACTTGTGTGTCTGTATATATATATCCCCTTGTGTTATATCATCTTCATTTCAAAGTGGAGAAGCCATTGGGATCCTATCAGCCTCTTGAGCCTGTGCAACAAAGCCTCATGTGGAATAATTCACCTTTAGTCTCTCCTCCACCTGACCTTGTCCCTAACCTTGATTTCCCTTCTGAACCACAGAGGATTCCCACTAAAGACAACTATAAGATGTTACTAAAAATCCAAACTTATTTCACTGCTAAAACAACATCACTGGTGTAACAGGATTAAATTAAATTAATTTAATTAATTGTAACGTTGGGAAATGTGAAACAGTCTATGATAATGACTACCAACTTCTAAAAGTCTGACGTTTACTTACTAAACATATACTAGTTGGTTTTATTGGTTTATAATAATCACTTCCATCTCCTCCACACATGCACATCCGCATGCCAGTAGAAACTGGTCACCTAAATGTTTTTGTTCCCAGTTATGTTTCCCCCACGTTCTTCTGTCCTCATTTCACAACCTCCTCAGTCAGCACTCCATCTGATAAGTAGGGCGAGGCTTGAGATAGAGATGACTGATGGTTTGATAACAACTGAAGAATTCTTCACTTTTTTTTATAGTACATTGTGCAAAATAATATTAGAGGTGCAGGACATACATTCTACTCCAGTGAAAATATTTATGTGGAACATTTGAGGGCTGATGCCTGTTTAAACCAGGTTTATCTTGGATCTCTCAAACTGTAGACTGTGCCGTAGCTTCTTTTTTTATATTGCCTTGTGTTACTTTTATATTCTGTCTTGATGCTTTTTATGTTCTATGTGAAGCACTTTGACTTGCCTTGTTGTTGAAATGTGCTATACAAATAAACTTGCCTTGCCTTTTAATTAAAAATAAAAAGACTTGTTGTGGAGCTGTGATGACAGTTTGTCAATTATCAAAAAGTGTCAAACATTGGGTGGAAGCCCAGTATTCATATTAAATTATGTTTTTCTATTTTTGGCTCCTTCTCTAACCCAGGCAAAGAGCAGATACTCTGTGTCTTGACCCAATCTTATATCTAAATTATATCAGCTCAGGTTAAACTGCATTGGCTGGCCCCACTGGCTAAGCAGTTTTAGTTGAATGCTATAGTCCACCCAGGTGTCCAGCTGTCATACCTGCCTGTCTAGCAAAACAAAAAAGATAGTTCAGGTAGAAAAGACAATTAATTAATATTATTGTTGTTTATAGGAGCTAAATCAGCTATTTTGGTCTATATTTGGCTTCTAAATACATTTTAAAATCCAAACCTTCGTCCCCTAAAGCATTTGCAGGCGTTATAGCCATCCAGTAATTAAGAAACCTGGTAGGCATGACTGGCTTGTAAAACCACTTTCTCAGTTTTACTTGAACCGTCTAAACATTTCCTCAGGTGATTGTAGAAAACATCTTTTGTTCCGTTAAACAATCCAGGACAAAAATGTTGCTCTGCCTGCCTTCTTTTTGTTGCACTGACACCCTTTAGTTACAAGTTCTTTCTTTCTGATAAGCTGGGTATGTTTGCATGTGGCAGGGGAGATTGCATGTGTAGTAACACACCTTTATGTGCAAATGATTGGACAGTGCAAGTTTTTATGTGCCCACACTTTTATCTGATTGTTCATAAAAGTGTTTGATGCATTGTATTACACACACACCGCACTGACCTTGTATATTATATTGAGGACATAGTGCATTTGAAACACATTTGCTTTATGATTGCAGCTGTAAAAGGTGGTTAAATGAGTGTCCATTACATTAATCCAGAGCAGAATTACTTTTTAATATACTGAAAAAAATCAATAGACTATATAAAATGAATAATGAATCCCAGTCTTATTTATAATGTGATCAGTTCTGATTTTTAAAATAATCATATAATGAGAACGGAGATTCCAGCAGATCACAAGGAAAATGGACACCCTAAAAGAGCTTTTGTGTTCATAATTAAAGGAAAGATTCACAATTTTCATGTGCTGCTGGAGCCTCATATGAACTTCAGATAAATATAGGATTGAGGATTTGTTAGAGAAGGATCCTATAAACAAGAAGGATGATTACAGCCAGCAAACATTACTTCAATGTACATATGTGAAGCTATCCTTTTAACAACCTTGATACACAATTTTTTGTTATGCTAGCTGTATTGGTCCACCACTTTGGTCCAGCCTGAAATATCTCAAGAGCTATTAAATGAATTGAAATGAATTACTGTATGGACATCCAAGGTCCCCAGAGGATAAATCCTACTTACTTTGAACTCATAAACTCCTCCTCCTTTTCCTATGAGGTTGACATTTGTGGTTAAGAGTGAAATACCTACAACGGATATTAAATGGATTGCTGCGAAATGTACAAAAGACATTCAAGGTTCTCAGAGGATACATTCTGATGACTTTGATGGTCCCATAGTTCTCATTTATGCTACTTTATGTTACTTACCCTAAGATGCATTTGCAAAAAATTTGACACAGACATCTTTTTAGACTTTTTAGTTCTTTCTTGAATACTGTTGGATGGATTGATGTTAAAGTTGGTAAACATATTTATGGTCCCCATAAGAGGAATTGTAATACCTTTGATCTCCTGACTTTTCTTCTAGCACCGCCGTCAGGTCAAATTTTAATTTTACTTTGGTATATGACCAAATACCTCCCATTAGCCTCAGCTGAAGGGAGTGTCTGAGGCAAGTTCATGTTACCGACTGACTCTATGATGTTGAAATCAGGGCTATGTGGGGGAAATACCATTCGTTACAGCACTCCTTGTTCTTCTGGTCACTGAAGATAGTTCTGGATGTATGTTTGGGGTCGTTGCTATGCTGCAGAATACGTTTGGGACTGATCAGATGCCTCCCTGATGGTGTTGAATGATGTATAAGAATCTAAACATCTTAAGTGCCTAAAACTTTAGCACAGTACTGTATATTATATTATATTATGAAATAAAACAGTGCAGGATATGTTGTCATTGAGTTGTTAAAAGTGTGCTGGTGCCACATATAATCACAAATTTGGTTAAATGTACCTGTCAGTGGTTAAAATTACCATCCAGGGTTGGGAGGTGCATGCGGCTCAAAGAATGATGTCACAAGACATAAGACAAAAAAAGTTTCAACATTTTGACCAATCCTGACCAAGCACACTCACCACCTCCCAAAAGCTGTCCACACCCACTTTATTTCACTGTTCCAAAGTGAACATGAGGCAGAGAGCTCAAAGTGAACACAAATAACCTGCTAACAAGAACAAGAAGGAGAGCAATAACAAGTATCAGTACCAGTAAAAAATCAAGTAGTCAAGTACAAGAGTTGCACTGTGTCTCTTTATTCTCTGCTCACTCCATTAAGTCTGGATGCCTTCACTTATTCACAGACATATTCTGCAGCTGCTTGCTGTGATAAGATGTAGGCTACAGTGTGCATACATGTGCAGTTGTGTGTATTGTGTAACTACATGCTTTGTGTAAGTCTGAGTGTATCACAGCAAGACGAGGAGAGAAAATCTGTGTCTGCCTCCTGTGAATTGTTTTAAACTGCTCGCAACCCACTGAAAATGAAACATTATTTTTAATTCACTCATTTTTTAAGTATTCATTAGATAGATAAGCATCATGGTTTAAATAAACAGATTGACATCAGATTCTCCTTCAGGAGGAGAAAGGTTGTTTAAATGGTTTTGACTTTTTTTTTTTTTTAACTTTCGCAACTTCTTCAGGTGTGTCACGGTGATTCACTGCATAAAAACGCTGCATGCTTGATCTCCACAGTGAGTAGTTTTTGCGGTGTCCATCACTAGAGGGTGCTCTTCAACTGTGAATCTCACCTCCACAGCTCAGAAATTTGTTTCACAGGAAAGGTGTGGCTGTGTGATGATCTATTGCATTTGAGTAAGCCTCAGAAGACCTTAAACCCATTATCTCTTTTGCAAATATCACTTACAGTATGAACTTTGTGTCAATTTGCAACATTACACTTTTATTATTTCTGGGAGTTCCTTTAAACATTTCACTGAGGCATAAGCTAATTTAAAACAAGAAGGTTTGCTGATGCATCTTAAAGGTTAAATAATGCCAGTTCTCTCTCCTTGTCTGTGCAATGACATGAGAGCTTTCTTTATCAACAACATCAGTTACAAAAGAGGATAGTAAGTATTCTTAAATGAATGTTATCCTGTAGCTGATTCACAGGAAGTTTAACAGTCAAATTAAATGTAACAACTGCGTTTCAGGTCATATTTAAAGTGTTTACTTGAGGGATTTTGTAATTTTTATTCATGTTGTGTGAAACCTCATTAATGACATCATTCTATGACACCATTCTCATACGCCCTTTATCACAGCACATCGGCATTTGATTTATCTTTTTAATTTGTGGCAAAAGCAGCAGTTTGTCTAGTTGCCTTAAGGTGTTTTCACTTTTAGACAGACCAAGCCTTTTGTTAATTTATCTTTATTATTGGTAGTAAAGGAATGAGTCAAGTCTATATTGACACAATAAGTCTTTCATTTACTTAAGATATTGCGGATGAATGGATGTAAGCAAGTCTAGCTGATAAGTCAAGGTGCAGGTGAATCATTAACTTTGTCTCTAGAAAATGGTCCCACGCAGCCTACAGACACAGGTGTAATGCCACCTCTCAGCATATTTTATTTTGGATGTTCAGTCAGTGATTCAGTTCAGGAACTATGTTGAAGGTGTTGCATGCTGGGATGTTATTGCACAGTGCGGGCTGAATAGTTGAGCAGAGTGTGATAATGCCTGCTGTGGAGGGGTGTGGTACATAGAGAGGAGGCTCTAAGGACTGTGTTGCTCCACACAGGCCCACAGCTGTGATTCATAGTTACTGTAACTACACAGAGCTACACTCTCTGATGACTGTCTGGTCTCAGAGAAGACTTAATGGAATGGCTGCTTTTATGCTAGAAATAACTGATTAACTTTTAATGCTTTGTGGATATGGATTTTCTCTGTAGGTCATATAACTTTGCAACTGATTCACAGACCACTTGTTCCTCTCAGGACACACACATAGAGGCAAAGCCTGCTGTTGTCAAACAACATGAAGGAGCTGCAGAAATCCGTCTTGGTTCTGATTTAACTGCTGTATACATATTTCCAGAATGTGGTGCATTGGGCTGCACAGTAATTGCTGCTTAAATTCAGTGCCATTTATCATCTGTTTCCCCAAAATAGATGCAAGAAAAAAAAAAGAAAAATAATCCTGATATTTATTCATTTACTTTCATATATGTTGTATGCATTATTAAATCATCCTTGTCTTTGATTGTATTGTTTTTATTTCATTTCATTATTTTACATTTTTATATATTTTATTTATGTTTTTTTTTCTTTTCATTGATTTTTTTTTCTCTTGGATCTTCATGCAGTTTTAAAGGTGCAATTGTTTCAACCACTTTTTGTATCGTCACTAAACTATCAAAGTCCTTTATTCTTGAGGCAGAGCAACAACCTGAAATTCAGTGCAGAGGAAGCTCTTGTGAACAGTGCTGTGTTGTGCAGGAATATCTCACATTTCCATATCTTTGAGATAAACAAGTTGCTAATAAAGTTAAAGACTAAACTGTGACCTTTAGGTGACCTTGAACTGACTGCTGCGTGTCATCGATGGGTGGCTCCACATGTGCCATCTGCAGTGACCAACCTTAAGGTGCTAGAACAATGAACAAAGATGAATTGATGTACCACCTTGACATGACAAGACAGGATGTGTATGTGCCAACCTATTACACAGGAAGTGATCAGCTTGTGAACGACATGAGAACATCAGCCAGCTGTTATTCCCACTGTGCGACGAAAACCGATGGCAAGTTACGCTCAGGTGCAGGAATCCAGACCATCCAGAATGCAAGACAATAGGTGATATTCAAGCATGAGTAAACAGTGACACACACTCTCCGTGTGGTTGCTATGTTACAAACAAATCAAATAGTGAGTGATTGTTGTACTGTTTTGAGTTTATTGTAGCTTCAAGGTGATATGCTCAAGTGAAAAAACAGAACAGTGGACTTCCCTTCACGTCTCGTCTGATTCTCTCTCTTCCTTTAGTCTTGACTTTCTTTGTTTGGCATTGAATAGAAACCGTCCCTCCATTATTTACAGCTGAAAGAAGGAAACTCACAACAGACGATCATGGATGAAATATTAAACTGTTATTACCATTACAGTTCATTGTGAGACCCTTGCTAGCAAGAATCACTGACCATTAATCACTGGAGGTTTGGAACAGTTTCAGGACCTAAACAATATTTAATTAAGAGTTTCTCAAAATAACTTGCGGGGCTTTAATTTTACTGTAAATAACAGTATGCAAAGCACTTTTCATAAGCTGCACTACAAAAGAAAAGAAGAATCAATGCAAAAAGGTGTCAAGCACTTCCGTGGAATAAGTACAGACTGCTCAGTCTCCTGAAGAGAAAAACACTCCTCCTTTGCCAAAGTGTGAAGTCTGTTTATTAAGTGACCTTATCTTTGATTTTAATCTCACCTCTTTCATCAAGCAATTTGAAGAGGGGAGTGGGTGGAGTATTATTTCTCCTAAGTCCCACAGTTTATTACTCATAATGCACAAAAAAAACTCCCAAAAAAGGACAAGCGGCAACAGTTTAAGATTTAGATACAGTTAAAAGGAAAGCCTTTAAAGAGTTATAGGATTTATGGGAGATTTAATGATTTAGCCTTAGCTATTATATAACGTGTGTTGATTTTAAGGTTAGGTGTTAATGGAAGTTTTGCAAGCCCTTATGTTTGTTCGGAGTAAATACTCTGTATCATATCAACTTTGTTCTCATAGTTACCAAAAAAGTAGTTTAATCCGGGTCTGAGACTTTCATGAGAAGCTGTAAACATGCATTATAACTTCACGGCACCCTTTATGTCTCACCCGTTCACCACAGTGATTACAACATCATTAAAGAAGTGTGGATCAATACGACGAACAAAAGGAATGAAAATACAAAAATGGTAGTTTCCTGTAACATTGGAGATGAGAGTGAGACATGAGTTTTTCGGTCAACAATGTAGATGTGAGTCATGTTTTAGTGGAAACACCCTTCTATGGTCTCATCCATTTAAACACATTGTTAATGTGAAGCAGTTATCTGTCGCAGTCCCACCAGATAACCATAACCGGCCCATCCCTGTCTGTATCTCAGAACCTGTGCCAATGCAAGGTAGTCTCAGAAAAAGAGCTGTGCCGAATGCATTTATATTATAGGCAGTAGATGCAGGATCAGAGCGCATCTTTTTTTTGTGGACCACAAACTGTCACCTCATCTGGAAGTCCTTCTCTGCACCCACAGGACAACTAGCAGCCCCTCCCTGGTTTTTGTGTATTTTCCCCCTCTGAGCTCTTAGAACAGAGTTTTTTTTTTCTTGGTTTCACTTATGGTCTTAGTCTGGAGAAGTTTGTTATCCACCGTTTTCATAACGTGGGTGCTGACAGATCTTCTGAGACTATACACAACAGTGACTAGGGGCCACACAAATAAACTTGTCTTGACTTGTTCTGAACTCCTATCAAGGCAAAAGCAACTTGGGACTCACATATTGAACATTTGGACATTTTTAGACTGTTTTAACTCCTCAAACAAACAAACAAAAAAGCTTCTAAAAGTATAACATTATTTTCCTTTAAGTAGGAAAACATTTTAGTTAAACTATCTTAGGCATCTTTGGGCTTTGAGAAGCCTAAAAGAGTCTAAAACAAAACAAAAAGATTGAGTCTGGCAATATCTATTCCAGTGCACTCATACTTTCTTATGGGTGGGACATTTAAAAATGCAAATGCAGGACTATGTAACTTTTGAAAGAAGAAATAACAAAATCCTTCTCTCAGAAAATACGAGTTCCAGTTAAAAGCAATAAAACACACCTTTACTCAATTTAGTACAATCAGGGATTTGCTGCCACAGCCTTACTTGGTCTGGTATGACCAGTAGTTTTATGATGGCTAATGTTAACGTCACTAAATCAGCTTGTTGACTTCATAACTCTCCTCCCGGTGCTACAGTTACGCTATGTTTTAACATGTTACAAATAAACGGACTCAAGACACTCTTGGAAAATGAAGGGAGATTTGATGCGTCATTACCCTGTAATTGCCACTTGTGGCTATTGCGGCTGCTTTTCGGCA
This sequence comes from Euthynnus affinis, assembly GCA_029490765.1. Taxonomy (NCBI): domain Eukaryota; kingdom Metazoa; phylum Chordata; class Actinopteri; order Scombriformes; family Scombridae; genus Euthynnus; species Euthynnus affinis. The sequence goes on from CM055838.1 coordinate 29,052,676, forward strand.
AAAGTTACATAGTCTCATTTGAAAGTTACTTGCTGCCTAAAAAACTGCAGTACAATCATCTGAGTGATTCACTGAATTCTGACGTGCGTTTTGAGAGTTGTCTGATTATTATTCCATAATTAAAGGAACAGTAAAGCTTAAATGAAGGCTGTGTTTGTGGTTTGTGTACAAATGAGTTATAATCCTATGATTTGCTCACAAGAATTTGTAATTAATATTGACAAATGTTTAAGTAGACTATGTAGCTTAATGCAGTGCAGTATAGAGTGACCAAGCCCTGCTCATAAACATAGTACATAAGAAGTATGATTCATTTCTCCCACTGACTGAGAGGTGACCCCCAAGTGCCTCCCCCACATCCCAACCCAGATGTTACAATATGAGATCATAGACACTGGCCAGAGTCCAACGCTGAGATAAGGAGGACACACACACACACACACACACACACACACACACAGCAAATTTGGACACACATATACGTGCACATCCAACTACACACACATTAGAACACGTACACGAGCACTGAAACTACACACAATCCCTTGAGGCACTCTGCCTCAACCCTCACACAGCCTGTGACACCGGCCAAAACCAACAAAATGAACAGCGCACACACACAACACACACACAACACACACACACACACACACACACACACACACACACACACACACAGGATACAGTACTGAGGGGGGATGTTTTGTGTGATATGGTGAACAATGGGTGCTGACAAATTCCTTTAAATGGGTTTGACTGAAAACATGGAAAACAAGGTCGGTTTGTGGTTCAAGGGAACAAAGACTTCATGCAAAGACTGTTGATCAATAACAACTTTATTAATTACCTTCTGATTTGATATGTGTGACTGCAATGCCACTCAGATCAAATCTACATGTAATTAAATGCCAAAGGCTATAACTGAACTACTCTGCTATTTCTTCCTTTTCTCTTCTGCCTCTGAAAGATTAAACAAAAAAACACACAGTAACAGTATGTTGCTATAAATTAATGATGTTAACATTGCAAACAAGGATTCATGAGATTAGTTTGGACGCATCTACTGGATAAAATACTATAATGGCTGTGCAATTAAATGTTTAATTTGGATTTCTTCGACTGTAACTTGATCTTATCGTCACGGGTGATTCTGACAAAAGAAAACTGATGAGAGATATTATTTACAAAGTGCGTAATGTGGATGTTGACTTATGGTGGGACACTAAAATAATCACCATGCCTATTTGCATGAGGATACCAAATGACTGCTGTGGCTGAGCCTAGACTAACAGGTATTTATAAAAGCATGCAAAAATGATACACTCACACTCAGTGAGATCCTAACAGACTGACACGACCCTCTTTCCCTCACACACAAACACAGAATCAGCAACACACACACACATTCCAAAACAGTGTCCTCACAGGAGAGGAAAGAAACCGAACCCCGGTCCTCAAAGGAAAACAAACGGTGGTTCTGCCAAGCTGAACTATAAAGGAAAACTCCCTCCTTCCCTCTCTACCTCCCTCCTCCCAGCCAGGCCCGCCCAGGTCCAGCACTATATCAGGAGGCTGCCTCCCTCTATCAAACTCCAGTCCTGCTACAGTCTACAGCTGTATAACGGTCCTTTCTCCTCGTCTCCTCTCTCGACCAGCTGACAGTCAGACATCATGTCGTACAGCTACAGCATCACCAGCGGTCCCGCCATGATCACCAGACAGAGCCGCAGCTACACATCAAGCTCTGCCCCCAAGGCTCACAGCGTGTCAGGATACAGCCTCAGGGGAGGCCCTCGCATCTCCTCTACCACCATGCGCACCGTTTCCTCTGGGTATGGTGGTGGCTATGGGGCCGGTGGATTCGACCTGTCCAATGCCTTGGACCAGACCACCATGCACCTGAACGAGAAGGCCACCATGCAGAACCTGAATGACCGTCTGGCCTCCTACCTGGAGAAGGTTCGCTCTCTGGAGGCTGCCAATACCAAGCTGGAGAAACAGATCAGAGAGTACTACGAGCAGAAGGGGCCTGCAGCAGAGAGGGACTACAGCAACTACTGGGCCATTATCAATGACCTGAAGGACAAGGTATAGTGGTTGCAAGCCTCAACTAGACTAGTCAATTGTTTACTGTACTGTTAATGATTATCAAGGGAGGGTTGGAAAAGGGTTGGAAAAGACACATTATAGGCATAACTAGAGTCTACATGATCTATTGAGCCTCTGAAGCCTTGACTATAAATAATGATGTTTAAGGTGTAAAACCACAAAATAAACAAGAGAAGGTTATATTGTGCATGGGAGTATGACCTAGTGTTGCCAAATCAGATGCTGTGGGACTTGCTCTGACACAGCTGAGAAATTAATTAAGTAATTGTAAGTGAAATGAGAGCTTTGTCTTTTGACCCACTCCCATTGTTGTTCCTCACTTAAGATCGCCGCCGCCACCATTGGCAATGCCAACATCCTCCTCCAGATCGACAACTCCAAACTGGCTGCTGATGACTTCAAAACCAAGTGAGTATGACTCTCCACACTAAAACTCTTCATCTTGTCTACACCAATAATTTAGGGATTACAGTTTTCTGACACCGAGGTTCTCTACTCTCCAAACAAATTAGATTCGAACATGAGCTGATGATGCGCCAGTCAGTCGAAGCTGACATCGCCAACCTGCGTCGCCTGCTGGATCAGACCACTCTGACCAAGGCTGACCTGGAGATGCAGATCGAAGGCCTGCAGGATGAGCTGGCCTACCTCAAGAAGAACCATGCAGAGGTACCTGATGCAGATCCTCTGGCTGTACTCATTACTGTGCTTGCTATGACAACAGTACTTTCCTCAATCACACCTATAGAACTGTATGAAACAAGGTAGTAATGGTGACTTCCTTCCCCCCAACCATGGTTGTTCAGGAGCTGGCAGCACTGCGTTCTCAGCTCACTGGCACAGTCAACGTAGAGGTTGATGCCGCACCCCAGCAGGACCTCAACAAAGTCCTGGAGGAGATCCGCGCCCAGTATGAAGCCATCACTGACAAACATCGTCGCGACCAGGAGTCCTGGTTTAATGAGAAGGTGAGAAGATTCTCACATAAGCAAAGGCGCCATAACACAAACATTGCAAATCACTAGGTTTTACTCCCTCAAGAGTCGAACCTGTAATTAAACATAATCTCAGTGAAACTCAGGTAATCACCGCAACTTCTAACTGTGTCTGTATTTCTTGCTCTAGTCGGCAACTTTGTCCAAGGAAGTGGCTATCAGCACAGAGTCAATCCAGACATCCAAGACAGAGATGGGTGACCTCCGGCGCACACTGCAGGGCCTGGAGATTGAGCTGCAGTCTCAGCTCAGCATGGTGAGAAAAAAAAAAAAACCTTGCTGAACATAGACCATCTGTTCACGTCCCATGGATCTTGCCTTATATGAACAAAATTCTCAGATCCCTGTGTTGTCAGGGGGGAATGAAGCAAAAGAGGGTAGAGGGTTAAGTGCAGAGGGGGAGCGGTAAAAGAAGGAGGCTTTGTTGAAAGAATGAAGGGAGGGAGCGAAAGATAGGAGAGATGGGTGCTGTGGAGGAGCGAGGAGGAGGAAAACATTTCACAGACATCTGCACAAATTCTGGGAGACATAAAAGAGCTTGAAGAAAGCTGAAGGAATGCTGAACTGGACAGTCCAAACCTTGTACTCCCGTGGGTTATCTGTGCCCAGCTGGAGTTAATCTTTCAACACTCCCTGAGAGAACAGCCCACTGCTCCTGTGTAATACTCAGGGAGTAGCTAAAGCATAAAGCCAAAGAATGAAAAACATCATAAATATGCTCTGTGCAAATTATCCCTTTGTAAAGGAATAGAAAATACTATACAAACACATACATGCTTTTGTGTAACATATAGTGCATGTCTGAGGCCAGGGTGTGGCTGGTGGATATAGAATTGTCAGAACTGTCATAACTATCACAATTAATAGGTTTGCAAGCGCTTTTTTGTGTGTGTGTGTGTGTGTGTGTGTTTGCGATTCACCTGCATGTATTCAGCTTCTCTTCTGCTTTTATCTCTAACAGAAAGGTGCTCTGGAGAACACGTTGGCAGAGACAGAGGCTCGTTACAGCGCCATGCTAGCCGGTTACCAGCAAACAATCAACATGCTTGAAGCAGATCTAGCTAACGTGCGTGCCAGCATCGAGCAGCAGGGCCAGGACTACAGGATGCTGCTGGACATCAAGACCAGACTGGAGCAGGAGATCGCCACCTACAGGAGCCTGCTGGAAACAGAGGAGTCCAGGTAGATCTAGTTGCGCAGTAACACAAGACTCATGAAACTCATTTAGACCAAAATTCAAACATTTAGTTAGACAACAATGCACTCACTGTTATCTCTACATTTTTCTTTCTTTCTGTCTCTCTTTTAGGCCCATCGGTTCAGGTAGGTGATGTCAGTTTTAACAAGACATTACATAACCACAGTGCAGTTGATGTAATGAAATCTTGAAGCAGTGCCATGATATTCCCCCCCTTTTTTATTTTTTTTTAACAGGGAGCAGTAAGACCACAGTAACAACCACCACTGTGAAAACCTCCAGCTAGATGGTCCAACTGGCAGGACAAGCTGTTCTCAGACACACACATACACACACATACACTCGGACTAAGAAATCTGTTACATGAGATAAGTGAAACTGTAATGAAAATGCCCAAGCTATGTTGATAACGAAGCCTGTGTTTGTGAAAGTTGAAAGTGAAAGTTTATGAAACAACTCAGAAGAAATGTCCGATTCTCTGTGAGTGTGTGTTTGTGTGTCACGTCTGAAAAATAAAATCTGCTGGTGAATATGAGATGTGTTGTTTTGTGACTTCACTGGACTTTCAGAAAATATGAGATCCTGCTTCTTTTTTCCATGACATTGCTCTGTTTATATAGTTGTCATGGGAACTGAGTTAAATTCTGGGAGGTGGGGAACGGGCTTGTGGAAATCCATGTTATGTAACAGCTCTGTTGTCAGGAAAGGGTGAACAATGGTTGACAGCAGCAGTGTGGAAAGCGCTGGGAGTTTTAAGGGGGGACAAGACCACTCAGAAAGTTATGTTACACTTGATGCTCTCAAAACTGAAAACAGAACAGGAAAACCTTCAAGGAAAGCGCAAGTTATGTGATCGAATAAAAACAAATGACCCTGAGGTTTGCCCAGAGAGTTTTTTTAAACAAGACACACCCAAATGGTTGACTAATCTTTGCCCTGGAGGCGTTCAACACAGTGTTACGTGTATTCTGTCTGACTCCTGTCACCTAGTAACAAGAACACACACGGCTTGGTACGGAAACACTGAATAGGAACGCAAACACAGACTAACTGAACTAAAAGAGCCATTGTGGAAACAGGTGTTATCAGAGTTGCACTTTGGCCCCTTTTATGAGGACCGATTTATAGCAAGTGACAAATGTGTGATCGTGAAAGGTGGGGCTCTGGAGTTGCTGGCTGATGACTAAAAGTATGTTTAGTGTGAAAGAGAGGACGGACATTAGTATGTTCATGCAGTATGTGTTTGTATGTGGAAGAATAATATTGTTATTCACATTATTTTTGTGTTAATTTCATTCCTTAACATTATCTTTCATAATAATAATTGTGCTCGGGCAATTGAACTGGAAGAGAGACAGAAGCAGAGAGAGAGAGATAGAGAGAGAGAGAGAGAGAGAAGTGTTTGAGCCTTTGTACACAGTTCAGTAGTAACAGCAGCTGAAATTACAGTGAAATCCTGTGAAAAGTTCATAATACTCAAATGATGGTGTAATGCTGGTTTTAGACAAGACAGAGATTATAGAGAGGATCAAATTGCTAAATCTAGCCCCCTGGGAGACGCTTGACTCACCCATATTAGGACCCATTTGGTTGCGCACCAGCGTCTCCTCTACACTGTTATAATGATAGTTTATGACAAAGCCCTTCCAACTATGTCTGTTATTTCATAGGAAAATCCAAAACAGAGGTCATAAAAAGACGTTGCACCACCATCAGAATATTTCTCTTAAATCAGTAGTAAAAAATGTGACTGTAGCATCATTGGAGTATAAGAGGTGAACAAGGAGCAATGCTGGACATAATCAGCTCTTGGGTGGTGACATCTTGACCCATGACTCATTTCTTCAGCCATCTGAGTTAGGTCAAATAAAGTGTATATCTTCCATAGTCACAGTCCTGATGGACAGTATTTTCCCTTTCAGCTACAGTGAAAGTAACAAAAAGAGGGATTTTGGCACTAAGAAGACTGTAACTTTGTAACTAATTTGGACAGCTGAAGCCTTGTTAGCTTTAAATAAACTTTCAAATACATTCTCGCAAGGAAGGAGGGTTGTGGATTTTGTCATTTACATTGTAAGTGCATTATGAAAAGATCTCATACTGACCATCAGTGTGAACAGGAGGAATGATTACAGCAAGAAAAACATGTGTCAATGTTCATTTGGGCACCTGACTGTTGTTTTTGGTCTCCAATGGTTATCAATTTCACTGTGAGGACAAGACTAGTGAGTGGAAATAGTCCAACACATCTCCTCCTTTTAAAACCACAACATCTAATTTTTATACTTCAGTTTCTGTACAAACAAATTAATTATAACATGCCAACTTCAGAGGTGCTGCTAAGCAAATTTTGATACCTTTGGACAGAGTCAGACTGTTTCTGGTTTCTAGTCCTAAGCTAAGCTAACTGCCCACTGCCTCATGTTTAGCATACATCTCATTTAACTCTCAGCAAAAGAGAAAATAAGCATATTTCCTTGAAATGTCAAACAATTTCTTTAATTACTCGCCAAACTGGAATGGTAGCCATTGTTCTACCAGACTTGTACAGGGGAAACAGAAGCTGAATATCCAGTGCAGCCAACTCTCTGTTGAAAATTATGCAAAAGACCTACATAGCTACAGTGGAGGAGTTATCACCTTTTAATCATACCGATCTGTAGGTAGCAGGTAGGTTAGTTTGCACCACAGGAGAGGCTGCAGCTCAACATGAAATAAATAAAATGGTGCTAATGGTGGATTTTAGAAGTACCAGGTCGCCAGTTCTCATTATGGGACAGACATGAATTGGGTTGTCAAATTTACAATCAGTTTTTATGAAAGATAGCTAAACCACCATCATACCTATGTAATTAGAAGTGGTAGCAGTTGGAGGATTTGCTTTATTTGGTGGTGGTGCCTCACCTTGGCATATTAGCTGGAATCATAAATTAAAAAAAACTGTCACTGCGTATGAGGAAGTTTTGGCAGGTGACGCATTTGATTAGCTAGATGAGATAAGGATCAAGACCTGACAAGCCATAAAACTGAAGGTGAGTAGTAGATTATTATTTGCATGATTAGGCAGACTGCCTGCGCGTGGCCGCACAAAGGAATATGATGAGAAGCTGTGTTGCCAATAGTAAAGTCTGTATTTTCTTCCCGTCATGGCTGTCTGCCACGGCCTGAGGCTAGCAGAGAGTGAGCTCATGGTAGAAAAGAAAAGAAGATGTTACTCACTTGATGTCATGACAAGTTCATGGTGAGAACATGAAAGACAGCATTGTTCGGATACTTTGATGCTTTCTGTCTTGATATTGTCAAACATTCCCACACGGTCCAATGTGTGCTACTATTCTTTATCTTACAACTAAATCCCTGGTTTGTAGCAGTAAAAATATGTTAACCCACTGTATCTAGTGCAGCAAGCTTCAGAATTACATATGCCATTGCTGTGTCTGTATGCTACATATGAAGCTAGCCCCAGAAAGTTAACTTTGTGCAAAGACTGGAAACAGGGACAGATCATTTTATACTTCTGCTTTTGTTCTAATTAAACAATGAGAACAATGAGAAATAATGTGTTAAATAGTGAGCTTTAGAAGTGCTAGCAGATGGATAAAGCCAGGCTAGCCCCCGTTTTCAGTTTTTGCACTAAGCTAACCTAATTGTTGCTATTGTAGCTTCATATTTAGCGTACAGACAAGACAGAGGAAGCCTATCAAGCTTCTCATCTAACTCTCAGCAAAAAAGCAAATAATTGTATTTCCCAAAACTCTCCTTTACAGAAGTAACACAGTTTAAAGTATTGTTTGATTGAATTAAAGAATGTAAAAAGTTGAATCAGCAAAACTCACTTGAAGGTAGGCCTGCCTTACTTCAAAAGGGAATTTTCCCAAATCACATTAAGCTTTTTGGCTTTCATATCAGTGAAATGTTAAGTTAAGTATAAGTCACGTCTGCAACAGTTAATCTGGAGGCTGACGTCAGTTACAGCAGGAATGTTGATGTCTCAGGGTCAAGAAGTCCATTAAGGGGTTGGGGTAGAGAAGGAACATTCTTCACTTGGCTGGTGGACTCTATTCTGGATCAGTGTTAGGTTTGACACACAAGCTGAGAGGAATACCTAACCTCTTTGCTAAAGGTCTCAGACACAGTATGGCATCAGACCTCTCTGTGAAAGTTTTCAAACTGTGCCCGAGTTGCAGCGAAGCGTAGGAGCAGTTGAGAGATAGACAGTGGAACACAACCAAATACACTTCAGGGGCTTTCAGGCCCTGCCAAGCATGAGATAGATGTGATTTTTCATCCATTTGCATGGGTGTGAGGTCGATCCTCCTGTGAAAGCAAGAACAGTCACTGTCGGTCAATTCCCACCATGAGCATGCATCCCTCATGGGCAGTGCAGGGTGGCTGAAAGGAGAGGGATTAACAGGTAGGGCTGGTTTGAGGAGCCACACCCAACATACAGTTCAGTGAGCATGAAGACCAGGACATACATATGTGGGCAGGGCTTACAGCGCTTATACAGCTCAGCAGCACTCTGTATGCATTGCATATTATGAAATAGTCAGCTTATACAAAGAGTGAGTTTAAAACCTCTCGTGGGCTGGGTGGATGTGTACTGTACTTTGAACATATCCCAGCATGAGCAGGGTGGAGAAACCCAAAGCTAGATGTACTGTTGAAATCTCTATTAACAGACACAAAACTCAGAGTAACTACTGAGGGAAAGAACTACTGATCAAAACCGCTCAGAGGCAGAGTGAGGCACATTTTCCCTAGAAAACTGCTACCGACCGTAAACTTGTGATATTACTCTGATTTTCCAAAATCTGTAGGTTTGTGTGAATGTATCGCAAAGGCTCCCAATAAAATTCAACAAAAGCGCATTCATTGCACCAGCTAATAAAAAAAAGGTAGGAGTGTTAATAAACTGGTACTTTAGGTACCACTTTAAAACCAATGTGAGGAAGGGGGAAATGGCTCAGTGTCAAGTGAAATTCTCAAACAAATTAATTAAATCATGGAAACTACAAATTAAATCAATTAAAACACAAATGAAAAAACACAGTATGTGCATTTTGGCACTGCAGAGTAAGTGTACAGCATATTGTGATTTACAGGTCATTTTGGCTTCAAACCAACTCGGCAACTCCCTTTTCTTTTAAGAGTTAATGCAATACTGACATCAAGTGATGGTTTCCTGTAATTTTAAGAATGACTGTCACTTTGTCATTAAGAGTCTAGTTTTAATAAGAATAGATTTAGACTGTTCAGTCATGTTAAGACCTAGAGAAAAAGTATATGTTGCACTTTGTGACAACCAATACCAGACAGCCATTCATCATGTCTGAAATTAGCTCCATACATGCCGGTACTTGCCAAAATGAATCCTTGCATCATAAATCAGCACTCAGTTTCTCAACATTTCAGCAATTCAAACAGACTTTCTAAATGTGTCAGTTTGAGGCAAACATCCATCAAATATTTTTGTTGATAGTTTAAGGACTGCTACATTTTTAAAATGATTGAGAATTTTGTTTGTAGCCATAAAGACTGAACCCACCATGGATACTTGAGATTATGTCAGTATTAAGACTGAATTATTTAGGCTTCGTGCACACAAGTGACATAATGTAAATACTTCTATATAGTGATCTGTCACACTGAATCTCAAAACTGTTTTAGTAATGTTAACAGGAGCAATGATGATGGAAGACGGTTCAACAAGAGTGCACAACAAGCACAAACTCTGAAATCCGTTGACCCTGAAGGTCCATCCCTTTCTCTCTGTTTTCTTCCAGCAGACAAATGTGACCCACTGCAGAGCAACTGCACACATTTACAGGCCTGAGTGCCTTTTAAGGACATGCGCTCTCTGTTAAATAAAACCCAGCTCTGAGTGACCTTGTTCAAGCTATGAAGCACATCTGGCTTGTTGAAGTTTTCAAACATGCCAATGCTGCCACCCGCAGGGCAGAGATAGATAGTCTTCAGCATTAAAACAACGGTTGTGCTGTTCATAAACCCTCAATCCTCGACCATTTCCATTATTAAAAGACCAAAATGAAAAGTTACAACTGAAGCTGTTATGATTCTCAGTGAGACAGTGTCACATATTAATAGTTAATGTCACGTTTGTTTAAAATGTTTGGTTAGCTTTTGCATGTTATATCTTGAGTAAGTGATATATTTTGTATCTACAAACCTTGTTAATTAACCAGTGTTGTGTTCTGAAATTATAATCAAATAGTTTATTTTTCTCTCCTTGTGATCTACTAAGAGGAAAAGCTCTTAACCTGTTGGATGGATCTGTTATTAAATTATCAATGCTCAAAATCTGCTGTATTAGTAACTGTAGGCTCAATCACTCAGTGAAAACCAGGATTAGATGTTTGGCAAATACAACATAAAAGTGTGAATATCCCTACAAATGGATGTCCTCCTGTGACCATGACACCGGTCACTAAGACAGTTCTTGCTTCCACAGTGGTTTGGACAACATTCTTCAATTGCTCTGTTGTCTAAATTGTAAAAAACTTTGAAAAAAAAACTTTTCAACCCCTCAATTTAGGGTGTTATGGTTCACACACACGTGCACATAACTTTACCTTTACAATAGAAGATAAATACTGCTAACTGACCACTAGATAAAAGGGCATTATCTTGCTCCAGACAGATTAATTAAAGCTACTGAATGACATCACAAAACCTCACACATTATCCTCTATTTTAAACTTGAATTACAGAAGACACAACAAAGCAAATCCTTTATTATCACTTTAATTTTATAGGGGAACCACAAGTACTTTAAAAGAAGGTTATACAGCGCTGTACATTTGGGAGCAGTACTGACAGACTTGATAGTCATATCTTCTCCCGTTAAATACTATTCATTTAAATGTTCTATAATCTTATAATGATACAGTGATACAATAAAAGCTTGTGTAACTGGTCCTGCAGCTTTTCTGATATGTCGATATCATTTTTGTTAGGACTGTTATTTCCTTGTCATTTTTTTTTTCCAAAAAAGGAAAATAAAAGTTATGTTCAAAAACCATACGACAGGCAGAAACTGCCAGGCTGTAAATCCTGTATGACTCCCAATTCACTCACACAATAGAGAGAAAGAGAGACAGAGAAAGGGAAAAGGGGAGAGAAAAAAAGAGATACAATTTTCATATTCTGAAGGCTGGTCCATGATGGAAATGGACATCAGTTCATAGTGAGGTACAGAGAAGCACAAGATATATTTTGCACTTTCTGCAACTTTGACTCTTACTCTGCCCAACCATCAATCCCATTGGAGGCTCACTTCCATAACTGAGTGCTCAGAGTCTGGCCAGATCCAGAGGCAGCCCAACCTCCCATAGCTGACGGAGGCTGACCGAAGGCCATCTGACCACCCGCACCGTTCAGAGCCAACCCTGACATCTGCTGGTTCACCTGGGGGTGTCAGAGAGATCAGTGTTAACATTAATAATCAGGATTAAATCATGGACTAAAACCTGCAGCGGTCTGAAGATTAATTGATGCATAATTATACCAATCATTACCTACATGTTGGATGCTATTTTTACCTCTATGTTTGGCTCAGGCTAAAGCTCTTCCTGCACCACTGCACACAAAACTCACTTCTCTCGCTTAAGTGTCTCGTTTCTGCCCTCTAAGAGTCAGGAATTAAATACTGCAGATCTAAAAAGTATCTAAACCCAGTTTTAAAATCCTGCTTGAGCTGCCATCTAGTGGTTGCTGCAAGCTCTGTCCACACGCTGTACAGTAGAGCTTCTCACAAAGCACTATTGTGCAATGCATCATCACGGCAGGGTGTGGTCAAAAGTGAAAGGTCTGACAGAAGTGTGACATGCTTTAACCCAACCTATAGAACAGGTGATGTGTTTGTATTAGATATTTTCAGGCCACTTGTTAAACAAGTTATGACAACAGTGCTGTTCATCTGATCATCATACCTGACCCATGTTCCACTGAGCTTGCTGCCCAGGCTGGATGGCATACATGCCCTGAGCAGGCACCATGCCTGCAGGCATCGCACCACCCTGTGGTCCCATCATTCTGGGGGCCATGCCCATCACACCGGCGGCGGGCGCATTCCCCATGAAGCCATTAGGCATTGTCATCCCAACCATCATGCCTGGACTAGGCCCCATCATGGCTGCCCCGCTCTGAGCCATCATAGCACCCATGACGGTTGTAGGAGGCATGGCCGTGCCCATGCCAGGGAAGGCCTGATAGCCAGCAGGGGCCTGGACAGGAAACTGCATCTGAGAGGGGCCCATGAACATGCCAGCTGTGGGGGGGGAGGAGATGCGGGAACAGAGGGAAGAACATTATACATACTCGTGTGACTGTTAATCTAATATTTGAATACATAATGTGGGGGGTTTCCAAAATAATTTAGTCGTATTCATTTCAGGAGCCTGTTTGTGAATCACGATTAGAAGGTAGGACAGCTGTGTTGGGAAATGAAGGCAAGTATCTACTTGTTCCTAGTGGATTCAGTTCTAGTGAAGTCACCACATCCCTAAATCTTAGCAACTACTTGGTGAGTAAAATGTTACCCTAGCTGACAGAAATGATGGCCAGAACTCAAGAAATAACATCTATGTTGTCAAAGATATGGGCTTAGAGATGGACAAGCAGAGGTTCTATCTGAGAAGAGCAGACAGTCAGGCTTTGGGTGTGTCCGACAACTAGAGATATAGGGGCTTCCAGCATACAGGAAGGGTTAGCTAACAAACCTCTATACTTCTTTGGTAAAGACCAAAATGTGTCTGTAGTACTGAGAATCCACAGCTGTAACTTTCCTTTTACAAAACGAAACGCAGCTAGCAGTCCTTCAGATACGGTGGTTGTAGAGATATGAAATGCCAAAGTACACGTTATCAAGAGCTCGTTATCTTTAGAAATTTTTCAAAAGAAATCGTCATCTCTTGTTTGAATTGTATAGCACCTTGTAAGTCTGGTTTTGAAAGATGCTTTATAAATAAAGTTTACTTCCTTACTGATTTGATTCATGATGTCTGATATTTCCTTGATGTGCATATACATGCATTTTTTTCTTCTTTTATCTGTATTGTTTTTCATGTATTTCTTTCTTTTTATTGGATTGTTGTCTATGATTGGTTCGTTTTTCTGGTCATTTTGTTTGCTTCTTGTTGTCATTTATTTTGTGTTGCATCTTTCTAATCATGTTAGCCTAGTTTGTTTTTTGGAGGTACGTTGTATAAACCTGCTTCTTGACCTCTCCTAACAAAGCTCTTTATTGTTATCTGGATTTTATTGCAGTCTTATCTGTGTACAAAGGAAATAATAATAATGATAATAATTGCCAAAATCTGGCAATCAGTGGTCAGTTTTGTAATATTACTTGCCAATTCTTTGACCAGATATTTCCAGATTCAAATTAAAATTTTGCCAATTTTAGACTGCATTTTATGAAGTTAACAGGCTTGTGTTTAGACAACATTTTCCATTTGAAAGGTATACTATGCAGGACCTTCCTAAAAAAAACAACAACAAAAAAACAATAATCACTCTAAATCATCACTTATGACCCACAAGTGTGGCAGTGTATTCATCTGTAGTGACTCTACCCTCTGCCTGTATTTTCTTATTATTTTGCTGTGTTCAGGATGTTTCTGGGCGTCAACCTTTGGGCAGTGGGTGTGTAGCGCCGAGCCAATAACAGAGTGCAAGATGTGAGGTCAGAACTCGTAGTGTAGCGACCAGATTACATTGCTGTCACCGTCGATCTCCTCTGCTCTCTGTGTGTTTCACCGAAGGCGGGGCTGAGCTCCACATACACACACACACACACACACATACAAACACACACAGAGCAGAGAGGCCACAGCGGACAGGATGAAGTATGTGCTTTGGCTGCATTCACACCAAATCTGGCAATGTGACACCTTCCCACGGCTTGTGCAGAAGTGTCCAGAGGTGTGGGTGTGTTTATTTGTGCTTTAGAATGTAACCGCTGTGAACGATCAGAAAACAGCACTACTTTGTTTGACCACCGATGCTCCCTCTCTCTCTCTCTCTCTCTGTCTCTTTCACTTGTGCTCTCAGCTCGCTCTGGTGCCAATGAGTCAGGAAGGAGGGGCCGACTTTGAATATTGTGTTTACAAACAGCAACCAACAAATCCTTTTAGCTTCTTTTGTTAACCCTCCTTTTTTAAATGGGGGACAGGGGATGTTTAGAGGGAGATAGCAGGTCACAGTATATGCCATATAGAAATGGTATACATCATCTGAAAGCTGGAGAACTGAAGATTAATTTGAGATGGAGCTCAGCACTGTGTGTCAAATTTTTCTAGTCTTAAGAGCATTGTGTTTTGGTTAGATGCCTATTCAAATTTTGTAAGTTTAAAGTGTATAAGGCCTTAGAACATTATATGGAAGTATATGATGATCATTCCCATACTCAATTATGTCTCTAAGTAGTGAGGTGAGAGGTCAAGTGACCCCTTTCAAAATGGCCAGTTTTTCCCCTTGCCAAAATTTAGTGTTTATTATAACTCTTGACGAGTTAGCATGACACGGTTGGCGTCAATGGTTGCCTGAGGTCGTCTAGTTTCATATGATGGCAGTATCTTCACTCCAGCTTTAAAACTGAGTCCGCTACAGCCTAGAAAACAGCATAAATGTCTAAACATTAGGGGTCCTTACCAGCAGGAGCCTGCTGGGACATGCTGTTAGTTCCATACAGGGACAGGATGGAGTCCTTGGACAGCGGCTTCTTGGCATTGTCCTCCGTCTTAGTGGTGCTACTGCTGTCACTGAACAAGTCGAGGTCTCCCTGTCCTGACCCTGAGCTGGCTGCACCTCCTGCTGCTGCTGCTGCTGGAGCTTGTGTTGGGGTGCTGGCCGCGTTACTGGAGCTCACCTGGAAGGAGGAAAAGGACTCCGAGGTTTAGAGGACACACTGATAAAGAAAATGTATGAGGTGACGGCTGATGCCTCAGATTCACTTTCTAGGCTAAATAAATAGTGAAATGATTAACAGAGAAGCGTTAACATACTAAATTTGGACTGGCCATTTGCTTGGTACTGTAGCAGAGAGGTCATTATGACAGGGAAATTGATGATGCTTCTTCTTCTCTTTGATTAGGTTTCACTGACTTGGTTTCACTATCACTGTCTTGTGGGCTGTTGATGCTGATGGTTATCATTTGTCTTTTTATTTTTTTAAATTTTTTTTATTGCACACTGAATTTCAACTAGACAACCATTACTGTCGAGCTCTGGATGAGGAAATGTTTGCTTGGTTTTACCTGAGAAAACTGAGCTGTTGATGTGGATGCGGGGAGGGGGTTGGATACCATGGGGCCAAATATATCCAGGTCATTGTTGTTCTGGCTTGTGCTCGTGCTACCGTTGTTAGTTGATGCAGCTGCCGGTGCGTCTGCGACAGAAAAGTGAACAAACTGGTTTCACAGGTGAAAAAGTAGCTTTCACAGGAAGAACAACAACACTGTGAGACTCTTTAACATCATTCGGAATGTGTCACTGGTAGCTTACCAGCGTGAGGCTTCCTCCATTTCACTGAGGACTTATGAGAAATCTCAAATAAAAATCCTAACACATTAACTGCTGTGGAAAATGTTAAACAAACAGAACTTATATTTTCTAAAGCGACTGCCCACACAGTAATAATAACTATTAATACAGCAGTATAATTTAAAAAAAAAAATCAGCTTATGCTTATTGGCTCACTGACCACAGAGCAAAAATAACAGTAAACATGGCCATTCTCCTTAAATAATGCCAATTTCCCTCTAAGCTAATTAGTAAGATAAGTAATCTTTTTAAACAGTAAATGCTGTTATGCTGTAATGAAGTATCAAAATGCAACGACTCAGTCTGAGCTTTCTCATTAAATAAATAGATGGACGAGTAAACTGACAAATGGACGAATAATCAGGTGTAGCTCTACTTGAATGTTTGATCATGAAGAACAAGAAATATCAACAAGATGATTTAAAGTCATATATCACTCCTCCATATGTTTGGGATGCAAGTGTGAGCAGGTGTTGCCTCTTTTAACAGTGTGTCAAACTATGCGCTGTCCCTCCTCATCTAACCCGTTCACTGCATATTATTTTACTGTTTGTCTCCCAAAATGTCCAAACTGAGATATGGATCAACCATTGAAATAAAACAAGAAGTTACTAGTCAGTCGCTGACCTCAGTGAGTCAATAGCTACAGCGCTTCCTCTAGCTGCCTCGCAAAAAAAAAAAAAGCAGTGATTCAACAAAGTGTGTAAAGCAGCAGGAAGGAATTTTCTACTTTCTTTTTAACGGGAACTTAAAAGAACGACAGATTTCCTTTCAGCTCTGACACAGACGGCGTGTTGCTGCCTGTTAGTTGAAAGGAAAAAGGAGCGTACAGTCATACTGCTTCCTTTGTTACGCAGGTGCTACAAGACGAGTAGCAAGCAAGAAAGGTGACAGTTTCTCTCTAATCCACTGTTTGATCTACACACGCCGAGCCCATCAGTTTACAGTGACGACGCTGCTCAGCTGAAGAAGGAGACACGAGTTTCATGCAGGGTCACGGTGCAGTCGTCTCCTGCTGTGACGGTATATAATCTCAGGCGTGACATGACACGGCTCAAGCGTTCTACATCAAGCCAGACTTAAAACAACAATTATTGTCCAGTAACATTTGAGCAACTAAGATATCAGAAACACTCACCAAGGCCTAGTAGGTTCACAGCGGGTTCTGAAGTCTTAGCGGGGCTGATTTTGGGGGCTGGCCTGGACTCTTCACTCTTTAAAAGAAATGAAGTCATTTTAATAAGTAGGACACACTCAGTATGGGTGAAAAACAACACCGAAGAGCATATTTACACAGTTCTACTCATGAGGGAATGTATGTGTGATACTTACTTTGGTGTAGGATGACACCTTGCTCCCTCTGTCAGGCTCCCTCTCTTTCTTACTATCTTTTGGCTGAAAAAAAAAAAAACTCAACAGTGAACAGCAAGCTTGAATACACAGAAAAGTTACACCGGCTGAAACCAGTTGTCAGTAAATGCACGTACACTAATTCACTGAAGACATCTCAAAGTGAACAGCAGGGAATATACAGAAGAAATTAGAGAGAAAAATTAAGTGAAACATACACTGCTCCCATTGGTCACATTCTTGCTGTAGTATTTCTTCTTCTCATATTTATCCCTGATGAAGAATTCCACTGCTCTGAGGTCAGAGTTAAAGGAGAAACAGGCGGCAAGCGGGCCAAAATGAGTTATTACATATATACCCACAGTTTGACAGTTTAGGTTAAGTGCGTCTGCTGATAGTGAAGGATACTGGTCTGTTTGAGGTCTTCTGAAGTTTTCTGGAAGGTTGGCCTCATAAAGCTGCCTGGCCTTGGTGTTACCCATGTCCTGTATACTCTGAGGAGAGGAAACACAAAGGGTTAAACAGAAGACATAAACTGTTCATATAAGCATGCTGAAGTATTTAAAAGGCGCACTCCACTGAGTTTACACATGATGATTAGCTTGTGAGGACTCATCCTGTAAAAACAGTGATATAACGTCTGTGTGTGTATGATGATGTCATAGGGGTTATCTTAGTTTGGATTTAAGAGGTCGGATCTGTGTTACAAACTGGGGGTGTGGAGTTTGTGACAGGTGGGGGTCTACCAAACAGCACATCAAATGGGGTTGGGACAGATGGGAGATTGTTGAGTTGGTCATGTGAGGGTTAAAAATACAATGCACTTAAGTCTTCCTCCACTTACAAATATGTTTTTCATATTGTTACTTCAGTTGGATGTTTGACTTTCACTGTACACAACAATGCATGTTCATACTTTGACACTAGAAGACTGTTTTCACTAAGTCCTACTGAAAGTGGAAATTGCTCTGTGTTTAAGGGGCGGGTCTACGAGCATGATTTTGTGACATCACAACTAGTTGAAAGCCAATAATGGTCAGAGTAGCCCTTTACACAAGTGTGATGTGGGAAGCTGAAGAGTAGGAAACATCTTGAGTGTAGAAGTTAAACCTTTGAAACAAACACTGTTTGTATTTTCATATATTCTGGACTTTTCCAAAGAGGGAGAAGGAGTAGATGTAATTTTAAGAATATATAACAGATAATTGAACTTTCTTTGTACAAAAAATGTATCACTACAACTGGGCTGATGTACGACATCAATATCTGTTTATCTTTTCCATCACTTCCATATTAAAAAGCAGCAAGTCGGATACATTGGAGGTTTCACAAAAAATGTTCCCTGGTTGCAATTATGACTCAGATCTTCAAGTGAACAGTAATTTGAAAGCTGAACACTGGTCATTATGGTAACTTTCATATGACTATATAATGACATATTAAGTCAGCATACTGAAATACCCTGTCAAGTTGCATTATGGGAAGCGTAGGATCTAGCATTTTTGGAAGCTTGACCCACACTAGAGATTTAAACTTAGGATGTCTCGACTTCTGCTGCACAGAATCTGACTATTCTGTTTTTTTATCCGTCTCTCCAAAGTCCATCAACTTTATTGAGATGCAGCACTAAATTATTGGGAGTGCCCTTTAAAGGGGAAATGGAAATTCACAATATCGTCACAGCTCTATGGGATTAAGGAGAGAAGGCTGGTGGTCAATAGAGGACAGATGTGCATAAGTAAAAAGATGCTGAAATCAACCTGCTTATGTCCTATAAAACAAAGGCTTTGAAATGATGTTTCACCAACATTACTTACATTAATTTAGGTGAGGTGATAAAAGGTTGGACATAAGCAGATACACTGTTATTTTCTGATACACAGTACCTGGATTTGATCTGAGGTCCATTGGTCCAGGTTGACTGATTTGACCCTGGATATGTGTACACCCAGGTTCCTGTGGATGCCAGCACACCGGATGCAGATAAATACTCCCAGATTCCAGGATGCCCATCTTGGACCTGTTTAAGAAAAAAACCCAATGTGATTTGAAAATGAAGAAATGTCTGAAGAAATAACAGACATGAACAATCTTGTAGTGACTTAAAAGCGCCAAGAACAGGCTCTGCATTCTTTACCAATGACCTCACATGAAAGCAAGAATCAATTTGCCACACTTCTCTAAACGCTTGTTAAAAAAAAAAAAACAGGCAGCCGAGCTGTAGGTGTTACAGTTTGACTGGTGTTGAACTGACTGGTGGTATCAACATGTGTGAGGCTGTGGTTGTGATGGTGACCTCAGGATGCTAGTGGAAAGGACTAAGAAATGTAGGTGACTGTGTCAATGTCTGTTCAAAACACAACAAGCATCAATAAATCGTTCTTGTTGTTAGTATCATACGTGATGATTAATCTGATGTCCAGTGGATTTGAGAACTGTTTAATGCAGCGTACAAGTGAAACATAGCGTTACAAGTATCTCATACTCGGCTTAAACACAGCAGGGAGCGAGCTGGAGGTAGCGTTTGCAAGGTGTGATCGATCAGATTAACTCGTGATTCATCTGCTATCAATCATGTTTTCTATGAAAGGCGAGAGACATTTATTTCTCTTGCCACAACACTCTACATTATTCATCACACTCATTCATTGGGATCAGACATCACTAGACGTCAGCTTTCATTCTGTGAAACGGGAACTGAAATTAGAGAACCTTTCACTGCGTGTGCTTAAAACACAATCACTGTTGTCTTTCCTTATAACAGGTCACATTATTAGTCAGTATAGCTAGTATGTAACAAGACACAAAGCCGCGTCGTACTGTTAATGTAAATCTGTAGGATTGAAACCATTATTGTTATTCTTCCCTTTTCATGTTTACGCCGAAAAGGGTTGGTGTGTTGTCTGTGCTGCTATCTTAATTATTCGATTGGTTTCAATGATGCAAGATGTAAAGATACATGATATTATTCTTTAAAAAAAACAACTCCTGACATTTTTTCCCCTAACTGTATAAGAGGGCAGTGAAGACGCAGACAGGAAACAAAGGTCCCTGGCTGGAGTCAACTAGGGAAGTTGCAGTTTGGTGGCATGTGCAGTGACCATTCAGCCACAGGAGCATTACACTGTTTGGCTCTGTTATATAATACCACAATTCACTCAAGGCTAAGGTGACCAAGTTCAAACCAGTGTTTTTAAAGCATTCTGGTTTTATTACAGCAAAACACTTCATGTTAATATCACAGCCAGCTCTGGGACTCGTAGTTTCATGTCTTTCCTGTTGCCTCGATGTCTCCATTATAGACTGTTCAGCAGTGGGTCGTTTCCTTAATGTATTTCCACATGTATGTTTTTTGAGACCGAAATGAATGTTCCAGTAAACCGTCTCTATTGTAAGCATTCAAAAGACACCGAGAAGACTAAGGTGACAGAGAGAAATAGATCCGAATTTATTGTTTATTAATGTTTATTTCCTGGTTAATAGACAAGCCCCGCCTACGACACATCTGTCTCATGCACGCGAGTCTCACCAGTTAAACTGTAACAGAGGCGGCGGAGAGGCAGAGCTTATGTAGATTTAGAGAAGTTAGCTTGCTAGTTAGCCACTTTGTTTAGCTTAAGGGGAAGAGATGTCAGCTGACACACCAGCGAAGTAGCTTAGCCTAGCTTGGCTTAGCCGACGCGGATGCTACATAAACACTAGATTCTGAGTGAAACTGTGAACTTTATGTGGTTAAAAAGAGGGAAATATCCGTCAGTGTGAGTGTTGTACCTTTCGCCTCGCAGTCGGCGCAGTACTTGTTGTCTTCCTCCCTCAGCATTTTGGACAGGATGGCCTGGTGCTGCTCGTTGAGTTTCTGGGCCTTCTCTCTCTCCGAGCGGGTCGTCATATTCACGGCTTTAGCTGGACTTACTAAATAAAAAAACAACTCTACTTTAATCAGTCAGTAATCGAAAGAAGTTTCTGATAAAAGAACATAATCAGAGGAGCGACCGCCTCCGACTGGGACTGAAAACACCCGGAACCGGAATCCCTTCTCCGCCCACAGGGATTGTAGCGCTGACGCGGCGGCCGCACTGGATTGGGCGACAAGTTCTGACGTCGTATGACGTCAGCTTATGAGTTGCTTATGAGTTAACTTTTAACAGCTGTTGAGTAAACTGTCACGATTTATTGCTGATCATATCTGCCCTCACTTTTTATTACCTTGGAAACATGTGATTGTTCGGGTTTACTCACATAAATCTCTGCTGGCAGTTGTGTTTAAGTCATTTGTTTACTATTTTGACCAAATTTTCTATTCACAAATCCAAATCTTAAAGCAAAAAGTCCAAATTTTCATAACTGACTGTCCATATCAAACATCCTTCAATATATGAATATACAAACAAAAAAGCTGTTAAAAAGTATACGCACTGTAAGTTTTATGAGATATTTATTTAACAACCTTTACTCCCCCTGGAGTGTTTGTGATTGTAGACTCAAGCTGTATACACAAGGTGCTGTAAACTTGTGGGATACTTGTTTCAATGAAGTTGGGTTTTGTTGTTTTTTTTAAGAAAAAAAAAAGAGTTAACTCTTACATGACAAAATTCCCCTCAAACTTCCTTCATTCCATAAACAAATGCTACAGGTGATTTACAAGCACAACTTCACTCCTGTCAATTTTTTTTTTTAAAATATCTGGAACAATAGATATATTTTGTATAAAAATAAATGTTTTTTCAACGGTGGTTTTGTAATAATATCCTATTAAGTCAGTTATTCAACCAACATGGTCAACTCTATAATTATGTAGAATTTATTCAAGTTTATAGAATCCCTGTTTCACCAAAGGATTGCTCAGTCGTGTTTGATGCCGTCCCCTCGGGTATTATTTAGCTTTTTAAAGGCTTTAAGGGAAATAACAGTCACCCTATACTCTTAGATGAAAGTCAGTCAGTCACGTAAGCTGTACGTTCAGAGAAATGCTGGTACATTTATTTTGGTACTGCCTGCATACAAAACAACTGGAGAGTAAACTGTCATGATTTATTATCTACCTTCACTTTACATTACTTTGAAAAAATGTATTATAATAATACATTTATTTAGTATAGCACCTTTCACAGTCATAAAATCCACAAACCGCTTCACAAGAATAAAAGTTAAAAATAAGACTATAAAACGTGCAAACAATAAAAACATAAGCCACAAGAAAGTTAACATGCAAAAAAACAAACAAAAAACAAAACAAAACACAGGCAACATGGTCCCCCAAAAGAAACACAAAAGAACAATCACTAGACATGTTAAGGAGACACAAAGGCCAAATTGAAAAGATGGGTCTTCAGTTACTTTTTAAAAGCTTCTACAGAGACCGCAGACTGTATGTTTAAAGGAACAGACTTTCATAGAGTTGGAGTCACTACCTCAAAGGCACGGTTAAGTTTTGTTTTCAGTAGAGAGTGAGGCCCTGGTCAGAAGACCTAAATGATCTACTGGTGATATAGGGATAGAGAAGTTCACAAATGTACTCAGGTGCTTGTCCATGCAGGGAATGAAAACAAGAACCTTAAAATGAATCCTAAACCTGATGGGAAGCCAATGTAAAGAACATATAATGGTTGTGATGCAAGTCGTCCTGGTTAACAGCCTTCCAGCAGCATTCTGGACCATTTGGAGCCGGTTCAGAGATGACCATTTTGACCAAATTTTATATTCATAAATCCTTAATCCTAAGTAAAAATCCAAACTTCTCAGAGCTGACTGTTATATAAAACAATACATTTCTCCAATATCTGAATGTACAAACAAAAAAGCTCTTAAAACGTATAACTACTGTAAGCTTTATGAGATCTGAATAAAAAGTTCCTCCACCATCTCCTATTGATAATTTAGACAGGAAAGATACCTCCTGGTTGCCTTCAGCATGATGAGAAGATCATCACTGATCTGAATTTTGAGCTTTTGCCTCTGATCACAACATCACATCACAACAAATACAGTTATAGAGTTTAATGAACATTAGGAACACAAAAATGAACAAAATCTACATATTTACATTACATCACTGGGGATCTGACGGTTTCAGAGAGTCAACTTTATGACATTCTTTTAAATGAAACTGAATTTTTAAGGCCAATTTAAATAATGCAGATACTAACGTAGCTGGTAAAACGGCCAATTGTTGTAGAAACGCTGCCAACGAACAGACACTCTCTAATGAGAAATACAGGCAGATAAGTGGTGCTGGAGATGCTTAATGCACCGCTGCCTCAGCAAAAGGGTTCCAGGCGGATCTTGAAGTTGTCCTCTTGGTGCCTCACTGCAATACAGTAGCGGAGCAGCATCTCTATGTACGGTGGCCAGAAGGTGGAGTCTATTGTCACGTAGGGGTCATGTGGTGTTTCAAGGGCCTTGTTCATGAGAAGCTGCGGGGCACAGAAGACGGTAGGAGACGAGGTTTAAGGTAGTAATGGGGAAAGATGATACAACTCATCAGTTATACAGAGGGATTGCCTACATTTACACAGAGACATTTTAGTAGTTGTATTTTGCCTTTATTTGACAATATACACTGGAAAGTAAAGGAAACTGATAAAATGTCAGGTGTCCATATGAACAGTGAACGAACCTGTTTCCATGTTACCACGTTGGGCAACAGACTGTTGTTTTAAGACAGACTTGGAAAAACTGCAAATCTGTCCTTAAATAACTTTTATATACGTATTACAAAATGAGTTAATAGAGTTGCTGAATGATGCAAATCTCCACACTTCAAAGCAAAATGTGACTGTGTGTGTATTTCCTTCTGTACTCTAAGAGGATGATAGGGATGAGATTATAACCAATTAATACATATCTTTATACAGTTACAGTATAGCTTGTGTTAATATTATTAATAACAAAACACAGATGGGAGCTTCTCCTTCACCACACACTCTCGGACTGGACACAGTTTCTGAATCTCAGTACAGGTTCTTCACAGCAGACATTTTTACTTGTTATAGCAGTAAAAACACGGGTGTACTAATTCACATTAACGATGCTCTGCTTCCAGTAAACCAGCATGCAGAATACCAAGGGCTTCTGGAGACATAAAAGATACGCAGCTGTTATTAATTTGATTAATTACAGCTGTGCTTTTCCTGCTATATTTCAATATGACTGCAGTGAAAAAGTATCAAGGCCTGAATCCTTCAAAGGACATAACACAGTCACGATCATCAAGCACTGCTGTGTGAAGTGTGGCCAACAAATGTTGAACCATTAGAATGTTTTTTCAAATCAGCTTTGCAAAAAAGAAAAAAAAAAACCTAGTAGAGGTAAATATATCAGGATATGAGCTCCATAAACACTGTTGCAATTCCTGCTGTTTGTTGACAGAGGTCAATAACCAAAGGTATCTAGCACTATCACTGTCTGCAGTAAAATCAATGATTTATCCAAAGTGGCAAGAACACTGTTCATGGAAAAACATGCTGCTGGTGAGTTTTTCAAATGTCACTTTTGATGCTTTGAACACAATGAATAAAACATTTTTTTCCAATTGTACTGTTGTGTCTCAGCAACTGACATCACAAAACTTGCATATAATTTAAATTAAACTAGCTACACAAAGCTGCACCAAAACTCACCTCCAGAATTTCATGGAATGAAATCAAGTCTTCATTCAACTCCTGGGTGACACTCTGTAAATAAAACAACAGCTGTTAAGCTACACTGCAGTAATAACAACACAGATTTGGCCTATAAAACAGGCTGCAAAAGCCCAGACGACCATCAAACACAAATCAAGTCACTGCACCTTCTTCTTCTTGTTTGCACTGAAATCATTCTGAGGAACAGGAACGTGTTTCTCCAGGATGTCTGCCAGACACTCCATCAGCCTCTCCTGGTAGAGCTTCATCTTCTGGATTTTCATCTTGGTGTCCTGTAATATCCTGTTGAATGACAACACACACACAAACAAAAGTAAAATTTTAGTGTAATATTCAGAATTTTGGCAATTCTTCCAACAAATGTAGAATGTCATTGTTGTACATTCACATTTATTCATTTCTGCAGGGCTACATTATGTTTCCAAGTTTCTCTAAACATGCTTTGCTGCCCTCCAGTGGAGAATCACTTCTTATCATGAGCTCCTCTGGTTCAGTGTGTCTTTATCATCACACTCACGTTTGCTCTGATAATTTCTCCTTTTCTTTCTGAAGTCGTTCGAGGTGGTCATTGGCAGCAACCAGCACCTGTTTCTTCTCCTCCAGCCACTTCTGTTCACTGAAAAACATCAACATGAAACTGATGAAATGTTTATTCCATTCACTTCTGAAAAGCGTCGGTATGTCCTGAAGAAGGGCAGGAAGTTATGGAAAGCCTCTGCTCCAGCTAAAAGGTTACGTACAGTTCTTTAGTTTCTCTCAGTTTGGCTCTCTTGGCTTCATAGCAAGAAACAACCATCTCAAGTTCAGAGCACAGCTTGAGCATCTGTGGAAAACAAAGAGGGAAGAATGGATTACACGAGTGGAGCCATGCATTTCATTTGACACTTTAGGAAAACACATTCTTCAGTGTTGCATTAGACAGACATACCTCCTCTTTTCCAGCTTGAAGTAAAACTTCAGAATTTGCTGCCAGCACTGCACACAGCATACAAATCAATACATTAAGTGAAAATTATATAATCTCAAGCTACATGCAGCAAATAGCAGATTTTAATTTGATTTTGAAGTTGTGTGGAATCATAATGACATATAATGCCAAAACTAAATGGTAATTAAAGTGCGTCAGTTTATGAACTTCATAATTCAGCTGTAAACATTCATATTAATTTCATATTTATCACAGTGTTGTAGTGTTAACAGGGAAACTTACATTTAGGCTCCACTGTCATCCACTGCTTCAGTTCAGCTTCTGTTGCTATCAGCCTGTTTACTGACTACAGAGATTAATATTCTCAATAAACAGAAGAAAGAACCACAAAAGAATCATTTGTGACATCAAACAATTAAGTTATTAATACCCCATTTAAACCTGTTATTAACCTCAATGACTTTAAATGTTTAATTAAAGGTTTAAATGACGATAGATAGATAGATAGATAGATAGATAGATAGATAGATAGATAGATAGATAGATATTGACATAAATACAACAAACAACGGAGTACATATGACTAAATCTCACCTGTTCTTGTGGATTCTCACAGAAATCTGGCTCACTCAGTATAATCTCATTCTGAAGCTGCAGAGCAGAGAGAAACACAGTCAGCAGTCTGTAAAGTTAACTTCCACCTGCACATCCAGAGTCAAAAGACAGTGTGTATCGTGACTTTACCTTTTCCAGCTGAGCAAACTGCTCTTCACACATGTTCATCAGCTCAGCCTGAGCAGCTTCTGACAGCTCTGCTGCCGCCTGCTCGCCTGCCTTCACCTCAGCCTGAACATGATAACACAGAAAGGGTTAGGCCTATCTTTTAAATACTGGTTACAGCTCATGATGGAGAAACGATGGTTAAAATGACATTAGTTTACGTAGCAGCGCCTGTATTCCGGTAATAAACGCCAAAACATGGCGCAGTGAGTTGTAATGTAAGTTTCTGGATAACAGAGATCAGCCGAACGACTTGTAGTCTTACCATAGTTAGTAGATTTCACCAGTTTTCCTTCACTGAGAGGACAACAACAACAACAGACACTTCCGTTTCAAAATACCGCCAACGTGGATGACGTGTGTCCGCAACAGAGGGGTGTTTTCAAGAGCGCCGAGGCTGCGCAGGACTGCGCAGTAAACCACCATCTCCTCTCCTCCTTCTTTCCATGCTTTTTTTTTTTTTTTTTTTTGCATTCTTCTTCTTCTTCTTCTTCTTCTTCTTCTTCTTCTTCTTCTTCTTCTTCTTCGGCTTCTTCTTCGGTTTAACTGGCGGACTACTAGCCAACATTAAGGAGCAAGCAGCGACCTTCTGTACAGGAATATATTCTGATATTAAACCTGTTTCGTTTAAGTATAACCTGTAATTGATTAGTAGATCACAGTTTTAGAGTGAATAACTTTTAAATGATATAAAATTATCTCTGCACATGAAACCAAAGAACAAATAATCTACTTTTTTGAGGATATTGTTAAGTGTTGCTTTCAGGATGTCATACAGATCTCGGCTGGTAAGTAAGTAGAACGTTTTTGGTTCCCTCCGTTTTTTTTGTTGTAATCAACCTGAAAATACACAAGTATTATGAATCATCTTTACAGAGATGCAGAACAGAGCAATAAGGAGCTTGTTGTTTTCTCAACTCTATAGACAAAAATATTTCCAAGAAACCCTCCTGATCCTACTGACTAAAGCTGCCAAAGCATACATTTAGATGGTTTAAATTTTAAAAAGATATAATGAATACACAAATAAAGTGTACCCAAGTTCAATTTAGAAGTACTTTACTTACCATTTTCAGGTACTTCTACTTTATTACATTTCACAGGTAAATACTGCACTTTTTTACTCTACCACATTTATTTGACAGTTATAGTCACTCCAGAAAGGTCCAGTTATTGCATAGAAAAGTGCATGATCATCATGTTCAATGTGGCATATTGCTGGAGCGTTAACTACCCAACATATAAACTATCAAAGTTAACATGAACAGTCTGTTTACATGTTGGTGCAATAACTCAGTAGGATTATTCTACATTGTAGCTTTGATAGTACATTTTGTCGACCATGGCTTCACTGAAGCAAGGTTTTAAATGCAGGACTTTAACTTGTGCAGTAACTTGACTTATTTCTGCATAAAAGATCAATATCCACTCAGTACATCCACATAGGGTCATATGAATATAATGGAACTAATTTTAGATTCTCTCATGCATTACCCCCACCAGCCCTGTGCACTGAAAGAACAGAGGTTGTCATTGTGTTGGTCAGCAATGCAGTGTTGTACAGGAGGATGAAAACAGACACCAGTGAGCTACTATTATCCTGAACATGGGTTCTAATGAGTCTAATAAGACATAAATACTGAGAGAGAGAGTTAGAGGAAGCAGAGCTGCCTGCTGCAGCCTGTATGAAGACATTAGAACCGAGTTCTCACCCAAATCAAACTCAACTACCAAGAATTCAACAGACTCTCAGATCAAAACAAAATTCAGTATTTTCTTGGGGGGAAACATTACATTATCACCATTATCATTGCTATTTCTCACCTTATCACTATTTTGTTTAATTTTGTTTTATAGCAATGTTTCTTTACACTTTTATATCCATTTCTTATTTATTTATACCATCACATTGCAAACGTTACACAATCTGCCCAATAAAGCTGCTTATGATCATGCAAATACAGCTAATTTGAAGTTTAATTAGAAAAAGAGAGCGAGGTAGACACACACACACACACACACACACACACACACACACACACACACACACACACACACACACACACACACACACATCATGGCTGGTTAACTGCTCACTGTAGTGGAGTACAATGTCATGTGAACACCAGCAGGTGTCTCTGTTTATCTCTCTCCTCAGTAGCTGAACAGCTGACTGCAGTTTGCTGCCTGTCAACATCTGCACTTCCTCTTCCCTGTTCATCTATTTCATAATTTCATGTCACAGTCATTTACAGTTTTGCATGTGTGAAAACACAACAAGCATTCTTTTTTTTTTTTTTTTGGTATGCTTTATGTGATAAAGCAGATTTGGATGTGCTTCCGTGACTACCTATCAGAAACACATGAGGGTTAATATCAATTATTCATGTTATATTAAGTGTTATTCCTGTAAGTGTGCCGTTGAAACACTACATTATCCATCACTTATATCTAAATATCAACAACATGACCATCTGAACCCATAATGATCACATTCTTACC